>JBBCBC010000018.1:10260470-10706229 GCA_037126765.1 Stenogyne calaminthoides
CATCAATTTTTGAGGGCGTATCCTGCGGTTGCACTGCGCCATTTCGTATAACATCTTTTGGTGTCGGCGAACGCATTTTGACTCGTCGGTTAGCTCATCGATTTTGTTGTGTCAAGGAAATCCCTTATTGCTGTCGCGATTCCAGGACAATCATAATTTTTCATTTCATCAGCATGGTTTTCTATCTAATTCTATTGACTTTAAAATATTAACCATTGGATTAAAAGATTGACATCTTTGAGGCCCGAAATAAATAACAATTTGTACAAGTACAAAATATAACATAATTAGAATCACATTATTCATATCAAAATCTCAAAACAATATGAACATGCATCGGCCGACGTCTCAAAAACAGTTTAAATAGGTCGTGTAGCAGATTGGGCTATACATTAAAAAACACATTGGCGAGATTCTGAAACGGGAACGCTTACAAACCTTTAATTCAAAATTAATACTCGGCTCCCCCAATTGACCAATAAAATTGGCCGGGGACTACGGGAGATGTATGCATATCAATTTTATACCTAAGTAATAACCATGATTAAATCTGAATTATTACTTAAACTGGAGGTACCCTTGTAGATTAAATAAATTAAGCGTATTAATAATTCCTGATCATCGCTTTGGGAATTTATTTATTATGAAAAACCATCTTTTGGCCGTTCGTGTGGAAATTTCTCAAAAGAATTCACAAATAAATAAATCATAGGTTGATAATGATGTAATTTTTATTATCGAATAAAATTTGTCAATTAAAACATCTTAGTAATTTTCAAAAGTAGAGATTTTCTTTAGACAATTTTTAAATCATGCAAACACATTTAACAAATAAAAAATGCCTCAATTTAAAACAAGCATCAAGATAAAATAAATCAAATAAGACACGTATATCAATGTAATGGTTTTTAAATTCGAATCTTGATCTTAAAAAGAAATGCGTCTCTTAACTTTTGCCGTCGTTAGATTCTCGAAAAGGCTCCCGAATCAAAATTCTTTAACAAGTGTCTCCACTTTGGGTTAGGATGACTCTGGTACCCTCACCTTCGCCCGGAGGCCGGGGCATCAAACACCCATCGTCCTCGACCCGAGCGGCCGCCCGGCCGAGATGCCGCTTTGCATCCCGCCGGCCCGTCTCGACCGAGCACCAATGGCGCGTCGTGTCATCCGTATGACTTAGCCGTGTCTTGTGCTACCGGAACCTTGTGCGGCGTCCTACACTGGCGTGTCTTGGCGCACGCCCGGCGACACCATCTTGTGACCGCCTTGTGATCTTGGCGTGACCGCCATGTCTGCGTCGCCGCGTGCACTCCCATTTCATCCGCGCCTGACGCTGCTGGCGCTGCGGTTTTGATCGCGTCTTTAATTCTCCATCTCCATTTTTCATTCTCGATCAGGATTTATAATTTGTTTACAAAATAAATAAACCTGAATCTAGACTTAGTCTATTACGTAGAACAAATCAAATAAATACTAATCTACTCGTGGATTTTTCTCCTGCGAGGCAAAAATGAATCCCGACGAATCTAATTAAAAATCACAATTTATTTGCATGTAAATTAGCACATTAAAATCTGATGACAATTGGATACACCGCAAAAACGAATCTATGATTTCTACTATCAATTTCAATTTTAATGAACAACAATTTAAATACTCTAAATAATGCTTTGCAACTGTAGCTTTCTAAGAAGCGTTAGTACTCCCAAATATGGCATCACAAGCAGTGTGATAAGTTGATTCATGATTGTATTCATAATGATGGCGTATGAGACAAGGCCATTAGTCAAACCATTTTAAAGTGAAAATGGTGAAAGAACTATAGTAGCACAACAACAATCATTGAACTAATAGTTTTTCCGGAACTTCGACTCCGACAATTGTAAATCCATAACTTCAGTCAGTTGATGAAAGGATAAATATTGTAAAGATATGGGCCCGGTAGCAATAGCGGATATCCGCAGGCGTAAGCAAAAGAAAAGTAAATCGAGGCGGAAATCTCGGGTTAGTTGAAAAACCTAGCGTGGCGGTGGAAATTTTCCGACCAAGCCCATGGAGAACCCACGAATCCCGTGACCTAGTTTCTTGTCTATAAATCGGCGTGTATGCTTTCGTTGCTAAAGGGAGCAATCTTAAAAAACACTAGGCGAAAAATATATAATAAAAAATACTCACGGCGAGCATCATTTATATTTATTTTTTTTGTTACATGCGTCCGATTCATCTATCGGCGTGTTGCCTGAACTTGGAAATCTAAGTTTACAACATTTGGCGCCCATCGATTGGGAAATTTTCTGCTCGATTTACTCGCCAAATCTCCGGGAGACCCGTCTTTTGTCAATATAGCGATCAACGAGATGTATTTATACCCGAGAAATAGAGCAGATCTAAATGGCGGTGTTGAAGACTCCAGCAGGTTCACCGGCGATCTCACCCGTCATCGAGAAGGCCACCGGCGGTGGAACCTCGTCCGGTTTTGAAGGGCCGTATTGTCGTCCTCTAAAAAGCGCCTCGCCGATGACCCGTCAGAAAGGCGGCACATCGAGGACCTCCCAGGAAAAAAGGAAATGCATGTCCAAGGCTCACATGCCAGTGGCGTATGATTTTGGCGGCTGCGCCATCATTCAATCTCAGGCTCACCGTGAGCAATGTATTTGTGGTCGACTTGGAGGTCGGGGAGGCAGAAAGCCCTAGATGGTCATCGAGGCCTTGCTCTCAGCCTGACTCACCGACAGTGGAGGCGAGATTATAGCTCGAACATGCGTCATGGCCAGTGCCTAGAACTCGGCAATGCAGAGCTGATCACGAGAGCCTTCCACCAGGATCATCGCGATGTGGCTCGGCTGGCAGGCGGTCAGCCGACTTCTCGGCGAGGCGGAGAATCAAAGTGGTCGGTGGGCGAACCATGTCTCACCATCAGACTACCACACCGAGGACCATGATCGCTTTGGCACCCTTGACGGAAGTCAACATAAGCGGCTCTAGATCTCGGTGGGAACAGGACCCCGGAACCCACATAGCTAAAATGTAACTCTTACATGGCTTCCATGGGCGATGGATGCCACCATGCAGTTGTTTTCCCTAACTTTGTGTCAGCGGGCTCATCGGTGGTTCACTTCCTGCTGCCACCGGTGGATACGTTCAAGCGGCTCGCCCGGGTTGTTCCTAACCTTTCCGCGGCCTTGGCATCGCGACCTGCGACCCGGCGGCGGCGTGAACACCCAAGGACTTGATGCAGCGATTCTACATTGAAAGGATGGTAAACTCATACTTGAGGGGACGATGAAGAGGCCAAGGTACTTGAGACTTTTCGACTTTAAGGAACCAAGTATGGCGCTATGATGCCGAATACCCATTCGGCTATAGCGACTTCGGCGAGGCAAGCGACATTATCCATGCATCAGACCTGGAATCTAGGCTCTCCGATGATGTGAGAGGTGCGGGAACTCAGGCGGGGGTCCTTCTGAGGCACCGTGGCCTTTCGAAGAAAACATCCGTGTCATGGCCGGAGATGCTTGGGCATGACACCCGGACATGTCTGGCAGTCGAGTCGAAGTTACTCCTCCCACCATAACCTATCAAGAATAAGGTAAAGACGAACCCCGACAAGGTTAAAAGTCCCTTTCCATGAGCAGGCTGCAGCCATTACCTGGCCAGTCTGAATATACCCGCGACTTTGGAGGTTGTGCGAAAGGCAATTTGGTGGATAATTGTCAGCGACCTCATGAGAGAATCCAGATCCCGCGAAGAAAGGTCGCGAACAACCCGGCAAACCAGGCGGAGCACCGCTCGAGAAATGCCGGCCAAATGCGACTTAAGGAAGAATCGGGAGTCACTATCCTTCATACACCTATCCGCTTCGGGACGGTCCGAGGACTTTCATAGTGGCTCGTCAAAAAACGAATGAAGGGGAGATAAAATAGAGAATCTCGAGGAAGATGGTGTGCCGGTTTTCTGTAGGAGAGGGAGACTAGCACGATTGAGTTTGCTTAAAGGACAAAGGGAATAGTTTATCCAAACATCAACCCTACGGTAATTAAAGCCAATATCATGGGCACAACCCGTGTAATGGTTTGCTGGTAGTCTGGAAGGCATACTGCAACATCCTTTTCAAGAAAACCACGGATCGGCTTGGGGACTCTGACGCGTACATCACCCCGTACGACCCATCGTGAAGAGCTTTGGAATCGTGGTGGCAGCGGGAATGATCCCGTCCCAATTTGTGGAGGTGGTTTCCACTTTGGAATGAAGAGGTTAGGGCCACTAGGCTTTTCTAGATTTTCTAGTTGTCGACCTCCCGAGCTCTATAATGGTTTCACCGGGAGGCCCTTTTGGCCTTTTAAAGGTCAGTGCGTCCTCAACTTTTTATTTTTGTGTAAAGTTTACCACCAAGAGTGGGTTGGCTCAAGACGATTGATTTATTCCTCAAATCTCTTTTAAATTCCGTGACCGATATCTAGCAAACAAATACATGTAATAGATAGTGAAAAACAATCTTGGTTTTGAGTAACAAGACGAATAAAACGAAAAGAAATCGCGACGACCTCGATCGAAATGGGGCCCGAACGGAAGAATTTACGCTCAAAGCGAGATAGGCGACCCGCAACAAAATAATCAAAGGGCCATCCGGGAAGACCTCGAGAAAGTGAAAATAGACCCGGCCGTCGGATCTTGATAATCATAGGCTCCGAAATGTCGGACGACGCTGAAGGAAGTCATCGACTTTCTAAAAGAACTTGATGTCTTCAAGATGGTCACACAAAGGCATGGTGGGAATTTACCCAAAATTCACGTTCCATAAATTGTTCATAGATCCATTTCGAAAGTCGATAACCGGAAAAAGCGAAAATTAGGTCCCGAAAGTATGCGGTGTTGGCCAGAAAAGTGAAAAGTGTTGAACAACAACCACAATCACACGAGGCGATCAACCCCTATAGGTGGCTAACGTCGTGTTGGTGAAAAAAGTCGAGCGGATGTGGTGATACATCGACTTCCACCCGATCTCCTTGACAATCCCAAAGGATTTCTTGATACTTGTCGACCACGATAGATAACGGCGAGCCTAAAAATGATGTCCTTCATGAGATACTTATATGAGGCTACCATTAGATAGCCATCTGTGAGCGAGACCGGCATACCTCATTCTTGGCGGAAAAGAATATCTATTTACGGAAAAGGATGCCGCCGGGACTACAAGAAACGCGTAGACGCATATCAAAAGCGGTCAACCACATGTTTGCAGATCTCATCGACAAGTCGGTCAGAGGTTTACGTCGGGCGACATGTCATCCAGAGTCTGGTAGGTCAAGACCACTGACGCCCTTAGCACAAACTTTTGACATCCTAAGAAAATTCAACATGCTTGTAAACCCCAAAAATGTAATTTGAGGTTGAATCTGAAAATTCTTAGGGCATCCGGGTAATGGCGAGAATAGATCACGAATCCGCCAAAGTCGAGCCATATTAGACATGGGAGCACCTCGAAATGTGAAAAAAGCATGTGCAAGCTCACGGGATGTCTCGCATTTTGAACATGTTCATCTCTAGAATGGGGGATTAATCTGGCTTGCATTATACAATCCGGAAGAAATCAAAATTGAATGGACACCCAGCTTGAAGCTCTTGATAAAATCAAAAGCCTACTAGCGGACGTAAACGTGCATCCAAAGCCGCCTCGGAAAAGCTTTTCTATATCTCTTCTCCCCTAAAAAGCGGCTCTGAAAAGATCCTCGTCCCCGAGAAGATAGGAATGAATTTTTCAATTTACTTTTCGGCGGAACCATTAATAAACGAAAACAATGATATCGATGTTGGAGAAATTGGCATCACCTTTAGCTAGTCATGAGCATAAAAAACTAAGGTCGTGCTTCTTCGATCATCAAGTTGAGGTCCTCAACTTCCGCCCACAGAATGTGTTACATCGACCCGAATCGATGGGCGATGCCTCAAATGGAGCAGTGAGTCGAGGGCAATCTGGTAACATATACACCCCCACCTACCATCAAAAGCCAGGCATTAGTGGACTTCATGCGTGGAGCTCCCCTTCTCATCGGGGGCGAATGTTCCAAAGCGTACCGTAGGAAGGCTATTAAATGGGGCGGTCGGCGACCTCCCGTAAATTAGAGTAAAGCCCGGTTTGTCGTCAAGAAGGAACCTCATACAGGAATGCCATCACTTTTCGATTTTCCCACAACTAACAGCGAGGGCGGATATGAAGCGCAGTAGAGGCTAGAAATATCGGCGGCGACCATGGGTGTCAAAGCGCAAGTCATCTGATTCTGACTCGTAGCTGCCGGGTCTCGGGAAGAATCTGAGGGGGACTGACAGGATGGTAGCCTACCAAGAGATTATAAAGATGTTGTGTCAAAAGTTTGACCAAATTTATGTCAAAGCGATCAGAAAACGAACTTCGTGAGCGTGCTGCTTGCAGTAACTCCGGTCACGAGATGAAGGATGTCCATCCTTATCCCTCGCCTGTGAGTATGGTGAAAACCTAACACTCGAGTTGGATGACACCCATCATTGAATACCAGCAGCTAGTCTCCTGCCAATGGGCCGGGTCCCAGCTTCGACAGTACAGCTACTTGAGCCGCGATTACATGATCCAGATGAGAGATGTCTGGCGTGAACTTCCGGCATTCCCCATTTGTCCCATCACTTGCTTTGAACAGGGCAAGTGGTCACTGCATGGCGAAATACCAGAAGGCATCATGCTTGGGGAGAATCGGCCCACTTAAGGCCACAGGCAGAATGACCTGGCCCACACACTGGGGAGCCAGTCTCATCTCAATGTCTCGTCAAAAGTTACTGAAACTCTAACATCTCGATCCTTGGCCATTTACCAGCGGGGATAGACATTATTAGCCCGCTCCCAGCTGACTACAGGCTCGGTCGAAATCACATACTGGTGTGATAGACTACTTCACCAAATATAGGTAAAAATTTATTTAGCGACCGTAGATTAGGATCGTCATCAAATTCATATATGGCGGAATATCATCATGAATTTGGTTTACCTGGCGATCATATCAAACAATATTAAATAATTAAAGCTGGCCTTTTCAAAATCAAGCCTTCTTGAAATGGAAGGCGTAAGGCTCTTCACCAAACTCCATATCATCCTGATCGAGCGGCGGTCGAAGCGATGAACAAAATCATCAAGCACTCGAGAGCCAGATTGGGGGGTAAGGGAAAATGGGCTAGCGAGCTCCCCGGATGTTTTGAGCCCTGAGAACAACATGTAGAGAAATTTGTGGAGAAACTCCTTCTCATTTGGCTTTGGGGCCAGTGATGCATGCCGCGGAGGTCGAGAAACACGATCTTCCTTGCTTAGTCAGTCGTAGCTACCACAATGACAAGGCCTTGGCAGAACCTAGATTTCCGAAGAAAGGAGGTTGAGGTCAACATAGAAACTTGAGTATCAAGCAAAGGTCGGAGAGGTAATTATAACACTAAAGTATGACTCAGAAAATGACTTCAAAGAAGGAGACTTAGTATTGAAAAAGGTACTCGGCTGAAATGAAAGGAGCCTCGGTTCAAACCGGGAGGCCCATTCAAGATCTCAAAAATCCTACCAAATGGAGCCTCTGAGCTCGAGCGACCAGATGGCACCAAGGCTCAAGAGACCCATGGAATCTGACACATTTGAAATATTATCAATGGGTTTACACCCTTGTAATCAACTATTTATCAATAATAATGTCTTTTTCTTACGTTCAAAATTCATGTGCAAAACCCAGGGATTATGTAAAGAGAACATAAATTACCCGGTGCGACTTTCGACATCTGCCAGAAGGATCGTCATCCCTGAGGCTTTCCCCAACTTTGTAAGACAACTAAAAATAAGGTCAACATAAAGCCACACTAATAATAAGGCGACAAGGACTAAGAAAATATCAAATCGCGTCAAAATCAAGTCAACACATTATTGAATCACGAAAAAGGAGAAATTTCATTATATTAACAAAAAAAGTGGCTGAAAGAATACATGGAAATAATAGAAGAAATTTGATATCGAAAAAAAAAAAAAAGTATCCATGAAGCAGTGGTCAAAAGCACCTCCCCTCGGTTCACGTAGGGGTTGCCCTCTCAGCCTCCCCAACATTCCCACTCATGACCTCGGAGGAGGAATTTTCTAGAGATGAACTCGGACCCAGTGGATGCCTCGATCCGGGGGGCCCAGGCCTTGTGATCTTTTGGGATTAGCCCGAAAAAAAGAGAATACACCTATGTCTTTCAAATCCTTTATCTCAAAAGGATGGTGGGGCCGGGGGGTAGTCATGGACTATGTCCGGATAACTCACGTGACAAGGGGGCCAGGTCGTCGGTAGGAGTAAGCCTGTGAAAGGCGGGATAACCTCGACATGGGCCGTCCACATAAGCAAAGATTGGCATTGAGCTCGCCGGTCCTCTTGAAGTGCGTCTCCTCCAGGAGACCCGACACCCTCCCGGCCTCGGCCAGCTCGCCCTCACGGCCAGGACCACATTTGCGCCTCTCGGTTCACCTCGACCTCCGCCAAACATCCCTCTCGACCAAGCGGCAGTCAACTGAGTTGGAGGACTCGGTTGCTGAGCATTGGTCGCTTGGTCAGCTATCTTGACCGGCGACCCTCATCTGCGCGCCCAACCAGCTCACTCCAACCGCCTCCAGCTGCGCTGGTCTTCTCTAGGCAAGCGCGCACTTGGGGCATTACAAGTTGCAGATTGCCTTCATTAAACGAGCATTGCTATAATTAAAGCTGCGTCCGTAGAATTAGAGATGCCGCGGTCCCTCCGGGAATAAATGAAAGCGACTCTCGGGGACCAGGGGCGACATGACTCGACCTCAGCTCAGCCTCAGGGGCCAAACTTATCTTGAGTGAAAGCTTCGAGGTAAAAAAGAAGCATGTAAAGGCCGATTAAGCAAAAGGCAGCGAGGAACCTTAAGGACTTCAGCGCAATCAAAAACTTACTCATTGACACGGTCGGCGTCCCAACCCAACCAGGAGTCTATTGGAATTTAGAGGCACGTAAACACGTAATACATGTAAGGAAATAAGCAGTTCACCAACAATGAACAATAAATTGCATAATTAAATAGTACGAGTAAAAGCAAATTCTTATAGTAATTCAATATCTGGCTTTTTCTACTATGGTATCCACGTAATCCCCAATCACGGACTTGCGGATTTGCCAATGTTGAATCAAGAGATGAATTTTTTCTAACTCTAGATCTTATGGAGAATAAATGAATTAACGTTATTTGTGAATTCCAAGAGCCATATATATAGGGAGGCCCAGCTTAAATCTTAAGCTAACCTGATTGGGAAATAAAATCCCTAATCTTTATTTAAATAAATCTCTACGATTTATTTCCTATATAAAATCTCTACTGATTTAATTCCCATGTATATCAAATCTCTACTGATTTGATTCCATATATTAAATCCTATAATAATATTCCAAATATTATTATTAGGAATCCTATTTAATTAAATCTAATTTAACTAAATATTAATAATAATTAATTCCAAATTAATCTATTATTAATTAATTCTCCATAAATTAAATATTAAATCCAATTTAGCATTTAATCAACCAACTATAATCCTTAAAAGGAACTACTTGTTGTGTGACCATAGGCCCTCATATATCGGCGATTAGTCAAACTAACGGTCTTAATTGAACCCTAGACAATAAATCGGACATTCTCGATATATGAGGTGCGTTACAGAAATGTGCAACTACTTATAAATCCCGAAACATGGGCTATTATTCGATTTTCTCCTTTCATTCATGAATACTCAATTAGTCTTGAACATGATGAAGTGTATATTCAAATAACATAATCAATTTATCTCTAATCAATAATTGATCATATATCACCTTAGCCCACAAAGTCTAAGTTGACGTGCATCGGCAATGATTTTGATCCAATTATGATGAAGATGAAATATTCTCTCTAAATCCACATTGAGGAATGAATCATATTCTTGCTCAACTACCACGTACGTCGCATTCGTGATGAACCCAATCCAAGCCAGTATCTACCCATGGAAGGGTGCAAGCATTGGTCATGGTCAAAGTTCATCACTCACACATTATGTCGTATGTATTGACCTCAAGTCGAAAGGATATCGCATAAGCTCCCCACTAACCGAGACACCCGTGAGATATATAGAAATACATCAAACGGCGGAAGGGTATACAAATACCTTCTAAGGTATTTGTGCATCCATCATGAGATACCTAGTATCTTTAGTAAGTGAGATCTTACTACACTCTAAGAAGTATGATCACGAATCCCACACCAATCTCCATTGTATCATCAATATCCCATTCTTGATGATCTTGATCTAGGGCTTGTTGAGAATCATGCTTAAGTCATCCTAGTTCTCACAACCTCAATGACAACAATGACTCATGGGAACACTTGCATGAATAAATACAAACAATCAAACATAATATTCAAACAAGTGTATTGCATACATTAATATTAAGTGAACTATAATATTAAATCAAACCTAATATAATCGAGTATTATGTCCTTACAATAGATTGTCTCTGGGACACTAACACTAACAATCTCCCACTTGGACTAGAGTCAATCACCTACATGTCTAACCCCAGGCGAAAAAATGTACTAGTGTGTACATGAACACTCGATGTTTTGGTGAAATGATGTTCCAAATTAAATATGTGGGAATACATTTTTAATTCCATTTCTCATATCCTTATGATCTCTCCGATCAAATGATAAGTATATGGGTACATGCTTGTTTATGCTTGTTGATCTCGGTTCCTTTGAGGCTTCGATCTGACAATGTACTCAACTTCGGTTGTTGAATCGATGTCCTTTTTGCTTGGAACTATTCAACCGACCGCCTCATTATTGAGAGTAAATTAACTTTACTTCGATTTGTGATAATCACGGTCGAATTGAAACTTGTTATCAAGATAACCAAATCCTACTAGTTCGACCATCCACCGTAGACAAGGAAACATTCTTTAGGTCGTCTAAGATACTTTAGAATGGTTTTGACAAAGAATCGATTGAGACTCACCCTCGACTCACATTGGTATGTACCGGTGATGTTGATAAATAGAGGCCGCGTTTGGCTTTAGTCTGAGTCATGGGTTTACATGATTGACCCGATTGCATATGCATATGAGACATCTTTCATGTGTCTTGATATCGACTTTCAAATGAAAAGGACAATCGGCTTCTTTGATAGCTTTATCCCATGATTTGCCGATAGAGACCCTCTTAGAGTTCTCCATCGTAACGCTTCAACACATTGTCTCGTGGGTGAATTGTGGATACCTCAACATCTTATTGGATCTATCCATGTGGATCTTGATCCTAAGATGTAGTGGACTTCACCAAGATCCTTCATCATGAAGGTCTTTGACAACAAATCTTTAACGGGATCATTAACGGGATATTATTTCCCAAAATCAATATGTCATTAACATACCCATTAGGAAAACAATATTCTTCTCCGTTGCGTTTACAATAAACGTTGAGGATCTTTCAGATTCTGATGAAGTCAAAAAACTTAATAAACGTCAAATCGGGATATTCCAACTCCTAGAAGCTTGCTTCAATCCATAGATAGATCTATTTAGCTTGCATATTAGATTAGAATTTGGCTTAGATATAAAACCTTCATATTGAGTCATAAACATTTTCTTATCAATGTTTCCATTGAGGAAAGTTGTTTTGACATTCATCTGCCAAATCTCATAATCACAAAGAAGTCTGCTATATCGCCAGAAATAAAGTTCAAATGGACTTGATCTTTGCAAGCTGGTGAGAATGTCTCATCATAGTCAATGCCTTAGCGTTTATTATAGCCCTTCGTCACCAACCTAGCTTTGTAGGTTTGTACTTTGCCATTTGCAAATGGGTCTAACCCCTTTAAAGGTAACTCCAACCAAGTCCCGGACTTGATTGGTGTACATCGAGTCCATCTCGGTTCATGGCTTCATGCCATTTCCTGAATCAATATTTGATATTGCTTTAGAATAAGTATTAGGATCGTCCTATCCGGGTATGTCCACATTAACGAGTTCCTCGAGAGGTAAACGTATCTAATGGGCGATTCGATTCCTTATTGACTTCTGGTGAAATGGTTGTTGTGCGAGTTGTACATTACGGTTGTGAAAATTTTTGTGGTGCATCGATTTCATCAATGTCCCAGAGTCCTCAAAGCTACACTTTTCGGATGCCTCTTGGGCGGAAGTTTGAACTATGTTGTTCTCATTCACCCATGGATGTTCTTTTGACCGGTGGGCATACTCGATTACGCTCCCATTTGGTGAAAAGCGATCACCTGTGAAAGACTCCCACTTTGAAAGTTCTTTGAATGCTCCCTAATGATTCCTTGTCATGTTGCTTTGACAATATATCGATCTCTTTGTTAATTTGTGGTTCTTGAATTTCTTCAAAGTTCTATAAACTACGACCTTGTTCCTTAAAGACATAGTCTTTTGAGAACTTTAGTGCGCTTTAAAACAATCACGATTATTTCTCGGTGAATAGAAGTAATATCCTCAATGATATCCCACAAAGTAACCCTTTTCACCTTTAGATTCCAACTTGTGTGTAAGCATCCTTTTTCACAATCAATGGAAACCCCATGTTTGATATGTGTAAAAAGTTGGCTTCTTGCCACACCATAATTCATATGGTGTATGCTCAACCGATTTAGATGGAATCCTATTGAGAATGTAAATTGAGGTTTGTAACGTGTATCCCCATAAGAATGTCTGAATATAGGAGAAGTTCATCATGGACCTCACCATATCCTAACGGGGTTAGGTTTCTCCTCTAGACACCTTTGTTCATCCGAGGTGTTAAAGGGAGGAGTCATTGTAAATGGATTCCATGTAACTTCAAGTAATCAATTGAATTCATGGCTAAAGGTATTCACCTCGCCGATCCGATAGAAGAGTCTTGATACTCTTTACCAAGTTGTTCTTCTTCGACTTTAAACTCTTTGAATTTCTCAAAAGATTCAAATTTATGTTTCATAAGATACACACGTCCAGTATCTTGAAAAATCATCAATAAAAAGTGATGAAGTATCCAAAGTGACCCCTAGCTAGAGTGGATAATGTTCCACAAACATCGTTGTGGTCAACTCTAGAACTTCTTTGGCATGCACCTCTTCCTAGAAAAAGGTCTCATTGATCATCTTGCCCATGAGATAAGATTAATGGTAAGTAGTAAATTATGCATATTTTTTTAATAGATTAGAGTGCAATTTATTGGACTCGTATGTGTATTAAGATGACATGGTTAATTACCTATATGTGTTTTTGATGATATTATTCCATACTTGATCTATTTTTTTTTTTGGGTGAATTTAGATGTTCTTTGTGAAATATTTGTTTGAAGATGCAAAAAGCCCATTAAATAAGACCAGGGATTATTGATGATCACGTGAGTGGCTAGCAAGTAACAAGAAATGAATCTGTCCAAAGATTTATTTGAGGATATAATGGTTGAATAAGGCCAATTATTAATGGGCTGTTTTAAACCTAATACTATATAAGCTAGAGAGCATCACATATTTTAAGGAGGAGGGGAGGCAGAGGACGCCATCTTGGAGATTCCACAGCAGTTGTGAGAGAATAACTCGAAGATGCTGTAATTATATTTAGTTAGTATTTTTATCCCAACTCAGGGATTTATGAACCCATGTTTTAATGTGATGTTTTTTTGATTCGACGTTTATGATATTTGTTTTGTGATTGTTTAATTTATCTGTTTTAAATTCTTGCGTGTTTAAATTAATTGGTTTAGACTGGTCATCTAAGTTAATTATTTAAATATGCCTGTTAAGTTTAAGCATGTAATCCGTGTAATTGTTATATGTGGAGACTCTTGGTAACAACTAGTGGGTTCACTAGGGTGAATTAAACCAAGTTCTTCTGGTCGCGCTAAGTGTCTTGGGAATTTGTTTGCCCTCTATCATAGGGTTTAATGCTTTTAAGCTTCCAGGTTAAATCTATAGGCTAACCTAGACTGCTTAGCTAGAAAGGTTTTCTTGAAGAAGCGTCTTTTCAATTAAATATACTTAAGGGATAGGACCGGGAAATCGAAGCGTTTTGATCCCCGAGGGGCATTAATCTTGAAAAAAAATAGAGTAAACGTTGAGGTCAAAGTAGTCGTGTTAACATGGGGATGAATGAGCCGTGAGTTGGGATACTTGTTTCTCCTTGATTTCGTTTGCTAAAGTTTCATTATTGTTTTTTATGGAATCACTTAATTTTACTTGTTAGGTTGTTATTTAATTTAGTGTTAGTAAAACTCCAATCCAACCCCCCTTTTTGTGTATTTGTTGCCTTCATCAATTCATACAATTAGCATAATAATTATTCTCGTTCCTCAATGGATCGACCCACCCCTTGCTTGCCACTACAAGTTAGTAGGGTAGATTTGGGATTTATTTTTGTCGCCCTCGACGGTCTTGGTCAAATTTTGGCGCCGCTTGGGGAAAGGTGTGAATAATTTTTTTGTGTTTTTTGTGTGTGATTTGCGGGGTTTTTTTTCTGTTATTTTTATGCGTATTTTGGTGTCTCAGTTGTTAGTTTTTCATCCCCGTAACCCCCCATTTATTTTAGGTATTATCGGCTTTTTTTTTACGCAATTTTGACACTAGGTAACTGATCTCCACTTGATTCGCGGTGAGAATTTTATGACCCGTTTTGTTGTTTTTTTTTTTTTCTTTCTTTAGTTCGGTTTCAAGTGTTTTCTTCTATATCTCTTATTCGGGTGTCATGGCGGTTGAAAAAAAAACTTTGAAAAGAACTAGCAAACACACGCATGTGCATCAATTACTTTTGCATAGTTTTATCCTCCTAACTAATAATTTTGCGCTTAAACAGGTTTAATACATTTGTTGCCTAAGTTTTACTTGGTCATGCGAGGAGAGATCCATACATGTATTTGAAGGAATTCCATATGGTGTGTTCTAATATGAGACACTGCGGATCGACCAATGAAATGGTCAAACTGAAAAGCATTTCCATTCTCGTTGAAGGACTTCGACAAAGGAATGGTTTTATTATTTGCCTTACTTAACTTATCCTTACTTGGGCTCAAATGGAGCAAGTGTTCTTCAGAGTACTTTCGGCATCTCGGGTGACAAGTTTACATAAAGAAATTTGTGGTCTGAAGCAAGCCCAAGGGAAACTCTCTTTGAGTCTTTGGGAAGCGATTCAAAGAAGTTGGTGGCAAGTTGTCCCCAACATCAATTCTGACACCTCTTGATCCAATCTTATCTACGAGGGTTTGACCCTTATGAGACCGTGGTTTGATAGATGCAAAATTGGAGGGGACCTAGGTGATAAAACTCGGAGCAAACACGAGCTCTCATTGCGAAAATGGCGTAAATTCTCTCAACAATTTAGCCATCGTGATGCACCATTGAAAATGGTACAAGAAGGTAAAGTAACTTCGTCCATTAATGTTAAATTAATTGAGTTAACCTCTTTTATGAGACAATTGATTGCGGTGGACATCAAACTCAACGGAGAACATGACCACACGTACCCAAGAGTGAAAGTCTAAATTGAGCATAAAGGAATTGGAATTCAAATGAGTCAACTTGCCCTTGTTGTTAGTCAATTAGAAGCTCAAAAGCGGAGAAATTGCCATCTCATCCACGGGTTAACCCAAGAAACGTGAATGTTGTCATGTTGAGGAGTGGAAAACAGATGGATAAAAGGCCCCGAAACCTATTTAAGCCGCCATTTGGTTGAAGAAAGCAAAAAAAAAGATTACTGCGAGGCGTGACCTTTGGGTTACCGGTGTGAAGCGATCTGCGAAATTGACTAACTGGCTACCTACCCGGTGTAGGGCGGTGAAAATTGGTGATGAAAAGGTTAGTGATTCGCACCGAAGTTCAATAATATTACTATTACGCCTTTTCCTTCTAGGGTTGAGCAAGCATTGAAGGCGGGCGAGGGAGATCTGAGTTCTTGATGTTTTTCGCAAGGTGGAAATTAATATCCATTGCTTTCGATGAAATAGCTCAAATTCCAAGATATGTCAAATTTCTTAAGAGCTTTGCACCAACAAGCAAAATTGAAAGGAACGAGAAGATCATGATGGGAGGAACTACTTTAGTCAACAAAAATTGACATTTGATCGAAAGGACTACTTCAACTCCCAATCACGTGAAAGATAATTGTTGGTCGTCGAGCTAAAAGGCGTTAAACAAAAGCGCTCTATGGGGAGGCGGCCCATTTTTTTATTTTTTTTTTTTAATATTTTTTTTTTTTGGTTGTCTTCTTAGGTGTGTCTCTCTCAATTTTGTTGCAGGCTCCCGGTCTTGAAGTGATTGAGAATGGTGGATTACTTGTAACTCCTACACTCTCTAGTTTATCCCAAGGATATCCTTTCTCTTATCTTGCCATTTCTTTCTTGTGCATATTTATTTTTTGTTGCTTGTAGACAAAACATATTAAAATAATGGGGGGAGACATCGATATGTGGTTGAGTTGTTGCATGGAGAAGTTAAGTCGCAATGATGAGTCGAAATGTTATTTTTTTAAAGGATGTGATATTATTGTTGGTGGTACATTGTGGAGTTTTTGGTTAAATTTACTTTTGTTTGATGCATGTAGAGTCCGGTGAGTAGATAAAGTTTTTCATGATGGTCCGTTTGAGTTTATGATAGTAAATTGGTGAGTTGATGAGTTATGGTCCTAAGTTGTGCTTTTGATCCTTTGTAATTAAAGTAGTCTAATTAGGTTGTTTGATAAATGATGCATTAAGTGGTGTACCCTTAAGGTTGGAAAAAAAAATAAAAAATTAATGTGGTATGGAGAAAAAAAGGAGTTTAGTTGAAGAATTGTGTGACTAACAAAAAGTCGGTTTAAAGCGCCCATTTTTAGGGAGCTCGAAAAAAAAAGGAGAAAAGAAAAAAAAAGAAAAAAAAATATTTTTAGAGCTAAAACCAACGATGGAGTGAAGTTGCGGTTTGAGGCAATTACCTACTTTCGTTGTTCGAACGTTCAAAGTCGAAAACAATTAGAGCTAAAACACACAAGTAGAGTGATCTTTGCCGACCTTAGAAAAAAAAAAAAGGGAGATAGAGTGCACACTAGGATGTAGAGTTTGTTGAAGCTACCTATTTTAGATGGAAAGCGGGTGTAGGGAGTCAAAGTATAGTAAAGGGCTTGGACGAGTCGATGAGTTGAGGATCTATCGTAAATAATTTTTGGGAGCTTGAGTGGAAATCTTCAAAAGTTCAGAACTTCTAATTGTATTGATCTTAGTCCTAATTCCATAAGTTGCTACTTTGTTTTGGTATCATGTTACGTGTGTAGAAAGGACCTTATCAATTTCTTAGTTTCTCCATTATTACTCTATTTGATGTTGTTTTTACTTGAGGATAAGCAAAAGTTCAGTGTGGGGTATTTGGTAAATAGTAAATTATGCATATTTTTAATAGATTAGAGTGCAATTTATTGGACTCGTATGTATTAAGATGACATGGTTAATTACTTATATATGTTTTGATGATATTATTCCATACTTGATTTATTTCTTTTTTTTTGGGTGAATTTAGATGTTCTTTGTGAAGTATTTGTTTGAAGATGCAAAAGCCTATAAAAAATAAGCCCAGGGATTATTGATGATCACGTGAGTGGCTAGCAAGTAACAAAAACGAATCTGTCCAAAGATTTATTTGAGGATATAATGGTTGAATATGGCCAATTATTAATGGGCCTATTTAAACCTAATACTATATAAAGCTAGAGAGCATCACATATTTTAAGGAGGAGGGAGGCGACAGAGGACGCCTATCTTGGAGATTCCACAGCAGTTGTGAGAGAATAACTCAAAGATGCCTGTAATTATATTTAGTTAGTATTTTATTTTAATTCCAAAAATTTACGAACCTATGTTTATTGTGATGTTTTTTGATTCAAGGCGTTTATGATATTTGTTTTGTGATTGTTTAATTTATCTGTTTTTAAATTCTTGCGTGTTTAAATTAATTGGTTTAAATGACCATCTAGGTTAATTGTTTAAATATGTTTGTTAAGTTTAAGCATGTAATCCGTGTAATTGTTATATGTGGAGACTCTTGGTAACAAAATTAAACCAAGTTCTTACGAATTCGCGCTAAGTGTGTACTTGGGAATTTGTTTGCTCTCTATCCTAGGGTTTAATGTTTTTTTAGCGGGTTAAATTTATGGGCCAATCCTAACCTGAAACGACTTAGTTAGAAATGTTTTCTTGAAGAGACGTCTTTTCAATTAAATATACTTAAGGGATAGGGTAGAAAAATCGGCGTTTTGATCCCCGAGTGGCATTAATCTTGAAAACAAATAGAGTAAACGTTGAGGTCAAAGTAGTCGATGTTAACATGGGGATGAATGAACCGTGAGTTGGGATACTTGTTTCTCCTTGATTTAAACTTGCTAAAGTTTCATTATTGTTTTTGTGGAGATCATTTAATTTTTACTTGTTAGGTTGTTATTTAATTTAGTGTTAGTAAAACTCCAATCCAACCCCCCATTTTTGTGTTTACGACGGCCTTCATCAATTCATACAATTAGCATAATAATTATTCTACGTTCCGACGGATCGTACTTGCTTGCCACTACTACAAGTTAGTAGGGTAGATTTTGGATTTATTTTTATGCTTTCGAAACGGTCTTGGTCAATTAACAATCTCCATAAGACTTCGAAGTTGAATGGGGTTAAGTAGTCTAACTTTCTTAACCTTGTAATTCTCTTCTCGTTTACATGATCAAGTTCTACAATACCATAAGTAAGTCGGGTTTTCATGATTACTAAGTTTGAGTCTTTTATTTTGCATATTAGAACATCATATCCATAATGCAACAATTACATGTTCTTTGAGTAATAGAAAAAGAACTAGATGACAATCACTAAGTTAATCTAAAAATAAAAGGTAAAATCCCAACCATGTAAGTCCCCTGCGTTGGTAGCAATTCTTGCTCGTTTCCACGTGTAAAGGCGACTTCATTCACCTACTAAGCGTCTGAACACATGAGCCCTTTCACATTAGTTCAAATGTGAGAGCCCGCATCTGATATCCTATACCAAGCGATTAAGTGATAGTGGACATGTTTATCTTAATAACAAATACGTGTTCTAGTCTTTAAGAAAGCACCTAGTGTCTTCTTTTCAACAACAAAACTTTACAGTCCTTCTTAGGTGCCCTTCTACTTATGAGGCACACATCCTTATTTACCAGCTCATTTTTTGAACACCATATTGATGATAGTGAACTCAAAAAGTCTTGAGCACATTAGAAGTTAGGCGTAGTGGCATCCGTTTTATTCATATTATAGTTCACAATGAAGCTTAAAATATAAATTCGGAAGCGACATGAGGATAGGATAAATGAAAAACACCTTTTTTTAGCTCGAAACCTAAATTACCAAGTTTCTCAATTAGGCCCGTCATCATTAGCACATGAGGTGAAATCTTCCGCCTTTTTGCTAACCCAGACTGCGACAGATCTCATTCATCCGTAAATCTCGAATGAGATTGAATCAAATAGATCCTTCAAATCTTTGGAGCATCTAGAAGAGATCCATTTTCTCCGTTGTTTTATGTATATCGGAGTCATGCCCAGCAACATCACTCCTCGAACACTAAGCATCCTCTTGATCTTTTTCCCAGAAATTCGTCAAACGTGGTTGTCTCGGGAATTACCCGATGAAAAAATGCTTATACGGATATCACGTGTCAATTTCTTTCGATTTTTCTTGCCTTAGCACCAAACACATGTTTTAGATTAATCGGTCCGGAAAATTGCCTAATCGATTTAGTTTTGTTTCCAAAGACACATCTCAATAACAAGTTATACATTTCAACCAACAAAGAAATAAAATAAAACGAGAATTAAACCGTAATTCATATGATCGATATTGACAATCAAAATAAACATGACCTTTCTTTTTATGTTTATTTTGTCTCCATTATTTTCACATATTCAACGCCTCATCTGAAGAATATGAATTTATATCTAATATAAATTATAATGACCAGATCCACATTCTCTTATCATAATCCCAAACTTTTGGCTAATACTATAATAAGATAACTAGGTCTCAAACCAATTCAAACCTAAACTCTGGATTGATTGAACCTGGATTCAATCGGATGTCCTTTAACTTTCGTTTCCTTGCTTTGGTTTGGTAAAACAAAGTTAAGTTGATTCCATAACCATCAAAGCCTTGACACTACTTGTCCTATATGGTCTCGCCGAATGTAGATCCGAAAGCGAAAACTTTTGTCTTAAATACCCATTAGAACGAAATCTCAGTTTCTTTTAATTTTTGATGGAAGACATCTTATCAAATTAATGAGAAACCCGTATTTTAGTGAACGCGTTTTAAAGGTGGGGACATTAATTCTTGTCGAGATCGAATCACGTTAATCTACATCACATTTGAGTAATTATTGGTAGCCTACCCAAAATGATTTCATTCGGGACTAACACTTATGTATGCGCCGTATACCCAAACATTAATGGTCAAAAATTATTGAGTCTTTACACTTTCCAAATAATTATAATATCGACTATAAAAAGCGTTAACTAATTAAATTATATTGTTAACCAAGTGGAATTTAATAATTTATTAAAATTATAATATTAAATTTCAAAATTTAAATTCGACAATTACTAATTCCAATTATTAAAATAATTAATTCAATTAATTTTAATTAAGGTCCAACCTCAATTATGTATTAAAGTTTAAAACAATTCTATTTTAAAAGTTGGTCAAACCAATGTTTAAAATTCTGTTTATTTAATTTGTTTAAGAGGCTCAGCGCAATTTCTAAAATTGCTTAGGAGGCCCTGACGAAAATCAAATTTCCAATCAGGCCCTTTGCATCACAACCCGATTTTTCCAGCATCCAATTTCCAAAAAATCCAACAAGATTCATCAATCACAGTTCATCAATAGATTAATCGAGTTAACTCATCAGAAGAACAAAGTCCAACTTTAGTGATTAAGGATCAGGAATACGTCGCAAAGTCAGAACGCAACAGAGGATGAAAGCACTGCCGTGCACGAGTGACCCACCGTCACGTCAGAGCGAGTGCGACGTTTCGCCGCCGAGTCGCGCGAGCACGTGTGGGTTAACCCCACTGCTCAGCGCATGTGCGCGAAACACCCATCACTGCTCCGAACGGGCATGCGTCATTTTTCGTTGTGAGTAATCGATAATGCACGGAGCAGCGCGAATCTCCACCAAAAGGTATGAGTCGCGTCACATCCGTCGGATCGTGTGAAATTTCAAATGCGCGCCCAAGGTTTGAAGGCGGAACAGAGACACGCCGCCACGAAACGAAGCGAATCGGTGGCGCATCGCCACGAATCGTGTCGAGACAGGAGCACGCCACCACGAATTGCAACGAGACTGGTTCTCTCCGCCGTGGATCGAGACGCAGTAGGGGTGCATCGCCGCAGATTGAATCTACCATCGCACGTGATAATACGGGTTCACGTGACCGTCGCGAGTCGTGGCCTGCAGCCGCTGACTCAAGCGACGTCATAGGTCAACTCCATAAAAATCGGGCGGCGCATGTTAGGGAGAGAGCGGCGAAATGAGGGTTTCAGAAAACCCCAATTTTGGTGATGCTAAAACACGAGCCCAGTAACAAGAAAAATAAAGTGGGCGTACAAAATAAGCCAATTAAGCAAGTCAACAATTAAACAACAACCCAAATAAGCATACAACAATTTTGTGTATCTAACACACCCAAACTGTATATCAATCGGTGCGGTCACGGTAAAGCCAACCGCACCCCAAGTGATTTATAAAACTTTAATAAATCAATTCAATTTAGCAATTAATCAGCGCGAAAGCTACGATCTATTTTTGAAAATTTAGAATGCGTAAACATATAATACACGCGGCTTTAAATAAAGCGATTCAAAGAATAACGCACGATAAATTGCGTAATTAAATACGAAGCAGCGAAAGCAGAATTTACAAGAATTAGGTATATCGTTTTTCTTTTATAGATATCACGTCAATCCCAATCCGCGGACTTATGCGGTTTTTGATGTTGAATCCGAGATGAATTTCTTTGAGAAAATTCTAACTCTATATCTTATGGAGAATAAATGAATTAACGTTATTTGTGAATTAAAAGGCAATATATTAAATCTTAAAATAAATTTTGATTGAAATAAAATCCCTAATCTTTATTTAAAAAATTCTCGATTTATTTCCACAGTATAAAATCTCTCTGGTTTAATTCTCATGTATATCAAATCTCTACGAATTTGATTCTATATATATTAAATCCTATAATAATATTCCAAATATTATTATTAGGAATCCCTTTAATTAAATCTAATTTAATTAAACATTAATAATAATTAATTCCAAATTAATCTATTAATTAATTCTCCATAAATTAAATATTAAATCAAATTTAACATTTAATCAACCAACTATAATCCTTAAAAAATTAATTGTTGTGTTATTGATTTCATGTGCCTCTAAATATGTCGAAGCGATTAGTCAAACCAATCGGTCTTAATTGAACCATAGACAATAAATCGGACATTTTAATATAATAAGACGTTGCGAGAAATGTGCAACTACCTTAATCAAACATGGGCTATTACGATTTTATCCTTTCATTCGCGAATACTCGATTAGTCTTGAACATGATGGAAATTAATCATTCAAATAACACAATCAATTTATCTCTAATCAATAATTGATCATGTATGTCACACTTAGCCACAAAGTCTAGGATTGACGTGCATCGACGATGACTTTGATGCAATTATGATGAGAAGATGGTATTCTCTCTAAATCCACATTGAGGAATGAATTATATTCTTGGCTCAACTTCCACGCCGTACGCATCTCTCATGATGAATCCAACCAAGTCAGATTCTACCCGTGGAAGAATCTGACGTTAGTCATGGTCAGCTCAATCTACTCCACACATGTAAATGGCGATTAACCTCAAGTCGAAAAGGAGTATCGCATCGCTCCTACTTCTTAACGAGACACCCGTAGACACATATAGTGAAAAATATATCAAAGCGGTTTCTCGGATGGGTATACCCTACACCTAAAGGTATTTGTGCATCCATCATGAGATACCTAGTATCTAAGAAGCAAGTGAGATCTTACTACACTCTCTAAGAGTATGATCACGGATCGCACGCAATCTATGTATCATCAATATCCCGTTCTTGATGATCCTTGATCAAATTTTTGAGAATCATGCTTAAATCATCGAGTTCTCACAACCTCAATGACAACAATGACTCATGGGAACACTTGCATGAATAAATGCAAACAATCAAACATAATATTCAAACAAGTGTATTGACATACATTAATATTAAGTGAACTATAATATTAAATCAAATGAATATCATCGAGTATTATGTCCTTACAATAGATTGTCTCTAGGACCTTAACACCTAAGAGTCGTCTTCAGGATGACGATCTCTCGAGGTAGTAAGTGAGAGGTCGGGCGGCTGCGATCTCCGGTCCCCTGGATGGTCTCTTCCTTTTTTCTTCGGGCGGGCTCGAGTCCGGCTCTTCGACTTCCTCTTGCCCTTGTCGTGAGGAAGCCCGACAGATAAGTCGAGCTTCGGATGAGGCATCGGCCACCACGGCGTGCTTCATCTGCCCAACACCAATGCACTCCATCCAATGAATGTTTCATCCCCAATACCCAGGGAATTGATCTTTTTTTTTGGTATAAAGGTATCGGTCGCAATGATTCTCTTTCCATTTATAAGTCAAAGCAATAACTACTAATCACACATGGTCCTTATTAAGTGACAGATTAAGAAATCAACAACCATCCCTTAAGTCAATGTGAATGAGTTTATCCTCTCTAAAGGTCCGCTTCAGCGCATCGAATGCACTAGTGTAATCTCTTGGTCAAAACAAGTCAATCCCAGGCCTTACACATCAACTTCTACCAATAGATTGCTCGGATCTATCTAAGTTGAGAAATACACACTAGTTTACAAGGGATTGTTAACGTGATCTTCTGTGATCTAGTATCACCACGTTAACTACAATGTAACACATGTTATTATATGAATGATTTGCAATAAATATATACAACATTCAATCATATTTAAAACAACACTGATAAATAATTTATTTGAGTAAATAAGTGTTTAATACATAGGTTATACAAAGTAAAAGCATACTTTCACGTATAACCCCAACATACAGAAAATTTTCAAGCCTTGGTGCTCGATTTTTTCTTGTTTATTGATTCAGCTGTGCTTTCTTGTTTATCTATTTCTCTTGTGTTTTTCTATTATGCAGATGCAAAAAATGAACCAATCCTTTTTACATTTAAAATTTTTCATGGTGGAATCTGTTGAGCATGTCAAAGGAAAAAAAGAAGTGGGAGTGGCAAGAGTGACAAGCCAAGTGATGGTTGAATTCATTATTTGTTGTTGATGCGAAGTTGTGTTTGTTGTTTATTGTTTGTATTGAAAGCCAAAAACACAGATATTTTGTATTATGGTATTTTGTGTTATGGTATTCTGTGTTATGGATGTATTTTGTATGAACAAGAAAGTGAACAATTACATACTCTATTGGACTAGTGATTTATGTTATGGATGTATTGAAAAAGTATTTTTTTTTTTTTAAATGTTTGGTTTTTCTTTTTTACGCTTAAGTGATACTTTTCAAAGTTTCAAGTGATATTTTTGATTATTAATAGTGATACTTTTCAAAACTATCTTTAAATGAAAATCTATTAAATACACCTTATATTACCCAAAATTGATGATCAAAATTGCCTTGAACATAAAAAAGGAAATGCAAAATTAGTGCCAAAAGAAATACATCTTCACTAATACCTTACAAAGCTGCCAAATACATTACACATATCCTAGTAAAATACATGAGCTCCAAATAAATAAACTTGTTTCACTTGTTCTGATTAAAAAAAATGATATCTGTACACCACACATCACATAAGTGTCAAACAAAAAATTTTTTTCTTCTTTTTTCTTCATTATATCCAATTCTTGTGTCCGCTTGTACTTCAATTCCATTAATTCAAAATTCAAAGATCTTTTCACACTCTTTTCTTTCCTCAACTCAACTTCTAGTTTGTTTCTCTTTAATCTTGAGAACATTTATTTCATCTTCAAGCCTATCAAGCATTTTGAGGAATCGAGGGATAATCACTTTAGATCTTGAGCACATTTCGGGATCAAGCCCACCTAAAAACTCCACAATAACCACCTCTACATGATCAAAAAAGTTTAACATTAATTTATACTTCATTAAAAGAAATATAAAAAAAGAGTATATTGTAATTAAAAAATAGAGATGTACATTGTAATTAGGGCATGACCAAAACCTTCTTCCCGGATTTTACGAGTCCAAGTATTCTTCAATTGAAGATGAATCCCACAGATTTACAAAACACACGTTTGAGTTGAAAATCATTATGCATGGACTCCAATCGATCGACTTGAGCAAAAAGCATTTCTTGAGGAAAAAAAAAGGTTAATAACAACTTCAATGTAGAAGTCTAACCATTACGGTGAATAAAACATACCTATAGTTGAAGATTATAAGCTTGATTGAAAATAAATTAGGAAAATTAGAATTTAAGGGAGGAGGAAAGAAAGATGAATTGGGGATAAAAAGTGAAGAACCTAATGTAATTGGCGCCCATTCGATTGTTCCGTTTTATTTGATGGTGAAATAATGTGGTCATCAAATTTGATTAAAAAAGTATAGTTAAGTAACTAATTTTGATGAAGGTGAAACTTCGGTGAACAAAAAAGTGAAATTGGGTAAAGTTTAGTGACCAAAAGTGAAATTAACCCAAAAAAAAAAAGACTACCATTCTCTCTCATTCTCTCTGTAAAAAATCACAGTATTCTCCTCTTCCCCACCGCCCCCACATTCCTTCCTCCTCTTTTCTATCCCCCGTTGGTCAAAATTCAAAAAATTCACTCTATGGAAAAAAAATATTTTCTAAAATAAGTCATCTTCTCTTTATTTTAGTTTCATTTTCACTCTATCATTAATAATCAATTTTCACTTTTTTATACAAAGACATTAACTTGTACCAAGCTCGATCATGGATTGGAGTAACATACTTGACAATGGCGGCGATTTTAGACTACATATCACATTCTTCATTGGAATACATTGTATGTCTAAAACCTCTAACATCTGTAAAAATATATTGAACATTTCTAAAATATAGCAATAAAGCAAGTATAGCAATTTTAAACTATAACCTCCAACCATCTCAATATTACACACGTGTCATTACTTTTTTCACACAAAAAATCAACTTTATCCTTTTTTATTTACACCATGTCATTATTTTACCATTCAAACCCCATAAAAATCAACTTATCTACTATAATACTAATAAATAATTCTCACATTAAATTATGTGCAAACAATATATGTTCAAATGAATTAGGGATGGAGGAGTATTTATTTAATAAATTTAAAAATTAATCTTAATTTCTATCATCCTTATTTTATTTTTTAGTATTTTAAATTGTTATATTGTGTTTTACATGACCGTGTTTGTGTTAATTTCAATATGAAACTTATAAGTTATACTCCTCCGTCCTATTTTTTGATTATCTCTGCAGTTCTTTTGTAGACAAGGAGATTAAAAAAAGTAGGAGATAATAGTATTAAATGGTGTAAAGTAGGTAAAAAGTGGGTTGGGTGTTTCTTACAACATTCGATGTATACATCTTTGATTTGTCAGCAAATCGATTAATTTGGGTCATTAGATCTAAAATTCAAAGGCTTAAATTTAATGACTTCTACATGTTACACTAAGCGTCGTACTAAGCATCGTATAGAATCGCATTTTAATTATATATTTGTGTCATCTTTATTTAACTTTGTTATAATATATTAAATTATTTAAAAAATTATAATTTTAATTTACAAATGTATCCTTATATAATTCAACCCATCCTTTTTTTTTAAAGAAAATATATTTCAATTGTTCATCTTCTTTCCTTGATAATCGTCATCAAATATGTTCCTAAAAATCTGTAGGAGGGGTGGGCATTCTTGTTTTCTATTTTGAAGAACTTGCTTGTATTTGTAATAGTCAATGCCTTTCCTCCAACTATTAAATCCCCAAACTAGATTACCCTTCTTGTAATTAATTTGAATCACACCTTGAATATATATATATATATATATATATATATATATATATATATAAACATGTATATCCTTTAAACCTTAAACACGAATCCTTTAAAAATAATACAATTACAATAAAAAAAAAAAAACCCATCAAACTTAATTAGACTTATCATGTTATTGGGGAACACATAATTCAAATTCCCAACAATCAGAAACCATGCATAAAAAAGACAATAACCTTTGAAGAAGAAGAAGTATAATTACAAGAAATTGACAAAATAATAAAATAAAAAAATCTAATGAAAACAATCAAATTGGGGCTCACGAATGTGTGCCTTGACGAAGGATAGAAAGCGTCTTTGGAAGCTCAGATGGAAGAGATTATTTTCAAGAGAGGAGAGCGGAGAGATGAAGAACACGAAAGAAGGAAAAATACAATTTGAAGTAATACATTTTTAATTTGATTTCATTTAAGAAGGGTAAAAAGTAAATAATAAAACAAATTTTTTTTAAGAAAATAATATATAATAATACAATAGGTATTAGATTAGTACGACATAGTCACGATGACACATGACAAAATTTAAGACCACGAATGTTGATAAATAAGACGACCAATCGATCAATTGTAAATACTTTAGTGAGTTTGGTGGAGAAATAATAGTATTAAATGGTGTAATGTGGGTTTGGTGAAGAAAAATAATAATCTATTAAATAGTATTGAAAGTTGCTTTATTTCCTATTTAGAAAATGGTCAAACAAAATTAGGGCCCATTATTTACGGAAAGTAGACAATCAAAATTAGGACAGAGAGAGAGTTATTTATTTTTATGAATGTATATTTATTTTATTTTTTAATGTAACATAGATGATTTTTATTTTAAAAAAAAAAAAAAACAAGGATCATTTAATCGGATGAAGCGCTAGTCCAACCAATTGAACCATCAAGCTGGTGCACATGCAGTTTGATCGGCCGGTCGATTATAAAAACACCGGATTGAAATGTATGGTATGTTGGAAATTTGCTCTAAAGCGGGGGTTTTGATTTGATATATAATTGTTTGTCTAGTTTAAAATTTGGGTGAATGAAAAATTAGATTTCAAAGTTTGTTCTAACAAAAAGATGATGAAGCCGAAAGATGCTCCTCCATCTTCAATGTGTGTCGTCTGCGGGTGCAAATCATGACCAAAATGATCTTCCGGACCCACGGCGCGATCTCGATATATCAATATCGCAAAAAATTGTTGGCGAACTAATAAGTTCGATACAACCAATATGTATAAATCTTTTTTACCTGAAATGCTAAAAAAATACTTTTATAATTTTAAATAAAATATATACTTATGATATTTTGTAGATGTACATTAAACTAGATATTTCTATTATGTGAAAATTATTTGTATACATACTTATTACTTCAATATATGTACTATATAATACAATTATATTATTATATCGATGAACAAATATATATATATATATAATACATATTTCCAACCATGAGTGACACACATGTTTTGTTAAAAAAAATGAAAAAAAGGTTTCATGCATATTTTCATCAAATATAATGGGGTTTTATGTTTTTTTACCATAATATAGAAATATCACATTACCAACCGCATATGACACACACATTCAGTTAAAAGATGAAAAATGAATATTTCATGCATACCTTTATCAAACACATGGGTGATTTTATGTATTTAATGAAACATAGGAGGTTTTGTGTTGTTTTATCATACACATGGATGTTTTACATTTTTACCTGATCAAGATTACTAATTTTAATAATTGTCATTTAGGGTAAGGTGTTTTTGGATGTGGAATTTTTTTTTTCCAATATTCTTCTATAGAAACTCAAATTTTAAGTTATTCTCTCATTTATTAGTACTATTCCCTCGTTACTATTCACTTTGAATTCTCAATATTATTCACTCAATATTCTCATTACTATTCACTTTTAATTCTCACAATATTTACTTTCTTAATATTATTTGCAGATGGTGCTTGCCACCAAGGTGAATGGATGGAACCAATCCAACAATCATGACGGCTCGAGAATAGAATGAGAGCACCAGTAGGTCACGCAACCCAACGCTCGCATGCCAGCGTATAGTCGGAGGTCGGTAACATGAGTGTGCAAACCTGCCCTAATCGATACTAATGACCTCGTCACCTTGCTCACTCTTGTCGTAGGAGATTAGTTCATTCTCAAGCTCAACCTCCTCTACGGACCCTGAGGATCGTCTGGTATCCTTGAGCAAGAAGATCAAACAAAATCAGGGGTCAACATCAAGACCAAGCGGAATTCCTATCGCATTAATGGGACAGTACATCATCATTAATGAGGCTAGACTTGCAGCCAATGGGAGTAGTGCAAAGCTGCAGCCAATGGGAGTAGTACAAAGCTGCAGCCAATGGAAACAAGAGAATAAACCTGTAATCCTATATAATGGGGGGCAGAGCCGACCTAAGAGGGACAACTGACCTACAATGCATAAACTTGTGGCCTATATAAAGGGCTCTTTGGAAGCCTTTGAGAGGCATCCAATTTCATGTAATACTCCTATAATTAGGCTAGTAACTCTCTGAAAAATATGAGTTGTGTTTGTATTAGTATGAGTAGCTAAGTGTTTTGCTAGAGCTAGGGAGGAAGCTTTAGTAAGATACTAATAATGTTCTTGGCTTGTCAATAAAGATCTTCAAAGGTACAATCTTTTTACTTATTTAATTAACTATGTAACCTCTTTTGTTATGTTGAGACTTTTGATTTGTTGTAGAACATATTGGCACAATGAATGCTTAGCCTTACATTTCAATAATTGATTTCATAAACTCATTAAGTTAACTAAAAGAAAGTCTTCATAATTCTCTAAGTGCTTAACGTTTTATCTTCCGATTGAAATCACTTGATTGTTAAATTTCAATTGAGTTATTAAAGATAGCCAAGAGTAATTCTAGTGTTTTACTTAAAGTGGAATCTCAAGGCTCTAGTATTTATAATATTATATAGACCCTTGAATTATTACCTACTGGTTTACATCTTTTCTTCCAAACCTCCTTATGGCTCGACACTCGAACTTCCGAGAAATTTTATTACTTGAGACAAATCTACACTTAGGTGTACAACTTTAAGAGTTATCAAGTTTTTGCGGAGAACGATTCCTCCTTTGTGAGGCTTTGCCTCACAATTAGGTAATTTTTCTTTCTCTTTATCTCTTTACTTCATTATTTTTATTAGTCGTATGCATAATTTTTACTAATTTTTACTTTGTTATTTTTTTAGTTTATGCATAATTGGACTCATGATAGGCTAAGTGGTCGTTTAATAAGAAGTCATATAGTTAATTTAAGTAGTATTGCTTCAAACATGGGTGAAAATGAAAGTGTGGATGGAGAAATTGAAAGACACATTAATGAAAATTTACAAGCTCGCTCCATGCGAGATTTCTTAGAACCTCAACGCATAATTTCATCCCATAGTGTATTGTATACCTACAAAACACAAATACTTGATTCAAACCTGGTATGATTCAATTGTTTCCCAATTTTTCACGGTTTTGAGTCTCTGAAAACCCTTTTGCATTTAAAAAAATTCAAGAAATTTATGAACGTTTAGTGAACTATAATGTACTCAAGGATTGATTGAGCTAAAATTATTCCCTTTCTTTTTAAGGATAGAGCAAAAACATGGCTTAATTCCCTAAAACATGGTTCAATTATATCGTGGCAACAAATTCAAACTGAATTCTTAAAAAATTCTTTCCAATTCATAAAACAAATGCTTTAGGGTATGTTCGTTTCGGACTTATAGTGGGCGTGGAAAATTCTGGACTTCAAAGTCCTAAGTGAAAAGTTGATTATGTGTTTGTTTAGGAAGATTATAGTGGGCGTGGGAAATTGTTGGAAGATTTTATGGGATAGGATTTTATGGGAAAAGTTGAAAAGTAGGTGCGAGTAACCTGAACCATGTAGTTTTGTGGGTAATTGTTTATCATTTAACTAAATTTACATGGGCTTAAACTATGTAAATATGTAAGTGCTTATTTTGTGTTTTCTAATTGTACCTAAATTATAATTTAGTTTTACGTAGTTTTATGTTTGTGAAATATGTATTTGTTGTGAGGTGAATTGAAAAACTATATAATTCAAGTTGTTTGTCTCTGTAGGTTATTAAATATAATATTTAAATTATTGATTTTTCAAATTTACATTATATTATACTAACAAAATTGAGAGTTAAGCACGTGACTCATCTCATGAAAATTTAAATTTTACAGTATTTTATTAATAAAATGACCTATCAAGTGCAAGATAAAAAATTGTGTGAATTCAGATTCACGATAAACTCTATTTTTTAAAATATTATTATTATATATACAAGTGTTTTATTTTTTAAATTATATATCATAATGCATAAATATAAATAATAATATTTATATATAATGGTTAGAGAATTTACTGTGAACTCAGATGTGCAGGAGATCTACTCCCAATGCAAATTAAAAAAACTTACAAATTGGAGCATATCGAGTGTAATGCATATCTCCACAATTATATATATTTCGCTTGGAATATAGCACAAATGGCATTACAAATATTGTGATAAATAATAATGCAAATTAAAAACTTATAAATTGGACCATATCGAGTATAATGCATATCTCCACAAGTATATATATTTCGATTGGAAGCTGGTATTACCAATATTGTGATAAATAATAAAACCACTTTGGTTATTTCCTTTTTGTTTGAATTTTGACATGCTACATTATTTTGAAGTGAACATAGACTTGCAGTTGAACGATTCTAAATATCTAATTGTGAAAGTAACACAGTACCATCCCCCATCAAAAATCCACCATACATAAAAGTGATTAATATTTTTTTAGTTCAATAACTTTACTTCATTTTGAAATTGGTCCCGATTATTTAGATTTTTTTTATTTTTAAAAGTACTTTTTTTTTATCGGGCAAATGGTGACTCGAACCCATGGCCTCCGCAGCAGTATAAGTAGATTTTTTTTTTTTTAGTCATTTAAGTTATTAAAAAAATTAAAATTTGTTTTTATTAACCACACGTATACCAACAATATACGTAACTATTTTATTTTGTCTTTAAATTTGAAATACCACTTAAATTTTTTCAATTCCAATAACTTTGGGACGAGATTTTTCTAAGTATTTGTTTGGGGAGGAAGATTGTTTCAGCATATTTTGATTTATTTTTTTATTTTTTCATCAGTTTAGACCCAATAAACCTAATCTTATTAATTTTTGTCTTTTTAATATAAATTTTTTCTTTAAACTCAATCCAAAATCCAACCAAAATTATTATTATATTAAAAAAGTTCATGTATGCTTTAGAAATTAAAGGAAAAAACTAAATAATTATCCATATGGCGGTTCATAACTAAACCTTTCTACAACACGTTAAAAGATCAATTTCAAACTTTTTTTAAAATTTACAAAATTAAAATTAAAAACTCAAAATAGTAATGGTCAATTTTAAAATGATATAAAATTACTAGACTACAAAAAATTTAATCCCAACATAAAATCATATGAAGACTTAACCATATCACTGTCGAATGGCTTCCCACATATACCTTAACATGTATAGCGTCTGATTTTTCTTCTAAATTATTTTTACCACACGTTACCGTCGTCCGACTATATGCTGGCATGCAAGCGTTGGGTTGCGTGGCCTATAGGTGCTCTCGTCGTTCTATTCTCGAGCTGTCATGATTGCTGGATTGGTTCAGTCCGTTCACATTGGTGGCAAGCACCATCTGCAGATAATATTAACAAAGTAAATAGCGAGAGAATTAAAAGTGGATAGTAATGAGAATATTGAGTGAATAATATTGAGAATTCAGAATAAATAGCAACAAAAATCAAGAGGGAACAATATTAATAAATGAGAGAATAATTTAAAATTGAGTTTTTACAGAAGAATATTACAAAAAATTCCACATCCAAACACACCCTACCCTAAATGACAAATTATTAAAATTAGTAATCTTGATCAGGTAAAAACGTAAAACATCCATGTATATTATAAAACAACACAAAACCTCCTATGTTTCATTATATACATAAAATCACTTATGTATTTGATAAAGGTATGCATGAAATATTCATTTTTCATTTTTTAACTGAATGTGTGTGTCACATGCGGTTGGTAATGTGATATTTCTATATTATGGTAAAATACATAAAATCCCATTATATTTGATGAAAATATGCATGAAACCTCCTTCATTTTTTTTTTTTTTTTTTTAACAAAACATGTGTGTCACTCATGATTGGAAATGTGTATTATATATATATAAATTAATTTGTTCATCGTATATAATAATATAATTATATTATATAGTACATATTTTGAAGTAATATATATGTATACAACAATTATCACATAATAGAAATATCCAGTTTAATGTACATCTACAAAATATCATAAGTATGTATTTTATTTAAAATTATAAAAGTATTTTTTAGCATTTCAGGGTAAAAGACAATACATATTGGTTGTATCGTAGCTCGTTAGTTCGCCAACAATTTGTTGCGATATACGTAGATAGTGCTCGTGGTCCGGAAGATCATTTTCAGTCATGATTTGCACCCCCTACATGTACGCATTGAAGGTGGAGGAGTATCTTTTATTTCGGCTTCATCCCCCTTTAGTTAGAATAAACTTTGAAATTCAATTTCTCATTCACCCAAAGTTTAAACTAGACAAACAATAATATATCGAATCAAAACTCTGCTTGTGCTTGTGCTTGTGCTTGTGCTTGTGAGCATATTTCCAACATACCGTACATTTCAATCCAGTGTTTTCATAATCGGACCGTCGTTCAAACCGGACTGCGCAACAATTGACGGTTCAATCGATTGGACTAGCGCTTCATCGGTTAAATGATCCTTGTTTTTTTGAAAAAAAAGAAAATCACCTATGTTACATTAAAAAATAAAATAAATATACATTCATAAAATTTAAATTATAAGTTTTATATTGAAATTAACACTACGCAGTCATAGACAACATAATACAACTATTTAAAACACTAAAAATTAAAATAGGGATGATAGAAATTATGATTAAGTTTAAATTTAATAAATAAATACTCTCTTCGTCATGGATTCAATTGAACATATATTGTTTGCACATAATTTAGTGTGAGAATTATTTATTAATATTATAGTGGATAAGTTGATTTTTTATGGGGTTTGAATGGTAAAATAATGACATATAAAAAGAGATAAAGTTGATTTTTGTGTGGAAAAAATAATGAAATGGGTGTAATATTGGAATGTTTGGAGGTTATAGTTTAAATTGATATACTTGCTTTATTGCTATTTTTAGGAATGTTCAATATAATTCGGGACGAATCTTTTTGACAAATGTTCAATTGAACCCGCGAAGGAGCTATTTTTTCCCGGTTCAACTGTCAAAAAAGTTTTTGAGGGTAATCAGACCGATTTCATGGTCAATTCCCTGTTCAAATGGGACGGAGGGAGTAAAAAATAACAAAAAATTGGTTTCCAGTTTTATATGGTTCCGAAGGATTTTTTTCCGGTTCAACCGTAAAAAAATTTTAAAAAAAAATTAGGGTAATCAGATGGATTTAATGGTAAGTTCCCGATTCAACCGGTTGAGTCAGCAGGTTCAACCCGGTTATGGAAAATATTGTTTCAAGAAGTTTTATCAATTCAGGTCCTAAAAGATGGTAAATCTATCAATTTAAGACTTGAAAAAATTTTCCTATCGATTCAAGGCTTGTAAGATAGAAAACTATCAATTCAAGGTCTGAAAGATAGAAAATATCGATTCGAGACTTACATATTTTAAGGTCATGTTTGACACTAATTCCTAAATCCTGATCACACAAGCCTAAACCCTGAACCATGAACCCTAAACCCTAAAAATAAAAAAATAAGGACATGAAATATAAGTGTCAAACATGATGTGAACATCATATTGATAGTGTCTATCTTTCAGACCCTAAATTTATAATTTTTTATCTTTCAGGCCTTGAATCAATAGGAAAAATCTTTAAAACCTTAAATTGATAGTTTTGTCATCTTTCGAGCTTTGAATTGATATTTTTCATTGTTTGAATCAAGAAGATCAACCATGCTCCCAAAGGATTTTTTATTTTTTTTGAAGCAATAACAACTATAAGATATATATTGTAAAATATGATTACCGTTCAATTTGTCATTTTCTTTTTTAGCAATTCCTAATAACAACAAATATATATATAAGTGTGAAGCTTCGTCTTATGAAACAAGCTTAAGCAAGTTCTTGCCAAAATGGCGACAAGTAGCGGATAAATATTTTATTTTGCTTCATATAGATACATAACTGTACAAGTATCTGAATTCATAAGAGACCAAGATATGGGTAGTTTTACAACAATAATTTCATTTCTCAGAAGTGAGTTGTTATTTCTATCAAAATACAAGACATCAAATTTTACAGCTTATTGGTCTTCAATGTTGTATAAATTCCAAAATTGAGATCAATTAAGAGGGAAATAAAGAGGAAGAAATAAGCTGCATCTAGACAATAAATAAAAATATGAACCATTGCCATTTGGCTATTATTTGCAGCTAGTGATATCAGAACTTGGAAGGGGAATCTTCCTCACTTTTCTTCCCTGAAATAAATGTTTCACTGGATTTAACTTCTTGAAAATAAAAAAAATCAACAGTATGTCAGTAATGCATTCAATATACACACTGCATGACTAAATTGAAGAACTGGCCTCGTACCTATCGGGCGTTGGTGACTTTAATTTTCTCAATTAAATCTCATAACTTTTAAAATAATGCAACTTCACTTCTATATTGACAAGGTTGCGAGATTTTTCCGTTCTGCTCATGTGAGCTGGCGGAATTTCATGTAACAACTGGACTAATGACTTAGTGTCACTTATGTGACATAATAAATAAGACCCCAACATATTAATTTCAATTAAAAAATTATAAAAATCACAAATTATTTATCATCATGAAACATAAAAATGTGAATATAAGACTAAAATTACAGCATTTTGAAAATTATTGGACTCAATTGAGAAAATTGAATTGTATGAGAATAAAATCACCAACACCCAACACATACAGGACCAATGAGGTTCCAACGGTCTCCTAGATGTGGTGCATTCCACTGAGTGTATATCTACCAGTTATTTGAATGTGTGCAAAACGAGTGGCCGATATACTATTATAATTTATACCCCAGTACGCCTCTCTAGTGGAATGTGATATATTTGAACGAACCAAAATTCAAGAAGCAATAATTTACAAGACATGATATGTTTAAGCAACCTTACCTAGAACGAAGTGAAGGATCAAGCAACCTTTTAATAAGGCTCTCGACCTTCTTTCTTACAGAGGCGTGGGGGAATCGTTGTATCACCTCAGCTGCAAATGAAAATATCAGAGCTTTTCTTGCAGCACCTATGTCAATCCCACGTGATTGGAAATAGAAGAGCTGATTCTCTTCCAAATCACTAATTGCAGCCCCATGGGAGCACTTGACATCGTCTGCAATGATTTGGAGGTTAGGTTTCACATTGACTGTGGCTCGAGGCTCTAAAAGGAGGCTCCTTGTTAGTTGTCCTGCATCTGTCTGCTGAGCGTCTCTGCATAACCAAAATATGAGAACACTTAGGTGCACAACTAATATTGTTTAACGAAAACAACTAATATTGTTCATTGAAAACAGCTAATACTGACTAACTAATACATTTTAGTCAAACAACTAATACCATTTTAAAAAAAAAACTTGAGTTGCATATGAATCGTCATATGTACCGACAATAGTAGTCAGAATAGTCTCATAAAACAAAGAAACTAGATGGGTGCTTGGAAGGTTTTGGGGGGTGGAGAATGGGAATCAAAGTCATAGTGTGTGTTTGGAATTATATTACTATGACTTCGATTCCCAAACGTAAGGAATCCACCCTACCTCACCTATTTAAGAGGTATGAGTATGATTCCTTACCCTTTCCATTCCTATACTCTTTCCGTTCCTTAAAATTTTCCAAGCAGCCACAAAACTACTACAAAAATAGGTATTAATATGAAAAAGCAGCAATCCATGTTTAACAATCAGATGGTATACACTCTCAGCAATTAAACTATCTCAGGATTAAGTGATCAAGCATCAGAATAAAATGACAAAAAAAGGACAAACCAAATTTCACATACTCTATATGTAGCGGTGTCCAACGGGTTACAAAAACGAATAATCAGAAATTTTTAGAAATCCAAATCAAACCATAACTGAACTGAAATTGTCGGTTCGATCGGTTGCTTGAATAACTGAATTATAATTATTTTTAATTTAAAAATTTTATAACATTTTCAAAAGTCATAAAATAATTGTGATTAATATGAGATAGAATATTCGAGTGAAGCTATATTTGTTTTCACATTATAACACTTATCGCCATTTTATTTAAAATGAAATAGAATTATTGTTTTTCTTCTTATATGTAAAATCCAGACGGTTTGGTCTTTTACGGTTTTCATACTGTAGAAACCGAAACCGAATAAAACATTTGAAATCAATAACAGAAATCCAAATAGGGATTAGAGGAATACCTATTGACTTGAACATTTCCATCGAAAACAGCTTGTCCTAGCGAATGTGCTACGATACATTTGTGAAGTTGCCGAGAATACCCTCGTGGATGGTCCAAGACAAGTTTGCTATGCAAGTCTTGTAACTGATCACCGAGCGATAAGTGGAATGTGGATAACTCTGTTATGGTGTCGGGCCCCACTTGTTGCACATGGACATTGTGCCTGCTCAATTTTCCACCGGTGCTAACTTCACTTAACTCATAGATGCTTTTAGATTCCTGCAAACCAACCCAATTTTGAAAACTGAAAGGTTCCTTATAATGCAAAAAGGAAGAAAAGGAGTTAAAAGTTTTTTTGATCTCATAACTTGTCTTTTTTTTCTTTTTTTGTCCCAAAAAAGGCCTTTTTGCTTTAGTCCCATTAAAAAAAATTGTCCCATTTTGGCCCCAAAATCGCCGGACAATTTGAAATGACATCGTTTTATATCACGAGAATGTCACATGAGGATTTAATTGGGGCCAAATGGACAGTAGACAAGTTATGGGGACAAAATTGGACAATCACGCGATATAAAACGACATCGTTTTCAATTTTTGCTTGATTCTGGCCTAAAATTGGACAAATTTTTAATATTGGGACTAAATTGTAACGATGAATTTTTTTGGGACCAAAATTGGACAATAGACGAATTATGGGACCAAAAAACTTTTTAACTCGGAAGGAAGGGATAGATATGGAATTATGCACAGAATGTTTCAAAAATTACTGCTTATAGATATTGTATGGCTTTGTAATGATAATTGCTAGAAACAAAGCAGTTAGCATCCATGAAGAATAAGATGACAAAAATGTTTTCGTATAAAGTCTTTCGAAGGCAAAGATTAGTGCAGATCAACCTAAAAGCTTCTTACAGCCACTAACATCAAATATGAAGTTCTTAATGGGGATATAAGCTTAACAACCCTGTTGATAAAATTCACCAATTTTTATCTTAATAAACTGGAGACATGTTCAGCATGACACATATTAGTAATTTTATTTGCAAATTGTGTAGCACATAGTTTTTAAAGGCGCAAGGGGTCCTCTGGCGCCCGAGGCGTAAGGCCCGAAACTCGGTCGCGACTCTCATCCCTACTTTCCCAAACAACATTTTATGATCTTATAAACTTATTTCACACATATTCTCCTACAGAAAAACATATAAAGCCACATAATACTACCAAAAGTCAATAAATAAACATTTAAACATAATTTAAAACATGAAATTGATAGTAAATGTCTAAATTAGTGAAGATGGACTTCATTCACACACAAAAACCATCAAATATTAAAAAAAGAAAAAGCAATTAAGAACATAAGATGTTCATTAGTCAAGTTGATTAGTCCTCATCATCATCAAATTGATCATCATCATCAACAACATATTCTTCTTCCTCAAATCCATCTTCATCTTCATCTCTAGGTCTTAAAGATGAGCCTTTGACATTCTTCCCCTTGCCCTTGTCCACCTGTTTTCCCGTACCTTTAGGTGGCCTAGCGCTGGACTGAGTTGACGATGGGAGGAGGAGGAGAGACTTGAGACTTTCTAACCCTAGTTTTATGTTCTTATCTATTTTTTATATGTGTTATTGTTTTACAACCCTAAAATAACTGTGAGACTTAAAATTGTTACTTTCTTTCAAAAAAATGACTGTCAGTAAGATTTTAAAAAATTGACCAAAACACGTCTGACCAAGAGGCGCGCCTTAGGTGCGCCTTGGTCGCCCACAAAAGGCGCGCACCTTTCAATCCTCGCCCTAAGAAAGTTAAAATAGGTGCACAACCCATAGCCTCGACCACCTGTTGCTTGGGCGGGTCCTGGGCACGCCTTTCAAAACTATGGTGTAGCACATGAGCAGATAAGAAAATGTCGTTGACAATTTACTGGGTGATATATATTATCATACGATAAAAAAAAAGTGCCCAGATGAAGAAAATTTTATGTCCCAACAAAATATGCTTTGAAATTACTGATGAATGATGATGTGTAAAGAGGCGAGGCTTGACAATTCAAAGAAAAATATAAGCACAACACGTGATCAAGGTAGTTAAAAGCGAAAAGCGCACTCAAAGCGAAAAGACTCCCTAACGCTTTAAGCGCAAAGCGCAAAAAAAAAGTGCGCTTCACCGAGGTTAAGCGCACCTTTACAAAAACATTATGCATAATATCATATACACAAATAACAACATTAACATATGCACAAATAACAACATTAAGTAATTCTATGAAAATAGAAAAAATTAACAGCAGATTAGAAGTGGCTAAGAAGAATTAAAGAAGGGAAAAATTGCAACTTCTAAAATTCTGGAATTTTATTGAATATGTAGGTTGTGTTGATCGTTTTCTTAAAATAGAGGAAAGAAGAAGGAGTATAGAAAGACTTGTTTGGGATTTCTGGTTGATTGTTTGCGCTCTCCTTTCTAAAATTCCCGCGATTCTGATTCTAATATATCTAATAATTATCTCTTAGTTTATTTATTTACTTGGGCTTTTAAGTATGGACTTTACCTTATCTTATTCAATGGGTTGTTGGGCTTTTAGTTAATAGTAATATTAAATAAGAGACGGTGATATTAAGTGATAGGGATGAGAAATAATATTAAAAAATATAACAAAACAGAGAAAAAAGTGGGCTGGAGCAAATTTGGAGAAAAAAGTGGGGCAGACATAAAAATCGCTCCGCTTCATAGTGATCAAAGCGATATCAATAGTTTCCGCTCCGCTTTAGCCGCTTAAGCGACAAAGCGAGCGCTTTTAACTACCTTGCACGTGATATATTGTGGCAATTTGAAGGGGGGAAAGCTAATCCATTGAGTTTTGGGGTGTTGGCCAAGCAGGCTGTTCAACAATTTTTTCCTGTTAAGATTTACTCCCTCCGTCCCATAGTTAACCGCATAGTTACTGTGTGCTCGGGTTTTAAGAAAAAATGATAAAGTGATAAAGTGTTGGGGGTAGAAAGAGTTGTTTATTAGTATTTTATGTGATAAAGTGATGAATAGTTGGGGGTAGAAAGAGTTGTTTATTAATATTTTATGTGATAAAGTGATGAAGTGGGTATTTCCATTTAAGGGAATGTTCAGTTAAGTATGGGACGCCCAAAAGGTAAAGAGTTCAGTTAAGTATGGGACGGAGGGAGTAGTATTATTTTGATTAACCTAGTACACTGATTCTGTAGAGAAATTGTAATACTATATCAACATAATTCATAATATTCATTCTATAATGTATACCAATACTACCATATTCAGAAACAAATAACATCTGGAACAATGATATGCAACAACTTGATGATCGATGTAAACGTGCAACCACTTAATTGCTCAGAAGAGCCTCATGTCAAAGGTTTGAACTTTATGCGAATGAGCAGTTGAAGGGGAAAATCAATTGTTTTTTCTTGTGATGTTAAATACATCATGATTTTCTGTAATCTCTATCAAACAGACAAAGAGGATTTCATTATTCGAGTTTGTGTGTTAAATAACTGCTGTAACTTGAGTACTTTGACCATCCAGTTTCTTCAGTTTATGCAATTTTACATTGACTGCAATCAAGTATTTATGAACATTTCAAGCAAACTTATAAGAGCAGATTGATAACAAGAATTTTGCTAACCATATTTATTGAAAATAATTATAACACTAAAAAGGTTCTAGTTTAATTGGTTGAAAGATTATATATAGATGTGTGAGTATGTACAAAATTTTAAAATTAAGCTATATTTCACAAGGCAGGTTGATGTGTCTGTCTTTTTGAGAATGTTATTCTCTTTTTTACTTATTTTATAACCCATTCCTCAGAATCTCCTATATCATACGATGGCATCATAGCTTCCACAAGAGCAGGATATAAATAAGCCCAAATCAATCAAACATCAAAAACTACATCCCATAGATTGGATACGTGAGGTATTATAGGACTAGTTCTGGACCATACACAACATTAGGGGAACAGAAAACAAAGATGTCCAAATTCTTACAAGATATAAACAGAGCAAAAGCATCAATAATTTTCAAACTTCAAAGCAGACTAGTCAATGCATATCTTGCTAACTCTATCCAAATTAAAAAACAGTCCATTTTATCTTCGATATGCAGCAGCTAGTTATAAGCAGACATAGAGTTGTCAATGTAAGATAGCACAATTTTCATTTATTGATTTCTTCCTAGTATATAGCACTCAAATGCAACAGAAATTAAAAAAATTAACACACATAGGGATCAACCAAAACCAGGCCTCAAGAAGCAGATGAAAAACCAGAATCTACCTGGAGAACTGAAGTCCACTTAACATGTGCAGCACATAAGGACTGTGTTTGGATATAAGAATGTTGCAGCTTTCCTCCATCCCCAATGAAGACTTCCATAACTGAATTTGTCCAATAACACCTATCATCCCCATCTCCACCTACATACTCCTCAACTACACTAACCTCCCCACCCTTCTCCACCAAAATCAACACCCTAGGGTTAGAAATCGGCAGAGTTTTCGATTCCTTATCACTCCAATTCAATGAAACGAATCTCAAGTGCAATGGATTCTCAACCTTGCAACCCTCAGGCACATACACAAGAAGCACATCAGGAGCACCCACACCATTAAGTGACCAAAACAAATCCCCCTGAAAATTGGAAACATATTTGAAAACCCTTTCCATTATAGCCTCCGAATTCAGGCTCGATAAAGCCCCAACATAAACCCCATCCGGCAATCCCGACACCTGCGACAACGAATCGGACAAATAGCCATCGACTATAGCTAGACTGGGGGAAATCGAATCCCCCAAAGCGCTCAAAGAGTCAATTGACTGCGTTTGCGAGGGGGTCGCCGGTTGAATTTCAGAATTCTTAATGAAGGAAGTGTCAGTGAATCTAAAAGGCTCGTCCTTACGCGTCGGCCACGGCGTGGAGAAGCGATTGGGAGGAGATGTCGCGCAGCTTTTGGAGAGGCGGCGGCGGAGAAGACGAGGAGGAGGCGATGGAATCTTCGAGAGTCTCTGCTAGCCGGAGAACGTGTGGGTCTGAGAGGATTGCGAGCGTTTGGGGCTGGGTGAAGACTTTGACTCTGGTGGTTCGCGGCGGTCGTCTGCCGGAGCTAGGCGGCGTGCATAGTTTCGGAATGTAAGTGTAAGAGTCCAGAGTTGAGATGGACATTGAAACGGCGGTCGCCGGGAAACTTGCTGGAAAATTGCGGCCTCTGGTTCTAAGTCCCGTTTAAATAAAATGTAATTTAAAGATATTATGTAAATTCATGACTAATTTTTATCGTGGCATAATATTTCTTTGAGTTTGCAAATAGCCCATGAACTATGCATGTGTATGGATTATTTATCTCATTTCATCAATTTCAATATATTTTTTTAAATTATTAAACTTGACACGTATAATATTCTAGATAAGTTTAAATATGTCTGAATTAGTAACAAAGTTCATAGCATGAATTAAATTTATACAAGTTTTTATCATAACGCTTTATTTATGAGTTAGGTCTTACATGTATCATATGCACAGTGTACTTCATAGTGTATTTTATAAAAATATAATTTATTATATTAAAACATGCAATTTATTATATTGATAATACACATTGTTTTGTGTAATAAATTATATATTTTAATATAATAAATTATATATTTCTAAAATATATACTATTGAGTTCATCGTACATTGTTGCACTGAAAACCCACCCTTATTCATGGAACTACTTAATAATGAATTATTAGTTAATTGCATAAAATTAAGACATGACAAACTTTCACATTGCAATATTGTATTAATCATAGATTTGTACGATATGTTCATACTCGAATCACTCTAAGCTAAAAAGTCGTGAATCTTTGGTTGAATCGAGTCAAAAAAGTTTTACAAAAAACGCAATAAGGCAAAATAATGAAACTCGTTCCCAAGTCTCCATTACTTATAATGACAAACATGTATTACTATTAGTAAATGTAACACATACTTATCTTTTTAGTATATATATTTATCTTTAAAGTAATACATATAAGATATTAAAAATTGTGTTATTATATACTCACAAATGTGTTGTTGTTGAGAAAAAAGATGTGTTACTGAATGAACAAAACGATACTCCATCTATTTCATTTATATCCCCCTCTGTTTTTTTATTATTTCTCCTTCTAATTTGTAATCTACTGTCTTAATTAAATGTTTAAACCATCATATTATACTATTGAATTAGTAAAAGTTCTTTTTTATCCATCGTTACGTGATTTTTTTTTAGCGAGCTCCATCATTACATGATAACACATAAACACTCTTACAGTAATACATACTTGTTTTTATAGTAACACAACCTGGTAGAAATATTTTTTATTTTGTCTTTGTGCGATTTTTTAGGAAAAATCCGCTTATCCCGGTTTGACCCGCTCAAGATCCGCGAATTTTTAACTCTTTCCCAATTGAACTAATATTATACGAGATAGTTTCTCATTAAGACAAACTTTCATATACAATATTTAAAAGAGCTTAGATCCATACAATATTCCCTTACATGATGCATCCTACCTGTTAGACTGAAATTAATGGATAGTTTGCAGGTCCAACAAGATTAAACTGATTTTTCCAAAAAATTTGCACAAAACAAAAACAAAAAAACTCGCCCCTAAATATGTGTTATTATAAGAAAAAACATGTGTTAAGTGCAATATACCGACTCTTTAACGAAATATCCAAATTTTAGAATATGCATACCGTTAATGTACCAAAATTTTATGATATGGTACTATATTGTACCAAAATTTACGGTATATAATTTTTTTTTTATATTTTAGGTATTTTTCGATTTGATAAGTATATTATATCGAAATTTTCATTTTTTTTACCCTACGTGCAAGGGTCAGGGAATGTGAACTATGTTGATAAAAAAATATTTTTTTATGACAAAGGTATTAGAGTCATTTACTAGCAAAATAGGTAGAAAATATTTTTTTTATTATGGATTATGAGTGTGGGTAGATTTATTTTATTTTTTATATCAAAATGGGTATAAATTTTGTTTCCATATATATATAGTGTTTCAATAAGTTAAATAGTAAAATTATATTTTAAAATATTTATTAACAAATATCATATAAATTTATTTTATAAGGTAAATATTTGTGTGCACGATTGCATGAATTAAAATTAAATGCAATTGGATTTGAGACCCGCCTCATCTCTTAAAGCAGGTCAAATTTATCATTTACATTTCACCTTCATCCATAATTAGGGGTCTGCAATGGTTGGTTTGTAGACCGAACCGACTGTAATATGAAAAATCAAAATATCTTAGAATTTTTTTTTACCAAATCGAAACCAATCATAATTGTAAAATCATAATGGTTGAAAAATCAAAATATTTTATTCGATTTGGTCGATTTGGTCAAAAAAAATGAGATTTAAAGATCAAAATATAAATAAAATATATAATTTATATTATAATTATAATTATTATACTTAAAACATGATTTGGGCTAAAATTAGACAAAAATAACCGAAAGCACATAAAAAGGGGTAAAAAGCAACCAAAGAAAGAAGCGTTATAAAAGTTAATCCACTTATAACCACAAATAAAACACTGAAAAATAGGGCAAGAGAGAATAGACGTCTCGCTAAGAAGAGAACATAAGTCGTGACTACTGATGAGTCATGAGTGTGAGCGTGGGGTGTGGGCTGAAGGAAATAGCCAAATATGAATTGATTTGGTAAATTAAATTGGGTTTTAAATTTTAAATTTTAAATAAATACTATCTCCGTCCCCATCTTAATTGAACATTTGCAAAAAAGTTTCGTCCCAAATTCAATTGAACATTTTTATAAATGGTAATAAAACAATTTTCTCTTTTATCTATATCCTTCAAACACCTCGATATTTACACCCAATATCATTATTTTTTTAACCATTAAAGTCATCTTTATCTCATTTAATTTACACAAATGTCAATACTTTACCATTTAACCCCCAATTTTATTCCTTTTATTAATAATAAAAACTTATTTTCTTAAAACTCGTGTGTACAGTAAATGTTCAATTAACTATGGGATGGAGGGAGTATATAATTTGTATTATAATTATAATTATTTCATTTCAGTTCGGTTTGATCGGGTTTTTCAGACCGAACCGATGATCAAACCGAAATAAAAAAGTTTCAGTATTAAAATTAGAAAACCAAACCATAAATCGAAAAAAGGACTAAAATTTGAATTTGAATTTGGTTTCCGATTTTACTGCCTAGACGGTATTTTGCACACCCCTATCCATAACAATTAATCTCGACGAGGAATTACTGACGAAACAAATTCCGAATCAAGATGATGTTTGGAGGTCGATTCAAGCCAAAAAAAAAAATCAAATTAAAAAAGGGGACCCACTCAAAAGAGTCAAAGCTCTAACCTACTCTCGCCTTATGAAATTTTTTTATTGTCTCTACATATTTCTCCATTTTAGATCTAAACATTTTTTATAGTCAATTTGAATTCCGATCGACGAAATTAAAATTTTAGGATTCAAGACAGTTGGGGAAGGTTATGGATTTACACTTGTCAGCGTCGAAGTCTCCGGAAAACCATTAGTTTAATGATTATTATTGCTTGTGCGACTATAGCTCTCACCATTTTCACTTCTTAAAATGATTTGACTAATGGTCTTGTCTCATATGCTATCATTATGAATACAATCATGAATCGACTTATCACACTTGGGAGTACTAACGCTTCTTAGAAAGCTACAGTTGCAAAACATTATTTTAGAGTAGAACTTTTAAAATCACCAAAGAAGTGAAGAAAATGAGAAGATTTTGTTGCCTCTATTAATGTTTACAAATCATAGATAAATTAGTATAGTTAAGGTTTTGTTCTTGGTGCACTTTTCATGTTATTTAAGTTGCTCGTTTGAATTATTAGTAATTCACTTTACATTTTGGTTGTGATGTGGGTCTTGTTATTTATTAATGGATTCATCTTCTGCGGATTGTGTTTCATAAATTCATATGTTTGCAGACATTTACACACATCAATGTTTATATGGATAAATGATGATCCCAAATCATGTAATACAAGGATGAGGATTATAGAGGATATTGTTTCCTTATTATTAATTATATTATTGATGCGCATTGTTTGTGTTACTGTTGTTTATAACTTTTTTTTTTTTTTTTATCGATCAAAGTTAGTTGTTAGATGTTAGTAGTTAGTACACCAAGCACCCAAACACTCCACAAATTCACCAAGCCACCTTATAACTCTCATACTTCAATTCGTTCCCAAAGGGAATCGAACATGGGTCTCCCACTCAATTAAGGAGTCTTGTGGCCAGGTGGGCTAAGCCACTAGGTTTGTTTATAACTTGTGGTATTGTTGATGAATGTTTTGTGGTGTTACTAATTAATATTTTGTTGTATTGTTAATTACTATTTCTGGTATTGCTTAATATTACTAATGGTATTGATGATTATTGTTTGTGGTATTGGTGATAATTGTTTATGGTATTGATTAATATTAGTGGTATTGATAAAAAAATTTTATGGCATTGCTAAGTATTGTTTGTGGTATTGTTGATTAATATTTGAGGTATTGCTTATTATTTCTTGTGCTATTGTTGATTAATGTTTATAGTATTTCTCAATATTGCTAATGTTGGGAGATGAATTTAATAAAGAAGATTTTGATTAGATCCCAAAACCCCTGAGTATGACATGTTCAGGATAATCTTGATAGTTTGAGTCAGGATTCAGTATAGAGTGTTCAGGATGTTATCTGCACCATGTATAGTCAGCAGATATAGATCAGGTTAGATTTTGAAGATTCAAGACTCAATAAGTTTAAGAAATCAAGACTCGATAAGTTTAAGAAATGGCGAAGACTCGAAGAGTTTGAAGAAGAAACTGAAGACTTTAGAAAGAAGAAACTGAAGACTCAAGAAGTTTCAAGTAATGGCGAAGACTCGAATAGTTTCAAGAAATCAAGACTCAAGAAGGTTCAAGAAACTAAAGACTCAAGAAGTTTCAAGAAAAACCGAAGACTCGATGAAGTTCTTGAATGAACTAAACTCATAAGTAACTAAAGACTCAATAAATTACAAAGATGTCATGAAGACTCGATGTGACACCGAAGACTCAGAAGACATCAAGACTCGTAAGACATCAAGATATCGAAGATACTAAAGACCCAAAGTTCATGAAGACCCAAGAAAATATCGAATACTCGAGATAACCTCAATGTTCCGAGGCACCGGTCAATATCTATCTCAAGACTACAAAACCGAGAAAAACGTGAATATTCGGAAAAATAGATATTGCCCCGGACATTCATATGCGCATAAAAAGAACTAAGTCTAAGTGTTGTTTAAGGTTATCTCACTCGGAGAGATTGACCAAAAGAGCCGTTATGTTTGTCTACATTCTTTGAAGAAGAACCAATCGAGAGGAAAGACAAAGATCAGCATGCTTCTCGACACCGATAGCGACAGTCAACTGAAGCATGTCGGTAATACTATGTTCCGAGCATCGCAAAAAGTGGTGATTGGCTACATGAATGCATATTTCCTAAAACATGCAAGGGAGTATTCAAACCCTAAATATAGTCGTTCATCAAACACCATAAGAGGAAACTCATGAAGCTATCTCCTCCAACGGATAGTTTTTCAAGAGTGACCTTGGTGAAGTTGCCTATAAATACTAGTGACCCTTTACATTTAGAGGTTACGGGAAATTTGAAAGCAACTCAAGAGCTCATTCGTATTATTGCAAATTGAAGCACTCGAAAACCCAAGAATTTCCCAAGTGTTTCACATTGAAGAGAGCTCATTCACTAAGCCTAGATTGATAAGATATATCCAAAGCTTAGTAGAGATATCCTAGCCTTTGCATTGTTCTTATTGTAAAGGATATCTCATCCTAGTTGGAAACCAACCAGAAACCCAAACCCTTTGTAAGGTAGTTTGTGTGTGCTTTGTTGGTGAGTTGGAGTTGTAAAGAGTTAGTAAGCTACAGTGAGTTAGCCAGAAAACTCTAGAGAAGAAGTTAGTAAGCTACTTGTGGTAGTCTGAACACTTGTGTGTGTTGAGTTAGTAAGCTGCAGTGAGTCAGCCAGAAAGCTTTAGGAAGTGGTTAAGGAATTTCTCTGAAGGTCAGAGAGAGTGGATGTAGGAGCTTGAGTCTACGAACCACTATAATTCTTTGTGTTGTTTTGCTTTATGTCTTTGCATTATTATCATTTGCATGTTTTTTTCTTTGAAAGCATAATTCAAACGATATTGATTTGGAACCAATCCATTTGAACTTGCATCAACTGATCACAGCCTTAATCATTGTTTCATTAAAAGGAAGATTTTCAGCAAAGCTAAAACGCGAGTATAAACTTAGGGCCAACCATTCCATTAACTTGAGTAGCTAGAAACAGATAGTTACCAAATTGAACTAACTCTCTTTGAGGGTTCGATAAGATAGTTATCGATCCAAGCGACTCAGGATCTCTGATAAAACTTCGAGCTCGGTTAGGCTAATCTGAAGCTTCGAAAGCGACTTCGGGATCATTGTCTCGATGAGACTTTGACTCGTGGCGTCAGGCTTCTTCAGGGCCAAATCATCGGGAACAACTGACCCATCTGACCTCAGTGAAAGAAAAGTTTTAAAAATCACTGAACACGTGTATTCCCCCCATACACGTGTGAGACTCGTTAGCACCGGGACCAACAAGTGGTATCAGAGCAGTGGTTCAACTTGACCACTTGCTTTGGTGGCCATAGTCTAATTTCTGAAAGACTCTGGTGGTCTACTGAACAGATCTATTTGGCGATATCTTACAAGGCTCGGTCATCATGCCTTCTAAGAAACTTCCTATGTTCTCTGTTGGAGAGCTATGATCTATGGAGATTAAGAATGCGAGGCTCATCTCAGATTCAAAACATGAAAGAATGTGGAGAGTGGTTTTAAAGGACCATTCAAATTTCTTGTTGTGAATCCCCGATCAACGATCTTTGAGAGAAATGATCCCAGAGATGAATTTCCAAAGTCAGATGATCAACTTACTCCTGATGAGAGAAAGTTAGTCAATCTTGACTACATTGCTAAATATACTTTATATAGCACTATTGATGATGGTGTTATGGGGATGATTTCTCCTTTGTGAACCGAAAAGAAATATGGGACACACTTGCTGTTATGTGTCAAGGCACAGATCATATTAAGGAAAACAAACTTTTTGTTGCTATTGGAAAGTTTGATAGCTTTGAAATGGAAGAAAGTGAATCCATTGACAAACTTGAGGTCGATTCACTAAAGATCATGAATGATCTGAATGCTCTTGGGAAAAGATACCCACGAGAGAAGTAAATAACCGAAAATTCTTAGAGGATTATCTAAGAAATGGGATATACATGCTGTGGTGATTGAAAACACCAAAAATATTGATTCCATGCCATATCAACAAGTTTTCTCTGAACTGAAAGCTTATGAGTTTGTGATTGACAAGAAAGCTAAGAAATCGACAAGGAAAGATGATTCTTCATCTAGCAAGAATGTGGCTTTCAAAGCCAAAGAGAAATCTGTAAGACTAGAGAGAGTCCGAGAACTCACTTGCAAAAAATCGGGATGAGCAGGAGGATAAGCTAGTACTAATGGCAAGGAGGTTTGAAAGACTCAATAGCAGATATGGGAAATATAAGAAATATTACAGGAATCACATGTACAAGAGAGACTCAAAAGTTGAGGACAGAAACACTGAGAAAAGAAAGGACCAGAAAGCAGAAGGATCTTCATCCAAAAAGAAGGACTCCAGGACCAAGGAGGAGAGTGATCAGGATGGTGATGCCAACAGATGCTACAATTGTCAGAAGAAAGGTCACTTTCAATATGACTATCCTGAGTTGAGTGCTAAAGAAAGAAAGGAAAGACAAGCCAAGAGAGACAAGAAGTTCTCCAACAAGAAAGCTATGATTGCTGAGGAAGAAGAACATTACGAAGAAGGTTCCAGTTCCTCGGATGAGATGTTCTCGGATAGTGATAAAGGTGATGATTTTGTCTTATGGTCAGAGAGGAGGTAAATTCTTCTATCTCTGTTGTTGCTCCTACACAAGCACATGAGTTCTCAAGTTCAATTTATGTGATAATTTTTGACTGATGGATTCATTTGATAATCTTATGAAGGACTATTACGTTACAAGAATCGCTCCATTTGAAACTCAAGAGCGTAACAAAGAACTCCGATTTGAGAATCTGAAGTGGAAAGACTCTAAAATGATGAGATCACTTCTCAATTGATGGGAACTACTTGATGAACTAGATGTTACGAAAGTACAACTCTCGAAAAAATGAGAAGGTGATAGAGATCTGAATGGAAATTTAGAGAAATCCACTAAAAGAAATTCAAATTTTATCGTAATCGAAGTTCAATGACCTCTTTGAGAAGCATGAAACTCTAAAGAAGTGTGAGGATAGTCTTGCAGAGAAAGTTAACTCTATTGAATTCTCGCATCTAAAGTGATAGATGAAATTCAGAGTTATCAAAGACCCGCAACTATAAAAAAAAAGCCGGATTGGGATACATTCCAGGGGAACCTCACAAGGTCTTCTCGAATCTTCTTCTAGTAGCACCAAAGATCGTCTTTGTTAAACCAAATGCACCTAATCTTCTTCTTCAAGAATTGCCCGAGTTTTAGACAAGGGTAAAAGGACCTATGGTTTGAGAAAAATCAAGGTTCAGGGAAGAAAGCCCAAACCTCGAAAAAGGCTAGAAAACGACCAATTCAAGTAGGAAATCTTCGTGCCAGATTTCAAAGCCTCGAAGCAAGAATACCAACCTCAAGAGATCTCCTTCGAACCATCGGAGGAATTTTCGAAGAGAAACACTTTCAGCCAGATATATTCTCAACCTAAAAAGACCAAGTCCTCGACATTGAAAGACCCCAATTTCAAGACAGCAACCCAAACCCCACTTGCCTTAAGGGTAAAGGTTTCAACCCAAGTCGTGAGACAGAGACCAACAAGACAAAAGCCAAGGCACTTGAACAAAAGGCTGAACCTAAGAAGAACTCTAAGGCTCATGTTCATCATGCTAAGGCCGCACTCATGCACAGATATCTTGCCAAGGCACCTGAGAGTGGTGAATGTGTATATAGATGTTTATGGGAGACAAATCAGCCACTCTAAAGTAATTAGAGTTATTAAAGCGATTGGGTTCCCAAATGGTACAACTAACTTTGGTAGGACCCTACACCAAATGGGTACCTAAGAACCGATCTTTTTTTCGTAAAAGAAAAGAACCTTGAGTGAATGAATACAACATAGCACTGATGAGTGGAAATGAATTAGCTCTGGTTGATGGTATCTGGATAGTGGATGTTCAAGACATATGCAGGATATAAGCAACTAATCACTGACTATGTTGAGCAAAAAGGCCCTCAGATCACATTTGGAGACAATTCCAAAGGATAAACTGAAGGATATGGAACTCTTGAAGTTGACTCTGTTCATATCCATGGTGTTTCATATGTGTCTGGTCTAAAGCATAACTTACTTTCTATCAGTCAATTTTGTGACAAAGGATTCAATGTTGAGTTCTCAAAGAACTTATGTTATGTGAAAGACAATACTTCACATAAAATTCTACTGACTGGTACTAGAAAAGGAAATGTGTATCTTGCTGATTGGAGTTCAACTCCTAAAGATACATGTTTGGTTGCAAAAAGTTCCAATCGATACCGGTTGGTTGTGGCACAAAAAAGAATGAATCACTTAAACTTCAAAACCACGAACAAACTTGCAAGATTAACACTTGTGAGGGGGTTACCAAATGAAGTGTTCAGTAAAGAACATGTATGTGATGCTTGTCAGAAAGGAAAACAAATCAGAGCATCTTTCAAAAGCAAAGTAGATGTTTCTACTGAAAGAATACTACAACTGTTACATATGGATCTTTTTGGTCCAGTAACACCTGTGAGCACTAATGACAGAAAATATACACTTGTGGTAGTTGATGACTACTCTAGATACACATGGGTCATATTCTTACTCGGTAAGAAAGAGACTCGAAAAAAAAGCCTCTAAACTATTGAAAAGGCTCAAGATCTTGAAAAGAATTTGAGTGTGGTCAAAATCAGATCAGATAAAGGAACTGAGGTTTATCAATCATATCATATCTGATTATTGTGCAGCAAATGGAATAGCTCATGAAACATCACCGCAAGGACCCCACAACAATGTAATGGTGTTCTTTGAAAGAAGAAATAGAACTCAAAGAAGTCTGCAAGGACAATGATTCTTTGAAGTTTATATTCCTAAGAGATTTTGGGGTCGGCTATCAACACCCTTGCATTCTACTCTCGGAAACGGATCCATCTTGACCAAGAATCAAGGAAAACTCCATATGAGCTATGGAATGAAAGGAAGCCTCTTGTTTTTTTTCTTTTTCGTGTTTTGGTTGCAAGTGTTTCATACACAATAATGGTAAAGATCGGTTGAAAACTTTTGATAGCAAAGTCGATGAAGGATATTCTTAGGATATTATGAAGTCAAGAAAGCCTTGAGTTTACAACCTGTAGGACTCTTTATTGTGGAAGAAACACCTCATGTTATTTTTGATGAATCTACTTGTATTCGAAGAAACAGAAATGACTCGGGAGAACGACCAAGAGAATCACCAGACTTAGCCGAAAAAGAATGATAAAACATCCTCCTAACTCGAAAAGAAGAAGTCACTCACTTTCTATGAATGGAGTGAATCGGACTCGAACAAAGAAGTTCGGGATGGTGAGACTTCGGGATGGAAATTCTCATCAAGGAAAGTCAACACACCGGAAGGTGACCAATCTGAACATACACCAGCTTGGACTATGGTATGTAATACCGATGAAGATGTGGTCACAGCTGAGGCAAACTCTGAATCTATCAACCAAAGGGAACAAATGTCTCGACAATGTTCTCAATGGAATTTCCCACGAGGAAGATGATTCTCTTTCTCCTTTTCTATTGTTCCCTGAATTTAATGAACTACCGAACCTAACATTTACGATGTTGAGGATACTCTTGAAGGGGAACATCCAGAGAAGATGGTTGGATAGTCATCCTAAAAAGTCAGATTGTGGGTGATCTATTAGATGGTGTCAAAATAAGAAGGTTCCATGGAGAAAGTGCTTTGTTCATTGCTTTATCTCAAAAAGAACTCTTCGAGATTGAAGAAGCTCTACAAGATTCATTTTGGATTCTTCTATGCAAGAAAGAAGAGAATCAGTTCTCAAGGAATGAAGTTTGGGAGCTAGTGGATAGACCTAAAGAGGCACAATGTGATTGGAACTAAGTGGGTGTTCAAGAATAAGAGAGATGAAAACAACAACATTGTGAGAAACAAAGCAAGGCTAGTTGCATTCAAAGGTTATTCCCAAGAAGAAGGCTTGGATTATGATGAAACCTTTGCACATGTTGCAAGACTAGAAGCCATCAGATTGTTTATTGCATATGCTGCCCACATGAAATTCACAGTCTATCAGATGGATGTGAAAAGTGCATTTCTGAATGGTGTTCTTAAGGAAGAGGTTTATGTGGAATAACCTCCTGGTTTCAAACAGAATGACCAAGTTTACAGGCTCAAGAAAGCCTTGTATGGTCTTAAGCAAGCACCCCTCATGGTATGATACCCTTTCTCGGTTTCTTCATCGACCATAGTTTTATCAAAGGAACTGTTGATAGGACTTTGTTCAGGATAGAAGATGGGAAAGACATCTTACATGTTCAGATTTATGTAGATGACATCATGTTTGGATCTCCAAATCATCAGTTGTGTGAAAAGTTTTCTACCCTGATGAAAGGAAAGTTTGAGATGTCAATGATGGGGGAGATGAATTTTTTTCTTGGACTTCAGGTGAAACAAACTAAGGAAGGAATCTTCATCAATCAAGCAAAATACACCGGAGATCCGATTGCAAAGTATGGTGTTATGCAATTGCAATGCGATTAGAATTCCTATGAATACTAACTACAAGATGGATCCTCGATCCCGGAGGCCGTCAAGAAATCACACCGATTATAGAGGATCATTGGATCATTTGCTATATCTCACAAACAAGTAGGCCCGATATAACATTTCTTTTGTTGGGATATGTCAAGATACCAAGCTAATCCTAAAATTTGAGTCATGGAGGCCGCCAAAAGATTCTAAAATATCTTAAAAGGCATGAATAGGTATCCAAATTATGATTATCGGAAGGATTATGGTATCGGTGATAACCTTGAATTAACCGGGTTATTCGGATCTTTGATTATGGAGGATGTAGAATTGACAAAGTCTACCACAGAACTTGTCAATTTCTTGAAGAAATCGATATCATGGTTTTCAAAAAACAAACCTCAATAGCAACCAAGATTCTTCGGGTTTGAATACATGGTTTGCGTTTAAGTTTGTTGTGCCGCAATTCTTTGGCTCGGACAACAATTGAGGGATTATAAGATTATAGCCAATGAAGTACCTATATTTTGTGATAATAATAGTGCAATTGCTATTACACAAAATCCCAGATTGCACACCGGATGTAAGCATGTTGATATCGGACATTACTTCATCGAGAGATCATGTTGAGAAGAAAGACATCGGGATGGAGAAAATTCATCTTGATAAGCAGAGAGCCGATATCTTGACTAAACCTTTAATTTGAATCAAGATTTCGAGAACTATCGATTGAATGAGGTATGTTGGATCCGGTGTATAAAAGTAAATCTAAAAATTGAAGGTTTTCGGATGCATGAAGTTTTCTCGGGATATTCTTGAGAAACTTCGGGATAAAATTGAAAGTAATGAACTCGAGTCTTGGGAAACTTCGGATATCCTCAAGATCGATTACTCGAGATTATCTTGACCTCGTTTGAAGATTTCGATTATCATCTCGACCCTTTCGAAGACTTCGATCTTATCTTGATCTTTCTCGATTACTCGATATTATCTTGACATTTTATCAAGGTCAAAACTTCGATAAGACTCATGGAGAAATTAGTGCGAAGAAGTATTGACTCATGCAACTCATTTATTGTCTAACTGAATCTCAGTAATCATTGGGAATAAATAACATAACACCTGAAGGAATATTTGGGCGGGACCTTTGAAATACACGAAGAAAGTCAATGGTCTGCAGGAACAGTAATTTAATGCACTGTTCATTAATCACCAATAAGGTTAAATTGGCGGCGTAATATTTGTGAATCGTCCTTTCATATACCCGATTTAGTCGGTGTTTAATCTCAACCGTCGATTTCTTCATCTATGCGATTTTCCATGAATCAAATCCTATATATATATTGAAGAATTCCCTTCAAAGCCCGATTTCAAAAGCCTTCATCTTCTCAAAACACTCTGCTTCAAAAAACCTCTCGATTACCCAGAAATTATCATCTTCTTCAAAACCCTTCACGAAAATTCTTCAAAAATGACATTCTATGTATACGATAAACTTGCCATCTACGTCGTTTCTCTCAAAAGCTCATCGAACGCAACTCACGAAAAAGAAGCGTTGCACATGATTCGATTAGCAAAGCTCACTTACTGTTTCTTGAATCAACCGAGGCGTAATCTGTAAAAAGAGGTAATAGAGTTTATCTCAAATTTGAAATTAGATGAGGAGGATTGTATAGAATCGCAGATTACAGTTTCTCATCTAGAGCATAGTTCAAAGTATGTGGATTTTGTTAGGGAATTGTACATCATTCCTAAGAACCTTAATGCCATATACGAATTGAGCGATAGAGGAGAAGACCCTACGATTTATATGATGGGTAGGGAGCAAGAGTATATGGATAGGATTGCAGAGCATCCAGTTAAGTTTGAAGCAACTCTGAATAAAAGGCATTTAAAGCCTAAATATCGAGTTTTGCTAGACATTGTGAGTAAATGCATAATGAGTAGGTCTGGCAGCTTTGAACAGATTAGCACGCCGAAGTTGAGGTTAATGGCGGCGATTGAAGACTCACCCAATACTGCTTTCAACTGGTTACACTATTTAATCAAAGTGGTGAGTGATCAGGCAAAGCAAGTCCAGAGGGTGAATGGAACGGTTGTCATCAAAGGGAAGATCCTACATGTAACCAAGATTGCATTCATCTTGGAGATGTGCAGAGAAGAAGAGGATATCTTTGCAAATTCCTCACCCTTTCCAAAGTCTAAAATTATGTTCAAGCCACCAACAACTAAGAAGACTTTGAAAGGAAGGAAGGAGAAAAGCTTGAAGTCTCAGGAGGAGACCGCTGAAGAAGGAGCTGATGAAGCCCAACAAGCCAGGGGGAAAGCCCTGATGGAGGTGAAAAGAGAAAAGGGAGAAACTCTGAAGAAGAAAACATTGGCCCCTCAGAAGCGCAGAAAACTTCAAACTATTACTGAGGAGGTCAGTGACTCTGAGGAAGTCCAACCTGAGGGCCAGCAAGGACTAAAATCTCCACTGCAAGTTCTGGCTCAGGTTGTGACTATTGCACAGGAACAAACTGAGGAACAGGTTTTCTCTGAGGTTCTCGGAACATCTCTGAGCTCAGACAAAATATCTTAGGAAATATTCAAGGGACCTCAGGTTCCTACTGAGGAGATACCTGTTCAGACCTCAGATCAATCTGAACCTCAGGAGCTACTGAACTTAGATGCGCTCCTAAGTGAACCTTTTCTAAATCCCTCAGCACCTGAATCTGATCCTACTGAACCTGAGAGCCCAAAGCTGAAGAAGGGAGAGGCAGAAGAGACTGAGTGGTGCAGCAAGGGGGAACAATTCATTCGATAGGTACCTTCGAACAGCTCATATCCCGACCTTCGTGATCTCTTTCTTCGAGACTTCGGGACCACAATCTTTATCTGAATCGGACTCTTCCGGAGATCTTGAACATAGCCTCCTTCAGAGGAGAGGATCGTGGAATCTTTGAGATCACAGTCTTGTGAGTTCTCTGGATTCGGGAAGACTAAGCTCGAGATGAAAAATGCTGATTTTGATGAGCTAATCAAGAGGAAGGTGGCTAAGAGGAGGGAAGCTGATGTTGATGCCTCCAGCTCTAAGGATCAAGATAAAGAGGGGGATCAACAAGAGGATCCTGAACATCAATCTCAGATGGAGAAAGAAATCGATCTTTGGTCGATCGATATCTCACATCCTCGACCGAAAGTTAGCACTCTTGGGGTAACTTTTTGGCACTATTAAACATTATGCCAAAGCTACTTTGGTTCCTATCCTTAACTGTTATGTGTCGATATGCGGTGAGGTTAGGTTCGTGGAGCACCCACCGGGTTGAAAAAGTCGCACATACTCCAGAGATTGATCTAAGTCCTATCTTGGACAAATTAGAGAATGTGGTGCCAATGGTGGAGAAAATGACCCAAATTGAAGAAAACTTGGCCAACCAATCTCGAAAAAGTAAAACACCGAAGTTCATCTTGAGACATGATCACGAACTTCAAATATCTCTTGCTTGATAAAATGACTACCTTGGAGGGAAAGGTTGATGTAGTCAAAGCTGAGCTCGATGCAGAGATGAAGCACATGTATTAGGAAAGAACCGCATATCTTGAAGCCAAGCTGATTGAGAAGAATGATCAAATGATCAAGACAGTTGTTGAGGAAATGAGCTCTATGCTCATGACCAAGATGACAGAGATGATGCAAAATGTCTTCTCACACCGGTTTGCACCTCTTTCAAGAGTTCTCGATGAGCTAAGAATCATATGAAGAGGGTTGGAAGAGGAGCATGATCGGTTAAGCGGGAAAGTCACGATGTATAAGCAAAGAGCAATATCATATGGATACCGCGACTTTCTCAACTTCTTCCAAGGTATGGTGCCAAAAAGGGAAAGGCCTGGCGGCAAGCTTAGTGAATGTTGGCACAGGACCTTGAAGAGAAAGGATAAAAGAGGTCAAGAGAAAATAATTGCCGATGCTTTAAAAAAGAAAGTGGAAGCCACTGAGAAGCTCAAATTCAAAGAAATGAAGAACCCATCTACACTCAAGTATCTGAGCGGACTATTCAGGAAGCAATTTCTGAGAAACTGAGTGGTAGAAGGATGGTGGAAACAAGCCAAGCCGGTGAAGAACAAGTCAAACCTGTAAAGAGAAAGGTTGTGGCATTTGTAGAGCAAGAGAAGAAGAAAAGAGTTAAAGCTTCGAAGTCTACTCAGAGGAAACTGATAATTGATTTTGAAGAATCTGAGGAAGAAGCTGAAAAAGAAGTCTTTAACACAAAGAAAGCTCTGAAAACTCTTCAAGTAGAAAAAGAAGAAAACCTAACTTACAGATCGTGTTCTGTGATCAGGAAAAAGAAAGAAGAAGAGCAGAAAAGAAGAAGTGGTTTCAAGAAATTTTTGAGCAAGAGGAGGGGTACAGAGAAAGCTCAGAAATGGCCGCACATTGACAAATGGATGCCTATTCAATTCAATGATGCGTGGGAGAAAATCAAGAGAACCTTCTGGTTCTACTATGAGATTATGAGAGAATGGAGGGGGACCAGCTCGGATATGAATGAAGCCTTCATTGAATACCTGTTGACATTCTATCCTAAGTACCTGCAAAGTTGGATTAACTTGGCAGATGAAGGTAATACTCAGATTGTTGCCCCTGGTCCATATACTTACCCAGCTCCAAGACTCGAGAATGGCTATGTGAATGAGACATCCATTTCTCAAGAGATTGCTCAGTATGCCATCCAACTTGGCCTAACAGGAAACAACCCAGATATCATCAAAGCAAGGGATGAACTGAAGAAGAGATATAATGGGATGTTCAACCTGGAAGTGCCTGAGGATGAGGTTGATGAAGACTGAAGACTCTTTGTACTTCTGTTTTTTGTTTTTGATTTTCATTGTAATCTGTAACTCTGATCTTACAATCGATGAAAATTTTATCTTTATACTCAAAGATAATATCTCATTATCTTTTTACATGTCTTTTATGTTTGATATGCCTTATGTTTTGAAATAGTTGAAAAATTACCATTTTGGATTGTAATAGAAAAACTGAAACCTGAGTATAGGTTAGGTTGTTGTAACAAGATGGTTTTGGCATCATCAAAAAGGGGGAAATTGTTGGGAGATGAATTTAATAAAGAAGATTTTGATTAGATCCCAAAACCCCTGAGTATGACATGTTCAGGATAATCTTGATAGTTTGAGTCGATTCACTGATAGAGTGTTTCGGATGTTTATCTGCACCATATATAGTCGTGAGATATAGATCGGGTTAGATTTTGAAGATTCAAGACTCGAGAAGTTTACAAGAAACCAAGACTCAAGAAGTTTAAAATGGCGAAGACTCGATAAGTTTCAAGAAAACTCAAGACTCGATAAGTTTCAAGTAATGGCGAAGACTCGATGAAGTTTACAGAAACTAAAGACTCAAGAAGGTTCGTAAGAAATCAAGACTCAAGAAGTTTCAAGAAATCAAGACTTCGATGAGTTACTTGAATGAACTAAACTCGATAAGTAAATAAAGACTCGAAGAAGTTACAAGATGTCACTCAAGACTCAAGATGACAATCAAGACTGACATCAAGACTCGTAAGACATCAATACTCGAAGACATCAAGACTCGAAGACATCAAGACATCAAGATATCAAGACCCAAAGAGTTCTCAAGACCCAAAGAAAATATCAATACTCAAAGATAACCTCAATGTTCCGAGGCAATCAATAATATCTATCTCAAGACTACAAAACCGAGAAAAACGTGAATATTCGTAAAAATAGATATTGCCCCGCACATTCATATGCGCATAAAAGGAACTAAGTCTAAGTGTTGTTTAAGGTTATCTCACTCGGAGAGATTGACCAAAAAGAGCCGTTATGTTTGTCTACATTTCTTCAAGAGAAGAACCAATCGAGAGGAAGACAAAGATTTTACTTTCTCGACCTTTGATAGCGACAGTCATCAAAGCATGTCAGTAGTACTATGTTCCAGACTGCAAAAAGTGGTGATTGGCTACATGAATGCATATTTCCTAAAACATGCAAGGGAGTATTCAAACCTAAATATAGCCGCTTCATCAAACACCATAAGAGGAAACTCATGAAGCTATCTCCTCCAACGGATAGTTTTTCAAGAGTGACCTTGGTGAAGTTGCTATAAATACTAGTGACCCTTTACATTTAGAGGTTACGGAAATTTGAAAGCAACTCAAGAGCTCATTCGTATTATTGCAAATTGAAGCACTCGAAAACCCAAGAATTTCCCAAGTGTTTTACATTGAAGAGAGCTCATTCACTAAGCCTAGATTGATAAGATATATCCAAAGCTTAGTAGAGATATCCTAGCCTTTGCATTGTTCTTATTGTAAAGGATATCTCATCCTAGTTGAAACCAACGAAAAACCCAAAACCCTTTGTAAGGTAGTTTGTGTGTGCTTTGTTGGTGAGTTGGAGTTGTAAAGAGTTAGTAAGCTACAAATGAGTTAGCGAGAAAACTCTAGAGAAGAAGTTAGTAAGCTACTTGTGGTAGTCCTAACACTTGTGTGTGTTGAGTTAGTAAGCTACGATTAGTCGACCCTTAAAAAACTCAAGGTAGAAAAGTGAGTAAGTCTGCGGTGAGTCGACCCGAAAAGCTTTAGGAAGTGGTTAATGAATTTCTCGAAGGTCGGAGAGAGAGTGGATGTAGGAGCTTGAGTCTAAACCACTATAATTGTTGTGTTGTTTTTGCTTTACATCTTTGCATTATTATATGTTGCATGTTTTTCCTTTGAAAGCATAATTCATCGATATTCGATTGGAACCAATCCATTGAACTTGCATCAACCCGATCCAAATTTTAATCATCTTTCATTAAAAAGAAGATTTTTCACAAAAGCTAAAACGCAGTATAAACTTAGGGCCAACCATTCCTCACACTTGAGTAGCTAGAAACGGATAGTTACCAAACCGAACTAACTCTCTTGAGGGTTCAAGAAGATAGTTATCTGATCCAAGCAGCTCAGGATCTCTGATAAAACTCCGAGGCTCTGTTGGGCTAATCTGAAGCTTCAAAGCGGCTCGGGATCATTGTCTCGATGAGACTTTGACTCGTATGCGTCAGTGCTTCTCGGGGCCAAATCATCGGGACAACTGACCCATCGACCTCGATGAAAAGAAAAAGTTTTAAAATCATCAACACGTGTATTCCCCCCCCCCCATACACGTGTGAGACTCATTAGCACCGGGACCAACAACTAATGATATTCCCGATCAAAAAAATAATAATATTGCTAATGATATTGATGATTATTGTTTGTGGTGTTGGTGATAATCGTTTATGATATTGTCTAACATTATTTGTGGTATTGCTTAATATTTTTTGTGGTATTCTTGATTATTATTTATAAATACATATTTTAATTAATAAAGTAATAATCAAATTATATAAAAAAAAAAAAAAAAACTCACAACCATTAGGCTATGTGCAATGCACCTATGTAGAGAACTAGTCTAGATGGAAAATAAATGCAAAGATAAAAGTGATGGGTCTCGAACTTGTGAACTACAAGTTAAAAACCAAACAGCAAACAATTAAGCTACAATTATAACGAACTAGTCCATCTTTCAACATAAAAAATGCAATACATGCTGAATTGTGTGTGAGAACCCGGAACCACAACCACAACACAAGAGAGAATAAATATTTTCTATCCATGTATTTCCTGAAGAGAGAATAAATATTTTCTCTCCGTGTCTCGAACACGGAACAAATATTTCCTCTCCGTGTATTTCCTCAAAAGAGAATAAATATTTCCTTTTCGTGTCTCGAAAACGGAACAAATATTTCCTCTTCGTGTCTCGAACACGGGGCCTCGAGGTCTCAGGTAGTGGAACCACTTGAGCTATCCACACTTGACAATTACAATAGTTGTTCAAAATAATTAATTACGATAGTTTTTTCTACCATTGGACACATGACACATTTTTTCGTCTTGCTATAGACCGGAACCGCAACTACCATAAGAGAAGAATCATCCAGAACCGCAACTCAGAACCACAACTGCAACCGGAACTGCAACCAACCCCACCACAAGAGGCACCACCACAAGAGAGAATAACTTTTTTTATCCGTGTCTCGAAATCAAAACCTCGAAACTCTAACCACTTAAGCTGTTTGCACTTTATTATTAATTTGTCAATAATTTATTGAATTATACTGATTAATGTTTTTATTTTATTAATTTTTTTTCTTAGGTAATCAAGAAAAATAACTTCTTATAGTGAATTAATTAATTGTTTGGGGCGACTTTGTAATAGCCGAGGCTACAATGCTTGCAAATCTATTCAGGGGCTGTGTTTACTTTGGAATTAAAATGACACCTATCAAATTTTTAAGTTTTAAGTGTCTCAATAATACAAATAATATTACTAAATGCTTCACCAAATCATCATCAAAATTAAAGCAATAACAAAATTATTATAAAAATTAATAATTATTAACATATTTAAAGCATTATAATTTTTTTTAATTAAAATATTATAAAAATTAATAGTTATCGTGTTGCATTACTTGTACTTGCATATTAGATGTATAATGATACTAGTTAAACAATATATATTTTATTAATATTATTTTACTATTATATAATTATATATATATAGTTAAATAAGTCTATCTAAGAAAAAGTTCAAGTCTGATTTATTTAAATAGATAGGCTTTTAAAAAAAGTTTGAATTTAACTTTTTCATTAAACAATTGAGCCGAATCGAGTAAGACTTTAGTAGGATTGGTTGTAGGCATCCTATCGGTTAGCTTTTGTCCATTCCCACCCCTATTTGAAATTAATGAATAATTAGAAGTTTTATTTTAATTTGATGGAGCCAAGGGTTGAAACACACAAATTAATTAACGTAAATATTATTATTGAATGATCTCGACATGAAATTGACTCTAAACACGATGATTCATTTGAATATTCTGAGGACATGAAACGATACAATATAAAACTCAAATTAACATGTGCGATCAATTTTTTAGATGAACCAATTCATATAAAGTTTCGCTATGCATGGCTTGGAGTGGGCTTTCGCTAGTGAACGATGGATTCTAATATTTCGGATTAGTCGGTATTTGGATCGGATATTGAGTTATAAAAAAAACTCGAAAACTAAGGGTGTGCTTGGATGTGGTGGTGTCTTTTCATTTTCATGAGAATTTTCATTTTGAGTCAATAAATTTTGAAAAATAAGAGTGTGACTGGATGTGAAAAAAGTGTAATGATTATAATTGATGTGATATGTTTGTTAAAAATGAGATCGTGATTTGATATGATTTTTTTTTTTTGGTTTTGAATAGTTAATATATTAAAATTAAATTTATGTTGTTTTAATTATTTTTATTTAAAAATATTCTAATTAACTGGTTAAAATTATGAAAACCAAATTATATTGTAAAAGAAAAAAAAATATTAGTTTTATTATTTCTTGATAAATAGTAACTTTTTGGCATACATATTTGTGAACTATATATGTAAATTCAAATATAATTAAATTTTATTTTGTAACACATATCAAGTCTTTTAAATTTATAATTTTTTAAAATATTTTTTGTTAAATACATGAGTGCTCGTTATTTTATGCATTCTAAACAATTCATGAATCATGAGTGGTTGAGCGTCACTTAACTTTTCAATACATTAAATAATTTCAATATATTTTTTAAAGTTAATATTGTTTTATAATATAAACGTGTTAAAAATTATGAGAAGACTACTATGTTACAAACGTATTTTATAATACTAATGTATGTTTTAATAATGCTAGTTATAAATCAATCGTGTTATAGTGGAAAGATGGCTGATTATCGTGATAAAATTTATATGAACCGAGTTTATGGTGCTTTATATATATATATATTTAGTTAAGTGAACTTTATATTTTTAATATCACTGTTATATATAAAAATTATTATTGTTATGCACAAAAATTATCACTCTGTTATGTGCAAAAACTACCACTATTTGAAAAATAAAATATTTTTTAAATAGTGATAATTTTTATGTATAACATTGATAATATTTGTGCATAAAAAAAAATCATGTATAAACTTGGTCGATATAGTATTACTCATTATCATAAACTTTTGAAATTATGAATAGTAAATGCGCTTGATAATTTTTGTAGACATATTTTTATAAATATTTCTCATGATTAAAAATAATAAATATGACCCAATATTTATCACAAAATTCGAAATCGTCAGTATTGAGATAACTAATTTTGTATTGAATATTATATATATAAATATATAAATAATTGAAAATTTTATTGAAAAAATACACAATGTCAATGTCACTGTGTAGATAAGTAGTGACAAAATATAAATGAACAAGTTTTACACAAAAATTTGTAAAACTGGTTAAGGAGTATGACTTATATTACTAAAGTGGTATTAGTTGTGATAATTGAAGGTATATGAATTTTTACTACATAAAATGTATTACTTATAACACTAAAAGGGTGACTTATATTACAGCATGAGTATCTATATATATATATATATATAAAAGTAGAGACCGCCCCAAATTTAGAAACTAATCCCAAAACAAAACAATTATCTTGTATGAGTATCATACAACTGTAACAAAACAATTTTTTATTTTTTTTTATCAGAGAAAAAAATATATCACTCCAAATGGTTTGGGACAGGAATATAAGATGTATTCCAGCCCCTCCCCACAACATTGTTTAGTTACCGTAGAGGAAAAAGAAGACTCCTTATCTCTTAACAATAAAGAAGACAAACTCTATTACGCAGAAGGAAGTATCACGCCAATAACTTTTGGATGAGACATCCATTGTGCAAAAGTTCCTAATTCCACCTTATCATTTCTTGCTGAAAGCCATGACCACGATCTTGCAACAATCTCCCCCCATAACTTGTTAATGTTCGGAATGATCCCGTTGAAGACTAGCTCGTTCCTAGCATTCCATATTGTCCAAACCACCACAATCCAAAGAGTATCAGCGGCTCTCGAGTCCTTTTGTCCGTAAAAAATCGTCTCGTTCATCAAGAAATTGCGAATTGGGTCACAATGTGAAACTGAGAATACCTAGATCCATTGGAAATATTTTGTCCAGATTTCTCCCGCCATCTCGCATCCAAAAAACAAGTGCTTAATATCTTCGGTCTCCCTCGCACAAAAGCTGCAATTTGGGTCGCCAATGTATCGGGACATCCCACGAGTCAATAGATTGTCTTTAGTTGCCAGCCGTCCCCTGAATAATTTCCACACAATTGCTTGGTTCCGCCTTGGTGCATAGCTTCGCCACAATTTTTTGAAGGCTCTTTTCTTGTCACTACCCTCTTCGTCTGATTGCTCCTGCTGTATTAAGTGAGAGTATGCCAGCTTAGTTGAATAGATATCATTCCTAGAATGGATCCATTCCCAGTTGTCCTTCCTATCCCGAATGAGTGGGTACCTGTTAATGAGAAGAGTTAATTGATTAAGTAAAGTGATTTCCCTTGGTAATAATGGTCTAGACCATTTGAACTCCCAACTCCATCCATCTTCCCCCCATTTTCCCATATCCCTCACCACATTCTTCCTCTGTTCACTCAATCTATACAATCTACTGAACTTGACTCCTAAAACACTATTTTCTATCCATGACTCCCTCCAAAATTTAGTCTCTCCCCCATCTCCCAACACCCTCTTTATTTCACTCGCTGCCCCCCCAATTCATTTCCCGATATATCTCACAGAAATCCTTCCACCACCCCGAAGTCTCCCTCCTCACCCCCTCATAATCTCTTGCTCGACTCCCTCGGTAAGATCAAACATCCCCATACTTAGATTTCACCACCCTCACTTATAACCTGTCCTCTTCATTGAGAAAACGCCAAACCCATTTCCCAAGTAATGCCCTATTAAAAATTCCTAAATTTTTTTATCCCAAGCCCCCCAAAAGATAGACAATAGATCGGAATTGCCGAAAGCACAGCTTGGACCAACATAATTCTGCCTCCAAACGAAAGTTGCTTATCCTCCCACTTTGCAAGCCTTTTCCGAATTTTGTTAACCAAGTCGTTCCATGATGTCGATGTTTTGTGGTTGATCCCCACATTAATCCCCAAATAAGCCAGTTTACCCCTTCCCTTTGCACAGTTCAGAATATTTGCCCCTTCATTCACTAATCCCTGATCAACATTGAAGCCCCAAGGACTACATTTATTGAAGGTTACCCCAAGACCTGATATCAATTCAAAATACCGCAAAATATATTTGACCGCCCTTATGTTCTCCATCTTAAACGGACACATAAAAATAGTATCATCCGCGTATTGAAGGTGTGAGACTGTTACCTTATCGCGCCCGACTGTAACAAAACAATTGACGTAAAATCTTTGGTAGAAAAAATCTATATTTATATATATAATAGCATAAATCCGCCCAAATTTAGAAATCATCAAATATTCCAATAAAGAAATTATTACCTTATTAAGAAGCGAATTTAAAAAAAATATTAACAAATAATAATGAAACCGCCAAAAGTTATTGCTAAATTGAAAAAAATATTTGGAATAAATATTAACAAATAATAATGAAAGGAAAAGATATTATCAAATAATAATGAACTGAGAAAAAATCTTTGAGAAATAATAAAAAAAAAATTGGAATAATATTAGTAACAAATAATATGGGAAAAATATCATGATTTTTGAGAAAAAAAAATCTATATATTTCAAATAAGACAAATACTTGTGTGCACCCTTTGCATCAAATTTAGAATTGGTGCAATTGAATTTTATTTTTTTTAGGTTTTTTTTTACCCGGCCCAGTCCCAACCCGACCCGAACCCGGTCCAAATGGTTCATGGTTCACCCGACCCGTATGATTCATGGTTTAGGGTTCATAATTCATCCAAATTAAAATTAAATCCAATACAAAAGAATCACTCTTCAAATAAAATCATGATCAAATCCAATGATTTCAAAAATTGATTGAACTGGTCGGTTAAATTGGAAACCGGGAACATGTCCGATTACCCTCAAAAAATCGTTTTTACTATTGAATCGAAAAAAATCGGTCAAAAATCAAAAACCGGTTGAACCGATTTTGTTTTTTGTTACCGGTGCAACAAATTAATACTTTCTCTATAAAAAAAATATCGTCTCTGAAATGGTATGACTACATTACAAAATGGTATTAGTCGTGATAAATGAATGATCTCTGTAAATATGGAACTAATTTCATGGTGAACAAACTTCATAGGAGACCTATCATAAATAATTACGTGAGAAATCATATATATATAGAAACTTAAAAAATAAATATATGAATGAAAAAATTAATAACATTATATAAAAAAAATTACCTACAATAATTAACTATTTGTGTAGACAATATAATATCAAATATATACATAAACAAGTTTAATTGACAAAAAATCAAATATACATTTATACCAATATATAAATAAATAAATGAATGAAATAAAATATGTTTGCAAATATGTGCATAAATTAAATGAAATTGCTGAATGAAATAAATTTGACAAAAAGAACTCAATGGTCATAACAATTTTAGAGGATCTTTGTGTCCCATCACCGTGTCAGTACGTAGCAAAAGAAAATTTCTGACTTGTTCAAAAAAAATCGGGAACTTGCACTGTAGATGTAGAAGAATCATATTGAGAAAATATAGTAACTTTGAGTGAATAGTGAATAAAAATGAGATTTTTTTTTTAAAAAAAAAAGAGGAAATTGAGAAAATAAATGGAAAAAATTTCCACATCCAAGCACAACCTAAACTTTAACTTCGGGAGAACATTGTGTTGCGTGTGAGTATGGTAGTGTCTTTAAGTTTTGGTGAGATCCTTGGTTGTTGAATTCGGTGAATTTGAAAAATCATTTCCCGAATTTTGTCGTGTTTTGCGTGCTTGAGTTTTATTCGTGGTATGGGAATCATTGATTATTAAAGTGGGAGAGATTTCTAACCATTGATCTGAAAAATTCCCCATCTCAATATTCTCTATTACAATTTAAGAGACTGAGTTCTCAAACATACACATATATCATATTATAGTCTTTAAGCATTTACATTTCGTGAACATTTAAAGCAATTCGTGAGTATAGTCATATGATTGATTTTACACTGAGACAGTAGTGATACGAAGAGTTCAACCAAGTTCAAATTCTTTCATCGATATAAAAACAGATATAGTTATCAGTTATGTAAATTAACCAAGTTCAAACCATTTTCTTTGCCATGTAAATTAATAATTAACATATAATCGTGATATTTTTTAAGACAATGGATTAGGCAGAAGTTAGTAAACCGTTGAACTCAATTAGAATCGTGTACGACATTGAATGCTATTTATTTGGCAACTATCGTGCTAGATAGAACCTCCTTTAATCACGCTATATAAAATATACTTGTTTGTTCTTATGCATCATGTGCACTATAAACTTTATAGTAGATTTTTAAAATTAATTTATTGCACTAAAAAATACTACAATTTATCTACACTAAAATATATAATTTATTTAACGAACACAGTTCACACGTTTCAGTATCAATAAGTTGTATATTTTAATATAATAAATTATATATTTTAAAAATACACTATAAAGTACACGAAGTGGCCAGAAGACTCTTATAAAAATATCATCTTCTATAATGATCTGATCCCCCATGATTTAATATATTTATTAGTATGACGAAACCACCGCTACGGCTTTCAGATTCGAACCCACTTGCGGCATATGGCTTTGTACCGGATGAAGTAACACCTCATAAAGCTTCAGGCCACCTCCTTGTTACTTCAAACTGTTGCCAGGTACATAAAGCTCCTTTGATACATCTTCATTCCGCTAAAATAATATATTATCCATGTTCATGAAATTTGTTCTCATTGAAATTGGGCAAACATTTTAAGAAAAAAATGGATAAACAGATAAAGTAATGGTGTTGTAAGATCCAAATATAAATAAGTTCAGAGGAGCGCTTGCTCAAAACAAGGTCTCACATGATGAAATAAAAAATAATTTAGGCATATCACGCTTTAATACTTTGGAAGGGGTGAAAAATTAGAATTTTAGTTAAAATTATATCTTAGTGTTTCGTCAGCATCATTGCTTTTTTATCAATTTTAATGAGTTATTCGTGTTATTGATACATTCATATATATAATAAACACAAATTCCAATATGTATATGCAACTGGATTCATTCAATAATATTATAAATAATATTAATCTAATAATACCACTTTTGTAACCTTAAACCATGACATGGTTACTTATATAGACACATAGAATTGTGTGCATCATTAGTTTATAAGTGCAATAATATTATGAAATGAATGTTATGGTATTAAGAGATGTAATTTTCATTCGTGGCAGCCATTTGGTGTGCTACATGGAGGGGTGTCAGCATTGATTGCAGAGGATTTGGCCTCGTATGGAGCTATAGTAGCTTCAGGGTATAACAGAGTGGCTGGTGTGCAGCTGAGCATCAATCATATAAAAAGTGCAGTCACTGGTGATCTTGTAGTTGCTGAGGCTACACCAGTAAAAGTTGGCAAATCTCTTCAGGTTGTATAATTGTTGAATTTTGTTTCAGCTTTGAAAATAGTGTTTGATTAATTCCTAATTGAATCATGTTATGCCGAAACTTTTTTTTTTTTAAGGACAACAAGGACCACATGCCAAATTAGGTCGAATTACCCTAATTTGAGCTAGAAATCGGTTCATTTGGTTTAATTTGGTCTGAAGTTGCTATTTTTTTAAGTTACAGTCTATGTTTTGTCAGTCCGAGAAGGTACAGTTCTTATTTTGTCACCATAATGATCCTTAAAAAAAAATCTTATAAGGCAAGGTCTTGTATGCACCAGGTGCACTTTGCAATACATTTTTAAAACATGTAACTTATTTTTTTAAACAATGAAACTTGTTTATACTAAAACGTGCAATTAATTATTTTCACCGATGCAAGTGACATGTTTCAGAACAAGTTGCAAGTTTCAGTGCAACAAGTTGTATGTTTTAAAAATTCACTTGAGTTGCATGGTGTGCATAGTGCACATGAGACCTATTCATATACATATATATATATATATATATGCTTGGTATGAGTTTGAAATAATAATAGATTTCATTAAGGGGTCCATCCCTTTGGTGTTGGTGATTGTATTATTACTATTTGGTTAAAAAAACTAGCCAGCAATATTAATGAAAATGATTTTTCATTACTCCTCCTCCCTTCATTCCTATTATCCATATCATTACTCCTAACCAAGCAGACTTGAATTTTCTGCAAATTCATTTATACATTTATTCAAATAAAAAAATATCAATAAACTTTAAAAAATTTGTAATTTAAAAATTAAAAATAATTTGAGAAAAATTATTGATAATCACAAGAACTAAGTAAAATAATTACCGTAGATTCTATTATATTGAAAATAAAATAAAAAATTCAAAAAATATTATCTATATATAAAATATTCAAGACGTAGACCAAAATGTCAATATATAAAATAAAAAATTACTAATTATAATTTTGTTTGATTAACTTGATAATTAACAAAAGAACATGAAACTTATTTAATAAACAAGTATAAACTAATAAATTTGAGAAAATTATTTTATCTTTTAAATAATGAAATAAAAAAAAAAAATAAAAGGATTTAATGTCTTTCAATAATGTGGTCTTTAAAATTATCACTCTATCTTTTTTACATATGTGCGTGTTAGTGTAGAGAATTTTTTTTATGGACCATAACTTCGAGGGTGCCAAAACCAGGACCATAGTTTTTCGGGATGACAAAATAAGGATTGTAATTTAAAAAAAAAAAAAACAAAATTAGACCGAGTATCATGCTCAAATTGGGGTCATTTGAGCTAATTTAGCCCGAAATTGCTACTTTTTAAAGTTGCGGTGGTCATTATTTAGCCATCCTACAAAAAGTTATGGTCCCTAAAATAAATATTCTCACACCTGACCTAATATATAGTGTGTGGTGGCATGGGTACTATTCTAATGAAGATGTTCGTTCACTGTTGAGTAGGTATGGAATGTTCGTCTTTCAAAATGCGATCCTTCTAACACTGAGATTAAGATGTTGATTTCAACCTCAACTGTTACCCTTCTCTGCAACTTCACTAAATCAGAATCTGACAAGGGTACTGTCCAACGTCTCAAAGAACATGCCAAATTGTAAATCTGCACTTTGTTCTGTTTCTTTCATATAATCTGTTTACTTTATTTTTGCAATAAAGTTGTGCTAATATATGTTATATGAGTTGTGTCATTATAGATCGATTTCATCTAAAGTTGCAGATTATATACTTTTATAACACGTTTGCTTCACAGAACGAGATGAATTACTTATGATAGGATTTATTAAGATTATACTATTTTTGACTAAAGTAGTGTGAATGAAGTTGTGTGTTTAAATGGCTAGATTACAAATGTATATGTATATTTTATATCTGTTAAGGTCATTTTCGTGTTCGTTTTGAAGGATAAATAGAATAAATAAGGTAAATGTATATTATGTCGCTTCATACATTTCCACCTAATAAAAAACGAGAATAGTATGGTAAAAACATACTTGGGACAACTTAATCTCATCCCTGGACAAACTAATCCTAGAATCTGGGGATAAAATCACTTTTTGGACCCGTCCTGAGTTGTCGTCCTGTGAACCAAACTAATGATTACCAAGGTTTATGTGGTCTACAATCCTATGAAGCAAACAAGCCCTTAGATCATGTTTATCGATTGAGTTTAGAGATGTCAAACGGGCCGACATTAATTCATTAGTACCAGCATTGCAAAGTCACGGACCAAAACGGTTCAGGGCTTTTCTGATTCACTCTTAACGGTCCCATAATAGATGGGACATAATCTTAATCTTAGTGCGCAGGTTAAACCGGCCACTAACGGATTCTCAAAAAAAAAAATTAATATAAAATATAAAATTATAACCATAATATGGTCGTATTTAGATTTAAAATCTAAATATTGTTCATAAATCCACTAAAATCACATCAAAACAGTTAAAAATAATTATTACACATCATACATTGTGAGTCACATGTTGCATGTGTGCAGTGTAGAGTCTTGAGATCGTCGATGATTAGAGTCTTGAGGATTCAAAGATTTTCAAAATTTTAGAATAAGATAAGGCGATGATATGTCAATTTATTTTCATTTAATTATATATAACACATGTAATAATATCGAAAAATTTGCAACAATTATATATAACACCTGTAATAATATCGAAAAATTTGCAACAATTATATATAACACCTGTAATAATATCAAAAAATTTACAACGATTATATATAACACCTGTAATAATAACAAAAGGTAGTTAAAAGTTAAAACACGTGTACATAATATCAAGAGTATTTGTTTGATTAGTTCATTTTATTTATTTTTGATTGTTAATTTATTAGTTATTTATTTCATTGAATTTATTAAGAATTATTTATAAATTATAATATTTTCTTGTTAATGTGTAGTATATAGTACTGTTACCGAATTGGCATAAGTTTGGGTCTTTGGGGTTTATTATTTAACCTATTAAATTATTCATGAATTTTAAAATATTACAAAAAATCCCAAAATTTAATAAATTTTACAATATAACCCCGGGGAAATTACTGATAGGTACAATTTTTTAAAAAACTTACTAGCAGGTACAAAATGGTTGCATATATGTAGGTACAATTGCACTTTCAAGTGCAATTTTGACTGTATATGCAATCTCATTTGTACCTGCCAGTAAGTTTTCTCAAAATTTTGTACCTACTACCTATAACACCTATACATATCCGATATGCGTATCCTCGAAGGGGGATACACGTATCCAAATAAATAAAAAAAATGGAATACGTCACATGACGTATCGAGTGCGAATTCGAGGCGAATTCCACTCGCACCCGCACCTCCGGTGTTCCGATACTGAATACTGCTCATTTTTTAAGAATTCGTGCATTGTTGCGATTAAATTAAATTTTTTAATTTTTGTATTTCTTAAAACTGAGATTAAGACGTTGATTTCAACCTCAACTGTTACCCTTCTCTGCAACTTCACCAAATCAGAATTTGACAAGGTTATCGTCCAACGTCTCAAAGAATATGCCAAATTGTAAATCTGGACTTTATTCTATTTCTTTCATATAATTTGTTTACTTTCTTTATGCAATAAAGTTGTGCTGATATATGTCATATATAAGTTTTGTCATTATAGACCGATTTCATCTAAAGTTGCAGATTATATATCTTTATGGCTCGTTTGCTTCATAGGACGGTATGAATTACTTATGATAGAATTTATTAAGATTGTACTATTTTGATTGGAGTAGTGTGAATGAAGTTGTGTGTTTAAATTGCTAGATTACAATTTTTTTATTTATAAACTGTTAAGGTCATTTTTGTGTTTGATTTGAATGGTAAATATTGTTCATAAATCCATTAAAATCACATCAAAACAGTTAAACATAATTATTAAACTTCATACATTATGAGTTAATGTTCAATAAGTTTTGTATATGGTGGTGATTTTGTGAAAATATTTGTGAAACTGAAGTTTGGACGTGAAAAGTACAGAGGAAATATTGTTCATAAATCCATTAAAATCACCTCAAAACAGTTAAACATAAAATAAAATCACCTCAAATCCATTAATACTAGAGTTAGTCCCGCGAACTTCGCGGACTGAAAGATTTTTTTAGAATAAAATAATTAATAATTTTTTAACATTTTTTTATTATTTAGTATTTTTTATGGTTAAATAATTTGTAGATCACAAAATATTAAAAATGAAAATATAATTCATATATGCAAAATATAATTTTATATGATATTATATTTGATGACTCTATAAAAAATAAATAAATTTGCAAATAATATATATATATATACACACACAATCTAAATTATAAATTTTGAAAAAATTATTTGTAAACAACATTTGTTGTATACTTACAACTTGCAAGGTCTCTCATTCGAACTGAGATACAAAATTTTCATACTCTTTCCTTCAAAATAAAACGATGGTTTGATAATCCTGGGCACTTAATAGAGAAAATAAAAAAAAAACAACTCTATATTAGGTATACACTAAAACTTCATTTTGCAAATATTATTAAATTTTGATCAAATACTTCAAAATTTTACTTTGCTTAAATTAATTATATTCAATAATAGTAATATTTTTAATATTTAAAATATGTAAAATACAAAAATATATTAATTTACTATGTAAATTGTATTTTTAAAAAAAAGATATATTTATTTGACACAGAATAAGAGAATATTAATACATTAACAAAATAAAATTAATTTTAAAATTAAAAACACAAATTTCTAACCACATATTTGTAAACAATATTCATTGTAATTTTGATTTTCCATCATAATCGCAACAATGTTATTAATTTTCTTTTGTTCTTCAATCTTGAGACAGCATTATGTAATTGAACGGGAAAAAATATTTTTTATGTCTTTAACAATGAGGGTGACAATTTAAGGAAAATAAGTTTCAGTTTAGGAAAAGTATGTTAGATTGTTTCAGTTTGACAAAAGTGTGCTAGTAAATTTTGAGTTTGCGCAAGATTGAGTCCATAAATTTTGAGTTTCCCCAAAGTAGAACCGTAAATTTTAAGTTTTTTGGAAATTTAGGCCCATGTGTGAGAGAAAAATGGTCTATATTTGCCAAAATAAAAATAAAAATTAATGTCATACTTTTGTCAAAAGAAAAGTTAATATCCTACTTTTCAATATTGAAATTACTGTCCTTCCATTAAGTTGATTTTGTAATTAACAATATTAGAGATATATTAAAAGTGATAATGTAAGTTGTTCTAAACTAAATAATTGAATATATCCAGTTAAGTTGAAGCAAAGTCATTAGTTCACCATAAATTTATTAACACTTTAATGTTAAAATTAAACTATCTAATTTTATGTTGTGCATTTGATTGAGTTATAATTTTTTTTATTTGCAATTGAGTCAAATATATAATAAATATAATTCTCTACATAAGAGAAAATGTGTATATTTATACTGATATATATTATTTTAATATTAACATAGAGTATTTTAACTCTATAGAGCCAATAAAATGGAAGCTAATGTCCTAGTTGATTTTTTTTAATTATTTTATATCTCCTAATTTTTCTCAAAAGAAGGTTAATGTCCTACTTTTGCCAAAAAGAGAGAGGTTAACATCCTACTTTTCCCGAGCTGATCACTTCCCCTAAGTTACGAGCCTTAAAATAATATTTTCCCACTGTTCACCCTATGCAAAAAGTTACTTGTAAAGATATATATTTACCAGCAATAATGAGGGAGTGTAAACATATTTTCAAAGAAGTATTTTCTCATGCAGTTATTCATACTTGTACATTTCACGTTAAACATTAAATCTTACCATGAAAGAGATTTTAAATGGAAATATGAAAAAATTGTAACATTAAATAATCAATATTCTTCCATTGAAAAAATAATATTATCCATGAAAAAATCAATACTATAAGAACAAATCATGATAAGATAATATTCATTTTAGTTCTTTAATAAATTAAATTTATAATTAAAGATAAATAAATTATAATATTTATATACCAATAGATCCAATATAAATTTAAACGAAAAAGTACATAGAATTTTTCAAAATGTTCATACACCTTATGCTTTTCAAGAGCACACTACTACTAAATAATTTAACTATTCCTCTTAATATTTATATTTTAAATACTTAACAAAAAAAACATCATTACTTTATCTAATAATCAGATGATTTATATTTATGAATATTTTAATACACGTACATTATCTAAAATATTTAAATAAATTAGATCGGAAAAATTTAAAAAATGTTGCATCTAATTAAATATGGTTTGACTTTGTATATTTAGTATTAATTTGTAATCAATTATCATTAATTAGACATGAAATATAATTAAACCTATACACAGAAAAAAAAATAAACTTAATATTCACCTATTATTCTTTAAAAAATTATTGGATGCCATGAAATATTTCGAACCTTAATTATCGGTACATAATTCTTAAAAAACAATTCCATAATCTTCGCTATCTTAAAGCTATATTTAAATTTTAAATTTTGAACATATTGTAATTTAAACTTTGATCCATAATTTTAAAAATATTAATGTCCTTAAATCACATTTTTAGATATTTTAATTTGATCAAGTCTTTTTAAAACTACGCATCATTTATTATCTTAAATGAGATGGTTTTAAATAATTAATTATATCACTATAAAGAATATATAAACATGTATAAGTGAGAAGATACTATTAAAGACACACACACAATATATATAATAAAATATAATTATAATTGAAAGAGTTAATTTATTACTTTTTTATGTCTAAAATTATATTTGTATACCTAAATTATAAATGATTGAAATGATTATAGAATGCGATTGACTTTCATTTTATATGGATTGTTATTAATTTTGTCTTGTTTTATGCCTTCTGACAATTTTTTCCATCAAAAAATGTCAACTAAGCCGAATTTTCAAATCTTAGATTCTACGGATTATTTTCTAATTTTTTTGAACAAATTGATACATTGAATACTGATGTTTATTTAATTAATAAAAATGAGTCAAACATATCCAAAAAAAATAATGTTGATAAATTCATACCTAAAAGTACTCAACAATATCAATAATGTCCATAATAAAAGAGAAAAGGTTAACATCCGAATTTAATTAAATTTCTAAAAGAGTTCATATAATTATATTTATATACTTAAATAAATAAATGATTGACATTATTATAGGATGTTATTGATTTTTTATTTTATAAAGATTTGTTATTAATTATTTCTTGATTTATGCATTATGTCAAACATGAATATTAAAATAAATTAATTTATATTGCTATTTAGCTTCAAACTCGATTATTGATGTGATTCACTCAAATATATTAATTTATATTCAATATTTATCATATTTCATGAGCATATTCAATAATAGTAGTAACATTTTTAATACGTATCACTTTTCAAGGTGTATAAAAGAGAAAAAGTCATATATTGCAAATATATTGATAAGCCACATTATTAATTTAATATTACTTAAATTAATGCTAAAAATATACTACATTTTTTCAAGAATCGATTAAGGCATCAATTTGTCTTTAAGTTTTTTCTTTTGACCATAAATTGTAAGATATTTTAACGGAGATATCCTAATTTTTTTAATAAATATTAAAATAAAAATTGCACAAATCGTTTTTAATTATATTGTCAGCATATTAATCCTATTTACCAAAAAACTGTAAATATGGTATACAATCTCTCCCACGAATCCTAGAAATATAATATATTTTTAAAATATTAAATATATTAGTTTAGTTGACTAAAACTATATGAAAAATTAAGCAATTAATATTAAAATAATCAATTTTCATTAATTAGTTAAGTTGAGTGACTTTAGGGATTTAGATCTCTATTTTGTTTCATTTTCAACCATATCTTTTATCTTAGAGTATGCATTGGTGCATGTGCATATATGACTATATTTGTTGCTATGATGAGAGACAAGAGAGAGAGAGAGTAGTAAACGTGCATAAATGTCTATGCAAAAAGGTTGTCATGTGAATTTTCAGCAAAAGTCATTCAGTATATATAAGTTTGAATTATCTAATTATTAGCTAGTCTATCTATTAAAAATTGAAATTTTAAAAAAAATCATGCATATTATATATATAATATTTATTATAATGACACACCAATTTTATTCGACCTAACCGATCCGACTCTGGTCCAGCCTTTTTTTAGGGTCGTTCTGCTCAACTTCCGGTTACAGTTTTTAAAACATAGCATACAAGTTAATTCGGTATATTTCTATGCTATTCTTCTGGGCAATGCCCAACAATGCATTAACATATTATATTAAATATTTAATATATTGTACTGTACAATATACTAATATATGTGGTACAATATATTAACTATTAAAGTATTATTAAATAGTGTTCAACGGTGTAGTATAAAAAAATCTGTTTATTCCTAGATACAAAATTACAAATCCTCTTTCTAATTTCTTTTCCTTGGATAAAATTCCGAGTAGTGGCAATTGATTTTTGCTGCAGCGAACTCGTCCGGATGCATTCCCCGAAATTGCACTACCAAATTCGTCTGTTTTTATTACTATTATTATTATTTGTAGTAGTAGTATTATTCTTATTTTGTCAAATGATGTATAAATTTGACAAAAAAAAAAAATTAAGTATAAATTTAAAACCTTTTATTTGCGTTACCGTGAACTCGAGTTAACATACATTATAATATATACTTCATTGGTGGTCACATACTTTATTCTATTAGTGCATCTATTATAACTACCCACATTCCATGTAAGGGAGGAAAATGCCCAACTTGTAATATAATCCTCACTTCATGATGCAGCGGGGAGTATTGATCGATGAACAAATATTTTCCTAAAATACGCTGATTCAATAATTAAATAATATAAAATTAAATAAAAAAAGAAATACTCAAATTTTAATTCATCATTCAACTGAGAAAAAAAAACCGTACAAGATTGACTCTTAAATAAACTTGAAATACTAATTAAAAAATAAACATAAATATATGAAATAATCTAAATAATTATACCTAAAAAATTAAAAAAAATAATATTAATTTTTTTAATAATCTTGATTCCGAAAAATGACTTATAATCATACGAGATTACGAGATTGCTTTCGCGATATAATCTCACATCACTTCATGAATTAAAATAGTGAATGTATTGTGTAGTTTTTTATATCAACCACTATGGATTTTATAAGAGCCCATCAATAAGTCTATTCAATTAAGTGGGGTTTTATAATCCAAGATTATTCTTGTTGCAATGGTATCGAGACAATTTTATTTTATTTTATCAACAATGCAAAAATACAAGAGTTAGTCTATTTAGTATTTAATAAAAAATCGTATGAGACGGTCTCACTACAAGAAAATGAAGAATTGCCTACAAAAATGTTCAAATGGCTACGAAATTTGCCTACGAAAATTATTTGGTCCTTAAAATGTGAGAATTGCCTACGATTTGCTTACCAATTTTAGAATAATCTTTGAAAAAAATACCTACAAAAATAATTTTCTAGGTAAATAAATTACCTACGAGCAATCTACCTACACATTTGTAATTTTCGTAGGCAAATTTACATACACAAATAATTTCCTAGGCAATTTACATTTGCGTAGGCAATTATATTTGTAATTTTAAAATAGTCTATATAATTAGAAATATTTGTAGGAAAGTCGTAGGCAAACCTTACTATTTAAGGACGAATTATATTCGTTGGAAATTTCGTAGGCATATTAGAAAGATATTGAAATATTTTCTAGGTAATGCACTATTTTCTTGTAGTGTCTCATGTATGAGACGACAATGTACAACTTAACATAAATCACACTCACTCCTTCTAAAATATTAAAACGTCAATGCGCAACTTATGCCGTCTCACGGAAAGGGTCTCAATCTCATGCAGGTGTTCCTCTTAATATTTACGTTTTAAATAGTGTGTATTTTATATTCCATAAATTTGAGTTTTATTCTTTTTTTCTCCTGACGTATGTATCGTTAAGGGGTTAATGGGCTGTAACAAATCTATATTCTAAGGGTAGGTCTAGTATGGAAATTTTCATGTATGAAAATTTATAAAATTGTCATAAATCAACCATCTACACCCTAAATACTAAATTATTAAACTTAAGTTATGATCTATTCGGGTCGGGTGAACCATGAATCGCTCAATTTTGTCTTACTTTCATCAATTACAAAATTTGATTGTAAATTACAAAAAAAATCATGTATAAAAATTTTCACATTAGACTTTGTCGTATTCTAATGGGTTCATATGATAAAGTCCACATAAGTGTCTGTTTTCATCAAGTTCAATCAGCCATCTCCAACTTGAGCTTTAGATTGTATGTAAGTATAAATTTGGAAAAAAAATCATGGATAAATTACACTTATATTCTTAGGTTAATTATCCAAATTACGAGTGGGTCTCACGTGTTTGGGAACGTTTTTCTCGAATCTATTCGAGGTGTAATTTAAATACAAATTTAAATATACAATTTACTACTAACATGAATTAACCTATTAATTCAAATAGCAAATACCAATAATGAAAAAAGACTCAGACGAATGGCTTCCCAAGTCTTCCGTAAAAGACTCCCGACGGGGCTCCCCCAAAGTCCGAAACAAAAAACTGAATCTTTGCTGGGGAAATTTTAGTTTTGATGAAAGTTCCAAAAACACATGTTAGGACCGGTCGATTAAATTAAATTTTTTAATTTTTGATAATGATTGTATAGAAAAACCGATGAGATAGGTCAAGACGTTCAATTTAAACCTCAACTGTTACCCTTCTCTCCGCAACTTCAAACCAAATCAGAATCGATTAGACAAACTCAGGTTATCGTCCAATACGTCTCAAATAAGACCGAATATGCCAAATTGTAAATCTGGACTTTATTCTATTTCTTTCATAAGATAAAAACTCGATGTTTCATCTTATCATTCTTTATCTAAACAAGAAGAATACCAACCTTAGTTGGAGGAACAACATAAAGCAAGGCTTTCATCGATAAGGAAGAAACACGTGTCATTATAGACCGATTTGCTCTCTAAAACGGCTATAAAATACACATTCACGCTTTTGGCCATCGTTCTGAAGCACGCCACATCAAGGACAACTCTACCTGAAATAGCTTATGATTCAAATTTATTCCAACGGCTCTTTGATCTCAAGGTCTATAAATATGGGATCACCTTGAGTGAAACACGGAAATGCTTGGACAAACAACATAATCAAAAGCTCAAACTATAGTCGATTTCCATTGCTAAGAACACAACAACAAGCTTATTATATTGTGTTCATCCCATAAGTTCTTAGCAAGAAATCTTTTCATCTAGCTTTCGTGTTTGATTTGAATGGAAAGATTTCATATTGGAACCTCAACAATCTTACCCAAAAGGATAAGTTGTTTAGCAAAGATTTGATCTTAAACTATAATTTTATTTGAAAACTTTAAAACATCATTATGTCTTGTGTTAATCTAAGTTCAATAAGTTTTGTAAAGGGAAAAGTGGTGATTTTGTCCGAAAATAAATTTGTGAAACTTCTTTGAAGATTTGGACGTGAAAATCTTAAAAGGAAATTCTTGTTAATAAATCCATTAAAATCACCTCAAAACATCCGTTAAAAAGATAAAATTGGAATCACCTCAAATCCATTAATTCCGCAGACATCGATTAATCCCTAGTTAACTTCGATTCGGCGTTCGAAAGATTTTTTATCGATAAAATAATTATAATTTTTAAAATTTTTTTTCTATTCATTTAGACATTTTTTTTTATGGTAGTAAATTATTTTCTTCCGACCAATTTGACTAGTGTCATTGTGGTCAAAATATCTTAAAAAAAAAAAAATAAAAACTCATTCATTTTCCAAAATCATAATTTTAATATGGTATGTATCATGATCTGCCGGTTTCAATTGATGAGTCTATTGGGCCATATATATGTCCAACCATCTAGGCTCGAAAATGATGGAATATATATATATCATCATTTACTACACAATCCTGCAATCCGAAATTATAAATTTTGAAAAAATTATTTGATGGACAACAAGAAAGAAAATGTATACACCATTGCAAGACATATCATCATGAAGACAATGGATAAGGTCACCAAAGAAAGATTAAGTATCTCAAATCTGCGAAGCAATGTTCACTACGCTCTTTCTGCTGAATCAAAAAAAACAAACAAGCCGAATCGTGAAGTTCGAGAAAAAGATGCCGCCAACGAAACCATCAACGAACTCGATGGAAGAATTAAATGTCTATAAACAAGCAGAACTTGGTAGAGATGATGATAAAGATATCAACTATAAGATCCTTTTGCAAACATTCATAATCAAATTTTGCGGGACATTTCAAAATGAAACCTAGTAATTGTTCTTGAGTCTTAAAGCTCAAATTAATTTGAAATTCAATAATATGAAGATTTTTTAAACCTATTTAAAATCGGTTGTTTCAAAACCATACAAAAATGAACCCATTGGAAATATATTAAGTCGGCGAGCGGATCGTGTTGTTAAATTGAGAAGTTATACAACTTGGTAAGTATCGAAGATTTTATAAGGACTATCAACATAGCCGAGGGGCGAGATAGGAGATCGAAATAGATCTCCGAAAAGAACCATCGATGATCAATCACAGAGATGAAAGGGAAAGAAACAAAATAAAATTAAAATTAAAAAAAACACAAATTTCTAACCACATATTTGATTCAAACAATATTCATTGTAATTTAGATTTTCCATCATAATGAGGAAGAAAAGAATGTTATTAATTTTCTTTTGTTCTTCAATCTTGATACCTCTCAGAGAAGACATTATGTAATTGATATTCTCGCCGACGATAATGAACTCGCCGATGGCCGGGAAAAAAACCTATTTTTATGTCTTTTTAACAATGATTGACCGCACAATTTAAGAAAATAATTTTTGAAGATCTCTCCAATTTAGAGAAAAGTATGTTAGAATGTTTCGAGGATTGACAAAAGTGAAAATTTCGAAAAAAACCTCAATTTTGAAATCGCCATTTCCAGGAATTTAAATTTTTAAGTTAAAGCTTCGATCGAAAAGCAGATCCAAAAATTTGGAAATTAACAGACAAAAGTCGATGACTTCAAAAAATCTTGCAAGCCATTGAGCTATTCCGAATCATGAAAATTCCTGAAATCCTCTCGAGGAAAATCTGCGTAAGAAAATAGATGTTTTTTCAAAATCATCTCAAACCGCTTAAAGACATGAACGCCTATTTTACTTGATAAGGAGGGACTTGGCTATGAGAAACCCTCCACATCCTCAAAAGCCCCGATCCATTCATCTCGAAAAGGTGTAATTTTGTGAATTTACAAAAAGATACACCAAAAGCTAAACTTGTATCTAATAGGGTAAAGACCGTTGATAATGCCTAACCGAGAAAAGGAACGAAATGGACCCCAACCGGTAAACTCGGTAGAAATCAACGAATTCTTCCGAAGAAACCTCAACTAAGTCGGGGGAATCGAAAAAACAACCTACAAAAAAAGAAGTCTAATCACCATAAATTTACCGCCTAATAAGCATGCTTAATGTTAAAATTAAATCTATCTAAAAAAGGATATGAATCTTTTGATGGTAGCGATTTATATCGAGTTATTTAGGACTTTTTTTTTTTATTTTTGGATAAAAAGAAGAAAATATAAATCATAAGTCTTCTAAATCCAAGGTTCACAAAGTAATCATACAAAAGAGAAAGCACATGAGGATAAGTATGATTATGTTGATATATAGACAAATCAGGCCTTTTCGATATCACCATAGAAGTGCTTTCTTTTGTATGGATCCCCAAATCCAAACCTAACCCCTCGAGGACCCAATCCGAAAAGGGTAAAAAACCTCGATCCGATTGCTTCGCGTGGTGTCGGCCAACAAAGGAGGTGTGCAAGCAACTATCCGGGTACATCGATAGTGGATGCTCAAGGCACATGATTCCAAACATCTCCTCGGTTCTACATAAAAGGAAGGCCCGCGTGTACTCCTTGATAACTTTGGTTATACCAAAGGGTTCTAACCTTAGAGAATGATGATGTACAAATAACAGTCTCGTTTGTCGAAGGTCCGAAGCACAACCTATTATCGGTTTCAAAACGACAATCGGATTCAAGTGTTGAGTTCTCGATCGATCAATGCACTATCAAGAATCGAGTCAAAATATTGCTAATCGTTAAAAAGGGACGATCTACCTACCGATTTCAAAATGCAGTTGTCCAAGAAATGCATGCCTGATTGTTAAGAGTTCCAAAAGTAAAGAATTGGCTCAAGCATGAGCCATCCGAACTTTAAAACTCTTAATAAGATAAATAGGATGTCTCTAGTGGAAGGACTTCCAATGAAGTGTTCTCAAAGGATCGGACATTCTTTGCGTGTCGGAAAAATTCAAAGCTTCATTCAAAGGAATTTCGGACCAAAGATCCAAATAATCAATATGGATCTGTTTGGACCCCACACCATTTAAACATTAAAATACACTTAAAATCGTGGATGACTATTCCAAGTTTAATTATATTCTTACATAAGAAGAATGAGACGACAAACCAAGATACCCGAAGATTACAAAATGAGAAGGGTTTCGGTATTAAAATCGGATCGATAAAAGTTAATTTAAACTCCTTTATTCTTGATTTTTTTGCTCTAAGTTTAAATATCTGACATGAAACATCAATACTATAAGAATGGATATAAATTTAAGAGAAAAAATCTCAAAGAAGTTTTTTAACAATGTTAAATTTAACATTATACCAAACCGTTTTCAAAATAAATTATAATAAATATATACCAATAGATATCAATACAAAACACCCTTTGAATCGGAAAAAAACCTCGTGTTTCTTACTTCCATGTTTTTTTTTAAAGTGTTTCATACATAACAATGGGAAAATTAAAAAGACCTTTTGAGGCTAAGTCCGATGAGGGTATATTTCTAGGGTATTCCTCATCTAGCAAAGCCTTTAAACAACAAACGAACCCTTGTTGTGGAAGAAACACCCATGTAAATGAAATCTTAATCAAGAGAAATCGCCGAAAAAAGTTAACCTGATATTTTAAAATGGATCATTTTAATCAAGGATAAAGGATTAAATCAGTATCAATTTACATTCCGGATCTAGGTATTCACCGATCAATTCCTAAGGTACGAACAACATGAAAAAAGCCGATTCAAAAAAAAGAATATTGAACCATCCGGTTAAATAACTGGTTCTCACGAAAAAAACATCGGCACATGATGATTCCAACATCACCGAGACTTGTTCTTTATCAAACCATAACCTTAATCACTAGTAATAAGATTTTATCGAAAACGGACGATGTTCTCAAAATAGGCAAATTAATGAATGACCTATAACCGGTCATCCAAAAAATTGGAGACCCGTCTAATAAAATTAAAACTAGACATCGATTGGTGAAAGTGCCATGTATTCTTTATTATCTTATGAAGGAACCAACTACAATCGAGAAGCATTACAAGACGAAAAAGCGGATTCTAGCCATGCAGAGGAGCCGAATGATTCGAAAAATGAAGTATTTTAATTTAAATCAAGACGTAATTGGCACATAAATGGATCTTCAAGAACAAGAGAGATGAGAAAAATGTTATCACCGGAAATAAAGCAAGACTTGTTGCTAAGGGGTATTCACAATCGATTTAATTACGATGAGACCTTTTGCAATCCGCCGCCTTTGAAATTTATTCGGTTGATAAACTTATTTTAAAAATATTCATCTATCGGATGGATGAAATGCTTTTTAAATACTTTAAGGAAGTTTATGTCGAACAACCTCCGGGCTTTGAAAAGGGCAACCAAGTGTATCGTTTAAGAAAAAGCTCTTTATAAATGAAAACAGTTTTTAAATAATTATGATACATCTCTCACTTGATCGAAAGTGGGTTCACTAAAGAACAAACCTTATTCGAAATAGAAGATGGAGAAGATATTACGATGGTTCAGATTCGTGGGCGACATCATCTTCGGATCTCCAAACAAGAACCTATGTGAAAGATTCAAAAACCGATAAAAATTCGAGATGTCCATGATGGGTCGGATGAATTACTTTCTAGGTCTCCAAGTTAAACAAAGTTCGGAATATTCATTGTTTTAGGAATCTTTTTGCTAAGTTTGGAATTCAAAATAGTAAGGAAGCCAAAATTCCTATGATGATGGATTCAAGATGGATCCAGATGAGGCGGTATCGGAAATATAGGGCTCTCATTGGATCTTTATTATTTTTATATCATTTTTGCAATGAGTGTATTGCAAGATTTCAAGCAAATCCATTTTTTTTAAAGCGGATTCTTAAGTATCTGAAGGAACAATAAACCTTGGTTTATTCTACCCATCGAGATGATAATCTAGAGCTTAGTGGGTATTCTTTTACGATTATGGAGGTTGCAAGATCGATTAAAATCAACCTCGAACATTTCTTAGAAGTAAATTGATCTCGTGGTTTTCAAAGAAGCAAACATCGATTCAACATCAACAAATTAATAAATATATGGGTCAAAGAAACATTGTTCCCAATCGCTCTGCTCGAAAAAATAATGTTGATTACAACATTGTAGCTAAGAACGTACCTATATTCTCACAGGACTTAATAATCTTATTGCAATCACTGTCCTACATAAAGATGCAAGCATGTGGATGTCGACAATAAGAGATCAAAAAAGAAGAATATCGAAATTTAAGATTCATATTATATAATTTTATATTATTCTAACCAAGCCACTAATAGATCGATTCGTAGATTTATGCAATGAGCTAGGACTTGATTTGGAGAAATGTCACCGAAAATGTTTGATGGAATGCTCTCCGTTTTTTTACTATTAAGAGACTAACCGGATCGAGAGAAATCATTGAGTTTGGTATCTTAATTTCTCAAGAGATTTAAGCAAAAATCGATCGTCATACACGCTATTCCAAAGGAATCGAATAAATTTTAGTTTATCGATTTAAAGTCTATTTTTAAAGGAAATCAATTCAAGGTTTATCGATTTTTGCTTGGTTTAAAGGATTATCTCGATTAAATCAAATTTGGTTATAGTATTTCTTTGTGATTCGCTTTTAATGATATTCAACAAGCAAGATTCGAGATTAAGAGCTAAACAATTCATAAGAAAGCGGAATTTACACAACAATGAAATAATGAAACTTTTCATTGATAAAAACCCGAAGGTGAGGTTACATTCTGAACAAAGTACAAGAAGACCCGGAGGTCAATAAATGTTAACCAAAATCCTAAACCTATAACCCTAAACCCTCATCCTAACCCCTTAAGGAAAGAAAAGAGAGATTTTAAACTCTCATTTTCCCCACTTAACAAGGGGTGAGAGAGGCTTTAAAAATATAATCCCAAGGCAAAAGATCAAGAAAACCGGAGCGATAGAGGCCTTGATAGGATTTTTCTTTTAAAAGGAGGAGTAGTAGGCTCTCCATAAATGGAGCACGTGTGCCAAAAGAGTTGGTCATCGATCTCATGGGCACATGTCTTTGATATTTTATACTGCACTAAGTCCGATGGTTAAAAATTACGCTATCCAAGACACCTGACAAAGGTTTTAATTAAGTGTCTTCTCGGTTTCAACAAAGAGATCCGGCCGCCTGGTAGAGAAGCTTTACCAAAAATCGAAGATGATGAAGAAAACAACAATAAGGGATCCAAAGGGTTGATTTGAGAAGATGAAACCATATAAAAAATATTAAATAAAAGTGTTTTTTAGTCTCACTAAAAACAAGGGTTCACCAAGATACATGATTCTTATAAAAGAAGATAAGTATGGTGAATGGGTGAGGTTGTGTAAAACATTGGTCCAATTTATAGAGGCCAAGCAAGGATGCAAATGCAATTTTCATTTCAAGAAGCCTATCCGAGAAATTTGCATCAAAAAAGGACAGTGTAGAAATCACGCCGATTAATTGGATAAATTTACGGTTGATTGACATATCGAGAGATTCATTTATATTTTATTACGTCAATCACGCCTTTAGGGAATAGAAGCTACTACTCTGCACTAAGTTTTGGCGGTAACACTTATCCCAAGAATTTCTTTTCGGATGAGGTCAACCAAAATCGATTACTTACAAGATGATCGATGAGAGAGATCACCGAAACGTGCTCCAATAAATCGGATATATCGGTCTATGTCGTAAATATTAGTTGAAGGGGGAACTTTCCGATCAAAAGGATCAAAAGGTAATATATAAGGAAAGATCATTAAATTAAGTTTCAACAAATCGATCTGTTGGAGAAGATCGATTAAAAAGGATCGGTTAAAATTTCTTAAATATATACTTAAATCGAATGATTAAGATCAACAAGTGGAATCAACATTGACAATAATATTATTAACAACATCACCAACCCGATCACGATCTCTCTTCTCTTGTTCTTTACTTATTTATCGGATCGTATCGATATTATTTGCCTTCATCGTACCCACTATCCTTGTGGACGTGTACTCTGCAAATCATTTAAAACGACGTGGGGTACATGTATTAATCTTGCTACTTGATCGTGCTTTTTAAATCCAAAAGTTTTGTGTCGTCGTTTTTCCCAACCCTACGATCAAAACCGCTAAATCTGGAGCGTATTATCTTTTCAAAACGATTGATCTTCAAAATCTTGTCTTATTGTACCCTCCCTCTATATAAGATTCATCAAACCTTACCGTAGAGTTTTTTTCTCGCTTCACAAACTTGCATTACTCTCATTTCAAATTTTTCTCTACGTTTCAAAAACGATTTCTTAGAGTTCAAAATCTTCTTCAAAATTTGAATCTGGTAATATTTTCTTTTAAGCAATGATGAATCTTTCTTTCCGTTAAAAACATTATTTTCAAAAGTTGTTTTTCTAATTTATGCTTCATTGCCTTTTGTTTTCCGCAGATGATATTGATATTGATTATGCACAAATTTAATGAGTCTATCTCACCGTCCACTGCATGGACTTGGAAAGATCATGTGCAATTATGCGAATCGGCAAATTCATTTTTTATAAGTTCGTTTATAATTATTTGTCCATGGAGGTAGTATTAATTCTTAAACATATTGTCCAAATGCGAAGATAAGCACTTCAATTCTTGCGGAATTTGAGTGTGGATATTTCGACAAAAAGAAGAAATCGAAACAAATTTCACTGGCGTCTGCTTTTTATTTGCGTTACCGAATGAATGAAGAAATCGAGAGGAAAGAGGCATACATTATAATATATTCATCGGGCCAATGCTCAAAAAAGAAAATCACATGTTTTCGACATTCTATCAAGAACGTGGGAATCTATTTAGCCCAGATGCTCTCACATCCCAAAAATTCCATGGCAAGGAAAATTGATGGGGCCCAACTTGTAATATAATCCTCAAGCCATCTTGCTCCAAGAACACGAAAAATTTGAGTCAATGAATCCAAAGTTTTTTAAAATACTTCAACAAGGTTGCGATAATTAAATAATATAATGGATTAAATCCTAAATGCCTTCCTTCATCAACAAATTTTAATTCCCACTCCAACAAAGGAAAGAACCCACCAGCCAGCTCCACGTAAAAAGAAACGAAAAAAAAAGAAGAGGCCAAAGAAAGCAAAGAACCTAGATTGACTCTAAAAGAAGATGACTTGAAATACTAATTAAAAAAAATAAACATCAAATATATGAAATAATCTAAATAATTTCTCAACCTCCTAAAAAATTAAAAAATTTAATATTAACTTTTTTAATAATCTTGATTCCGAAAATGAACTTATAATCATAAGAGATTTCCAGATTGCTTTTCGATATATAATTCTCACATCAACAAAGACCATCAATTAAAATGGTGACTAAGAATTGAACGAGAGATTTTGTATATCAACCATCCTACTATGGATTTTGGAGATCCTCATCAAGAATCTATTCAAAAGCTTCTCGGATCTTATCTTATCCAAGATGGGTATTCTGAGTTGCATTTTGACCGATGGTAAATCGAGACAATCGATTAAAGCTTATTTTGGAATCAAGAATGCAAAAATACAAGAAATAGAAAATATTTAGTATTTAATAAAAAATCATACCGTGCCAGTTCACGACCAACCACCGGAGGCACAAACAACTGAAAAAGTGATGGATCCAATTCCTACATCTCAAATCACCATTCAAAACCTCGAGATCGATCTTGTCTCAAAGATCTCCTCCTAAGAAGATTTGCGAGTTTAATCCTCGAAAAATGTGATAAACAAATCGAAGCAATGAGAGATCGCCTCTCCCCAATCCATGACCACCATAATCTTGATGACAAAAATACCTACATCAAAATCAATTTTTCTAGGTAAATAAAAAGGCTCGAGTTATCGAAGAGAATTTGACAAAATGATTTGGACACTTTCTACAATGGAAACCGCCAAGAAAGAATTTATTATAACCGCTCAGACCGAATTTACTAATCTTCGAGTTTATCTGCTAATGATCTAAATCGGGCATTGTCGATAACTTTGGGTCTCGACTTCCCACCTCAATGCACTTTTTATCAAACCAAAAAGATCTCGAATAACCAACCGACACATCGAAAGACAAGGCCCACGGACAAAGCTCAATTACAAGAAAGGCTCTAATTATGGAACATCAAAATTCGACCGCATATTAGAAAGTCATTGAAATATTTTCTGGGATAAGGAGCTAGTTTTAAATTGTCCAAAGAGCAGATGGTCAAGAAGAAAGAAGGACGTAAAAACGGGCACAAGGTAAGGGTTGAAACAAGTTCAAATCAAGGGCTAAGAAAGGATTAATCGGAAAATCAACTTAACCTCGGTTACCCGGCAAGAGTCGGCGAGATCATACCAAAAAATGCCGCACACGCTAAGAGGTTTGAGGAATGGAATAAGATCGAAGTGAATGGCTTCTTGATGCCTTTGTCCTTGATCTTGTTCCAAAAGAAGAATCACCAGTATGATGAGTTCTCAATCGTTACTTAAATAAATATCCGCATTTTTCAAGTATTCGGAAAATGAAGCCAAGCTTATAAATGTAAAGATATCTAAATGATCTCATTAATATATTCAAAGAAATTGGCTCGTTTTATTCTTTTTGAGAGATTCTACTTTGACATCTTGAGCAAATCACGATAATTCTCAAGTGCGGATAACCGATGTCAAATGGAAACTCTATCGATTTTCAACATTCCACAAGACCAAAGAGAAATGCGAGGTATAAAGCCCAAGGTGAAGATTTATAAGTCGCTCTAGGATCAAATTGATCTTTTAAATTCAAAACTTTTTCGATGTAACATGTAATCATCATATCTAATGAAAAGTTTATTTTTCCGATCCCAAGACAAAATTTATTTACATTGCTTTTAATCGTTCTATATACTTATCAACTGTTTGGTTTCTCAAGTTTTTGGTTTCATCAAAAAAAATTGTTGGGAAATTTATAGTTTTGATGAAAGTTCCAAAAAACACATGTAATAAAAATTTTCATTGAACTTTGTAATGATCTAATGTTTATGATAAAGCTATATAAGAGACTGTTTTCATAATGATTGTATCAAAAACCATGTAATAGATAGGTCACATATTGAGAACTCAATATGTAAATATAAATTTGGAAAAAAAAAATCTCATGGATAAATCGACGAATCACTTATATTCTTAGGTTAATTAAACCTCCAAATTTCGGATGACTTCCGTAAGATAAGACCCGTCATCACGAGTTGGGGAAGCATTTTTCTCAATCTATTCGAGGATGTAATTTAAATATAAAAACGATTTAAATCTTATCATACGTCTATCTAAACAAGAAGAATACCAACCTTAGTTGGAGGAACAACATAGCAAGGCTTTCATCCAATAAAAGAAACACGATGAACAGAGCCGACATCTGGATTCGATGTTGCTCTCTCTCAAACGGCTATAAAATACACATTCACGCTTTTCCGTGCCGCTCTCAAGACGCCACATTAAAGCTCAACTCTACCTAAAATAGCCCGAGATTCAAATTGCTCTCCAACGGCTCTTTGATCTCAAGGTCTATAAATATGGGATCACACTTCGAGTGAAACACGAAATGCTTGGACAAACAACATAATCAAGAAGCTCAAACTATAATCGATTTCCGCACGAAGAACACAACAACAAGCTTATTATATTGTGTTCATCCCATAAGTTCTTAGCAAGAAATCTTTTCATCTAGCTATCGAGTTATGTATTATACGCAAGAAAGATTTCATAGTTGGAACCTCAACAATCTTACCCAAACCCCAAGTTAGGATAAGTTGTTTAGCAAGATTTCAATCTAGGGTTTCTAATCTTGATTTAAGGATCGGTTGAGTGAGAACTCTTAAAACATCTCTGTTGGTGTCTTGTGTTGGACTAACACACTAATCTAAGTCCGATCGGTTAAGTCGGTTAAGTTGGTGCCCTTGTGAAAGGAAGAGTGGACGAGGGATTTTGTCCCAACCACTATAAATCTTGTGTGCCTTTATTGCTTTGATTAATCGCTCTCACATCGCTAATCTTAAAGCAAGATACATTCTAAGTTAAGATCCAACAATAAAACTTCGATCCGATCCGGACTGAAATTTACGTCATCGATTAAAAAGATAAAACTTGGAATCCCTGATACAAATTATTTTTCACGGGTAAAACTTAAGCTTCCGCCCATATGATCGATGAAAAATCGACTGCGACCGCGTTTCTAAGTTAGTTCTCGCCCAACTGATTCACTAAATTCGATCGAGAATTGCTCTCTTTGATAGTTGACGAAAAAAGTTTTTCGAAGTCTATTCACCCCCTCCTCTTCTCCGCCCGCCTATTAATTCGGGACCCTAAACGTCTGATGGGGTCCCCCGGCACGAAAACCTAAAAAAGACTACGGGCCACGATCTGAGCCTGAAAAAGAAGCATTGATCAGGGCTCCCCGAAAGACTTATGACGGGGCTCCACGAAAGAAATCTGACGGGGCTCCCAATCAAAAGACAAAAGACTTCAAATCACTCAAGTAAAGCAGAAAGACTTCGGGCTTTCATTAATGAGTAATAAAAAGATGGGGCCTCTACGACAGTAAAGATCCTCTTCGGCTCCGCACGAAATTAAGGTAAGATCCTCTATCGACAGGGCTCATTCCGAAAGACTGAAAAAAAAAAGCGATCAAGATCTCATTACTCCCCGGAGACAAAAAGACAAGCTCTAAGCAAACAATGTGATTAAAAAGATGCAACAAAAGATAAAATCTGTGGGTCGAGACATGAAACAAGATCGAGCTTCCGAACAACGCCATTCCCAAGATCCATATCTATTTTGGGGGCTATTGTTGTCACCAGATTTATCAAAAGATAAAACCGCCGAAGATCACCAGATTATCACATGTCGGCCAGGACAATTATCACCGTCACCGGGCCCACAAAGACTCACAATCGACCCGGCCCACCCGACGAGGGCCCACAGGTCAAGAGTCACACGGAAGATGATTTATCTTGCTTTACGCATATGTTTTGTCATGCTTTATGCACATGATTTGTCGTGCTTACGAGTTGTCGTGCTTAACGATTTGTCGTGCTTATGATTTGTCGTGCTGGTCCTCTTTATATAAAGGACCTCACCTTTCATTGTAAAAAAAACTCTGGAATGTTTCCCTCATTCCACTTATATACCTACACCCACATTTCAGGGAAGAACTACGGTTCTTCCCGCAGTGTTCTTGTTCGATTAATTATTTGTTTGGTGGTCAAATTCAAGAAGCCACATCAGAATCGTTATCGTTAATTATTTGACCGTCAACAGTAATTAAAATGATAAAACGACTTTTAAGTAGGAGTAATAAAAATTATTTTATCATTTCAATTACTAATACAAAATTCGCTCGAGAAAATGCGTGTCAAAGTAAGTTGTTAAGTCTTTTAAAATGGAAATAGTATTACAACATAAATATTGATAGTGATAATTTAATAATATAATTTATATTATAAAAAATATTATTGGAATAATTGAAGAATCGTCTCTTTAAATATAGACTAATTTCATAGCTAACAATTTTTTCAAGAGAGCTACTCTTTAAAATCATTTGTTGATATACCCCCACCCCCACCCCACCCCACCCACCCAATAGCACATGTCTGCTGCATGTTGATGCCAATTGGAAGAGAAATATGAGGTGACACGTACGAGTTAATTCCGAGATAATCCTCTTTCTAATTTTCTTTTCTTTGGATAAAATTCCAAGTTGTGACAATCTCTGCAGTGAACACGTCCCAATGCATTCTCGGAAATTGCACTATCAAAATCATCTGATTTTATTATTACTATTACTCCTTTCGTCTCAAATATATATGTTTATTTTTTTTTATGAATATCCCAAATATATAAAATTATTTCCATATAAAGCAACTTTCTTTAATTAATTTACAATATAATTATGTGCATTAATTATGTTGAAAACTATAATTATCATTAAATAGGGATATAATATAAATTTTGCTTGATTAATTTATTTTTCCAATACAATTTCTTAATCTGTGTGAAAAGTCAAACAAGTCTATATATTTGAAATGGAGGGAGTATTATATTATGAGCCCGTTTATTATATGGTATGAGATATGAAATTATGTGATACTTTTTATATATTTATGTGATATATTTAATTTTATTAAGTGTTTATTATGATAAATTAAATCATTATTGGTATTATAAATACCATTTAGAATGGATAATGTTTGTTATTATAAATACCACATAGTAGATGAGATGTATAATCATGTAAAAATGAGAAAAAAAAATATGAACTTTCGGGCCAAAAAAAAAGTCATCAAATATACCAAATACTTAAAAAGATAGAATATGATTTGTTTTCCTTTTTTTTTTCTCACATAAAAAAGTGAACAGATCACCTAATGTACAACATGGTGTTATGCAGGAAGTGACCGCCGTGCAAATATGTATAAGTACGTGTGTGATCCAACAGTTCACCCGCTGCACAGCATCGTATTGTACAACAGTTGATCCGTTCCCCATAAAAAAATGGGTTCTATGAGTATTATTTTTATTATTATTGTTTTAAACCAAATGAGTACGAGGACAGTTGTTTCTTTATTGTAACTTGGTTATGACACCTGTCACTTTGCACCGGCCCAATTTTGGATGTGCGTTAAGAACATGGATCTCAAATTCTCAATTCCCATCTATCTAAAAAAAATTATTTATCCCATTTATTTAAAAATTCAAATTTATTAAGAGATACGAAATTAATTTATGTTTATTATTATTTTTAACACTTTTCCTAACTCGTATGCTGAATTCTCAACTCTACCATTTGAGTAAGAAATAATTTAATATATGTGAAATTATTTTATGTGAAAATCGAATCCTAAATCTAAATGCTAGTCAAAACGTTTTGATATCATGAAAAAATTATATTTCATCTAAAATTTCGAATTTATAAAGAGGTTTAAAATTAATTCGTTTATATTATTTTTCTAATAGATAAAACAAGACACATAATAAAAAGACTAACACTCATGTGAATTAGGTTTATACATGAACTATATTACTGTTATACATAAAAATTATCATTGTTATGCATAAAAAAATGTCACTGTTTAAAAATATTTTTATTTTTTATGCGTAATAAAAATAATTTTTATGCCTAAAAGTGAGTTTATATATAACAGTTATAATTTTAATACGTAAAAGTAATATTATAAAAATAAAGTTCACAATGAACTCGAATTCACACATATTTTTATCTTATAGAAAACGTAAGTGATATATATATATATATGAATGTGGATCTTGTGTTGTATATCATCGTGTTGTGCATTAGACCAGTATAGGTCTACAGTGAATTTTTTAGCTGAATAGCACTATATTGTGTGGTACTAAATTTAAATACACTATACGCCCATATAGATTTACTACACAGTTCGATGTTGTATACAAGGGTGCAGAAATCGAAAATCGATAATCGGGCAGATTTGGACCCCCTAGTGCCTCGGGGACTAATCGGTTTGGTTTTTTGATTTTTTTTCCATCTAAATGTGTTTTATTTACTATTTATCGATATTTTATAACAAAATTACACTTCAAAATTACTAACAAATTCATTATACAACCATCTAAATTAAGATAACAATTCAAACACCTTATCTTATATTCATTATCCATTATAGAGTACAAAAAAATTAATTTAACATTAAAAAAAACTGTGCTTTGGATTTTAGTATAGTGAAAATTATCAATCTTTATCTTATCATCAATTTATTCTAAGAATAATGCCTCTCATTATCAAATAATACCTTAGGGTTGGGCACCTAGTGGAGAAGACAACGAGCAAATGACGGCGATGAAGCAATTCTCTCTATTTGAATTTGGACGGATTTTGTTTATGTTAGTCGTATTTTAATTATTATTTCATAATTAATAATTGAAATGACGTCTTCTTTTGGGAAAAAAATTGAGCAGTCTACCTAGTACCCGATTTGGCAGCCTAACCCCCGACTCGGCCGTTTAGGCGGCACCTAGACAAAATTGGGTCGATCAACGACCGCCTAGCGCCGCCTAAACGGGAGCCTATACCTTCTTTTGCATCAATTCACACGATCCAAACCCATATTTAGGGGTGGACGGTACGGCATACCGAAAATTTTCTCGCCATACTGTTACCGTACCGAAATTTTCGATACCGAAAAATATCATACCGTTGTCGTACCAAAAATTTGGTATATAGAAATTTTGGCATACCGAAATTTTCAGTATGTCAATATTACATACCGATATCGTACCGATATTTCGGTATATACCAAAATATCGAAATAGTTTCGGTATACCGGAAATATTTTCGGTATATGGAAAATATTTTGGTATATACCGAAATATTTCGGTATTTTGGTATACCAAAATTTTCTATATTTTCATACCGTTATCGTACCAAAATTTTCGGTACTGTACTAGTACCAAAAATTTCAATAAAATCAATATTTTTCGGTATTGTAAGTGCGGTATACCGGTATTTTCGTTATTTCCTCCACCCCTACTAACATTTAAGAACTAACTTTCTTGTCGAAGACCTTCATGATGAAGGTCTTCGACAACCAATCTTCAACGGACTGCATTAACGAGATATTGTTTCTCAAAATCAATATGTCGTCGACATATACGATTATGAAAACAATATTCTTCCCATTGCGTTTACGATAAACACAAGAATCTTCCGAATTTCTGATGAAGTCAAAAGACTTGATAACTTCATCAAATCGAATATTCCATCTCCTAGAAGCTTGCTTCAATCCATAAATGGATATATTTAGCTTGCACACTAGATTAGAATTTGACTTAGATGTAAAACCTTCTGGTTAAGTCATAAACACTTTCTTATCAATGTTTTCATTGAGGAAAGCTGTTTTGACATCCATCTGCCAAATCTTATAATCACAGTGTGCTGCTATCGCAAGTAAAATTCGAATGGACTTGATCTTTGCAATTGGTGAGAAGGTCTCATCATAGTCAATGGCTTAGCGTCGACTATCACTCTTCGCCACCAACCTAGCTTTGTAGGTTTGTACTTTGCCATATGCATGGGTCTAACCTCTTTATGCAACTCAACCAAGTACCAGACTTGATTTGTGTACATCGAGTCCATCTCAGATTTCATGGCTTCATGCCACTTCCCTAAATCAATATCTGATAGTGCTTCAGAATAAATATTAGGATCGTCCTTATCCGGTATGTCCACATTAATGAGTTCCTCCAAGAGGTAACCGTATCTAATGGGCGGATTACGATTCCTAATTGACTTACGGAGCTGTGGTTGTGCAGGGTGTACATTCTGATCGTGAAAATTTTGTAGTGCATTGATTTCATCAATGTCCGTAGAGTCCTCAAGAGCTACACTTTCAGATGCCTCTTGGGCGGGAGTTTGAACTATGTTGTTCTCATTCAGCCCACTTGGATTTTCTTGCACTGGCAAGCCTACTCCAATTACGCTCCCACTGGCTGAAAAGACGATCACCTAGTGAAAGAATCCCACCGTGAAAGTCACGGAATGCTCCCACTGATTCCTTGTCATGTTGCTTTGACAAGATATTAGTTTCTTTGTTAATTTGTGGTTATTAAATTTCTTCAAGTTCTATCAGCTTACGACCTTGTTCCTTAAAGACATAATCTTCTTCGAGGAACTTGGTCTGCCTAGAAACAATCACTGATTATTTCTTAGGTAGATAGAAATAATATCCCTTAGTTTCCTCAGGATATCCCACAAAGTAACCTTTTTCACCTTTGGATTCCAACTTGTCGGTAAGCATCATTTTCACAATCACGGGGCAACCCCATGTTTAATATGTGTAAAAGTTGGCTTCTTGCCACACCATAGTTCACATGGTGTATGCTCAACCGATTTAGATTGAATCGTTATTCAGAATGTAAATTGAGGTTTGTAACGTGTATCCGATAAGAATGTTGGAAGACAGGAAAAGCTCATCATGGACCTCACCATGCCTAACAGGGTTTGGTTTCTTCTCTCGGACATCAGTTCTCCGGACATTCATCCGAGGTGTTAAAGAGTAGTCCATGTGACCGGATTCCATGTAACTTCAAATGTCGGTGAATTCATGGCTAATGTATTCACCTCCTCGATCCGATCGAAGAGTCTTGATACTCTTACCAAGTTTCTTCTCTATTTCAGCTTTGTACTCTTTGAATTTCTCAAAAGATTCGGATTTGTGTTTCATAAGATACATGTATCCGTATATAGAGAAATCATCAGTAAAAGTGATGAAGTAGCCGAAGTGACCCCTAGCTAGAGTGGGCAATGGTCCACAAACATCGTTGTAGATCAACTCTAGAACTTCTTTGGCATGCACCCCTTTCCCAGAAAAAAGGTATGTTGATCATCTTGCCCATGAGATAAGATTCACAATCTCCATAAGACTCACAGTCGAATGGGGTTAAGTAGTCTAACTTTCTTAACATTGCAATTCTTTTCTCGTTTACATGATCAAGTTCTACAATGCCATAAGTAAGTGGGGTTTTCATGATTACTAAGTTTGAGTCTTTTATTTTGTATATTAAGAACATCATATTTATAACGCAACAGATACATGTTGCGAGTAATAGAAAGAACTAAATGATAATCATTAAGTTCTAATCTAAAACCAAAGGGTAAGTCTAACACATAAGTCCCCACATGTTCAGTTAGTAACTCTTGCTCCGTTTTCACGTGTAGGACGACTTCACCCGCCCTAAATGTCCTATGACACATGAGCCCTTTCACATTAGTGCAAATGTGAGAGCCAAATCCGGTATCCAATACAAAGCAGTTAGCGGTATTAGTGGACATGTTTATCTAAATAACAAACATACATGTTCTAATGCTAAAAGCACCTAGTGCCTTCTTTTAGCAACCAGAACCTTATAGTCCTTCTTCCAATACCCTCTTCTACTTATAGTAGAGGCACACATTCCTTGTTTACCCGCTCCTTCTTTCAGACACCATCTTAGTGATAGTGAACTCAAAAGTCTTGAGCACGTTGTGAAGTTCAGGCATGGTCGCATCCGTCTTATTCATATTTGTTGGAATATAGAGGCACGTAAACACGTAATACATACGCAGCGGAAATTAAAGTTCACCAACAACGAACAGTTAATTGCATAATTAAATACGAGTAAACGTAAACAAAATTCTTATAGCAATTTGTACACGGATTCCTCAACTATGGTATCCATGTAACAGTCGTTTACTAACTCGCACAGATCTGCCAGCGTCGAATCCTCGAGATGAATTTGCTAGGAAAATTCCAACTTAGAGATTTTATGGAGAAATATGAATTCACGTATTATGAATTCCCAAGAGCTCATATATATAGGAGATGTCTAGCTTAAATCTCAAGCTAACCTGATTGGGAAATAAAATCCCTAATCTTTATTTAAATAAATCTCTTAGATTTATTTCCCACATATAAAATCTCTACGGATTTAAATTCCATATATGACAAATCTCTACGATTTATTTCCATATATATTAAATCCTACAATAATATTCCAAATATTATTATTGGGAATTCTTATTTAATTAAATCAAATTTAATTAAATATTAATAATAATTAATTTCAAATTAATCTATTATTAATTATTTCTCCATAAATTAAATATTAAATCTAATTTAACATTTAATCAACCAACTATAATTAGTAAACAACCATTACTTGTTGTGTGACCCATAGGCCCTCATATATCGATCGATTAGTCAAACTAACTGTCTTAATTGAACCCTAGACAATAAATCAGACATTCTCAATATATGAGGTACGTTGCGAGGAAATGTGCAACTACCTGTAACTGAAACATGGGCTATTACGATTCCCTCCTTTCATTTGTGAATACTCGATTAAGTTTTGAACATGATGAAGTGTCTATTCAAATAACTTAATCAATTTATCTCTAATCACTAATTGATCATGTATGTCACACTTAGCCACAAAGTCTAAGTTGACGTGCATCGGCCGATGACTTAGATCCAATTATGACGAGAAGATGAGTATGCTCTCTAAATCCACTTCGAGGAATGAATCCTATTCTTGTTGGGGTTATACGTGAAAGTATGCTTTTACTTTGTATAACCTATGTATTAAACACTTATTTACTGAAACAAATTATTTATCACTGTTGCTTTAAATATGATTGAATGTTATATATATTTATTGCAAACCGTTCATATAATAACACATGTTACATTGTAGTTAACGTGGTGATACCAGATCACAGAAGATCACGTTAACAGACCCTTGTAAAGTAGTGCGTGTTTCACAACCTAGATAGCCCAGAACAGTCTATTGGTAGAAGTTGATATGTAAGTCCCAGATTGGCTTGTCTTGACCAAGAGATTACACTAGTGCATTCGATGTGCTGAAGCGGACCTGCAGAGAGGATAAACTCATTCGCACTGACTTAAGGGATGAAGAGTTAGACCTCAGTGGTTGTTGATTTCTTAATCTTTGTCACTTAATAAGGACAGTGTGCGATTAGTAATTATTGCTTTGACTTATAAATGGGAAGAGAATCATTGAGACTGCAATACCCTATATCTTGGGCAATAATATTAATTGTACGACGGTTGCTAAGATTAATACAGAGAATCGTGTGCTTGCAAAGGCTTGCGTGATTGGTCCCCTTGGTGGGCTCGGAACCTTTATCATAGCAAATCTTGCAAGTGAAATTAATTTTCCGTTATGGATAATAAAGCTGAGCTGTCCTTACTCCACGGATAAAGATATTAATTAATATAAAGCTTTTCAGTGGCTTAATTAATTAGTGGACTAAATAATCTTAAACACGGGAAATAATGACCGGGAGCCATATTACCGTAATATGGGTTAACATTGGATAGTGCAATATTAATTATATAGTGGTATTAATTAATATTAATGGGCTGAATTATATTGTGGCTCAATATTGGAATTCAGAAGTCCATTGAAAGGTCCATCTTAATTCTCCTAAAGACCCCTCAAGTAGCCCAATTATAGTCCAATAAATAAAAGGTGCTTAAAATAAAAATAAAATTTGTTGCCTAATATTTTGTAATTTTCAAAATTAATAAAGAAAAGAGGGAGAAGAATTTTTCTTGAAAAGATTTTATGGAAAGGATATAAGTATTCTTGGAATACAAGATTATCTCATAAATTCAAGAAAATCTCCCACTTGGCTTCTTTATGGGTAATTTTCGAAAATCATATATAAGAAAGGGAATAAAGATTTTCTTGATTTTCTTGGAAAGATTTTATGAAAAAGATATGTATTCTTGGAATACAAGAATATCTCATAAATTCAAGAAAGATCCAATCTTGCAAGTTTTTATTGTTTTTTTCAAAATTTTGGATAAATAAGGGTGTGAGATTTTTGTGGAAAAAATACACATGGAAAGAAGAATATATGGGGTATATTCAAGATTTCTTGGAGATCAAGAAAAGATCTTTCCAAACCCTAATTTTTGACCTAAAAATTTCGAACCCCCCCTCTTATAAATAGGGGATGAATTCATTCATCCCCACATCAATTCCATGTGCTCGAAATATTAGAAATCCACAAAGGTGGTGCAACAATTTTATTTTTTTCCTTTGTTTTATAAATCGTTCATCGGAGAATCTTCTACCAGGTTATTGAGCGAGGACTTGGGAATACTTGAGAAGGACTTTTGGTTGGTAGCCAGATACTTGATCCTGTCCATCTCAGACTGTTTCTCCAACGGGTACGTTTACGTAAACTCCTAGAATTTCTGCATGCTAGGACTCTTTACGTGAATTTTATTTGCATGTCGTTGTTGGCATAAATTATTATTTGAATTCACTTAGGTAAATTCTGTTGGGGAATTAATTACCCGGATCTATTCGGGATGAATATTTAAATACAAATTTAATTCTAACAATTATTACTAGCATGAATTAATCCTATATTAATTCAAATAATAATTCAACAACAAATCATGCATATAAACAGTTCACATAAATCCTACACATGCGGAATTGCTACGGGTTTACGTGAACTAACCTTTTGGAATGGCAATGGACTTCGTTTAAACGAACACACCAAAAGACCTTCCCAAGTATTCCCAAGTCCTTGCTCGTCAATCCGGAGGTAGGATGCTCGCGAACAATTAACAAAATGAAAAATATATTATATGTTGCACCACCTTTGTGGATTTCTAATTTTTCCAACACATGGAATTGCACTTGGGGTTGAAAGAATCATCCCCTATTTATAAGAGGTGTTGGCCGATTTTTTCATGGAAAAAGGGGAGAGAAAATCTCTTTCTTGATCTCCAAGAAATCTTGAATATATATCCAATATATTATTTTCTCCATAATTAAATATTCCATAAAAAAACCCACTCTCTTATTTGTTATGGAATTTTCGAAAAAGGAGGATAAAGATTCCAAGATTTGGATCTTCTTGAATTTATGAGATATACTTGTATTCCAAGAATACATATCTTCCATAATATCTTTTCAAGAAAATCTTTCTTTACCTTCTTTTTCTTTATTTTCAAAAATTCTAATATAAATAACCAAGTGGGAGATTTCTTGAATTTAATGAGATAATCTTGTATTCCAAGAATACATATCTTCATTTCATAACAAAATTCAAAGAAAATCTTTCTCCCCTTTTATTCATATTTTTCGAAAATTTTAGGAAAAATAGCAACAAAAATTTATTTTATTTTAAACACCTTTTTTCAGTTATTGGACTTTATGTTTGGGCTACTTGAGGGGCCTTTAGGAGAATTAAGATTGGACCTTCCAATGGATCTTGAATCATCAATATTGAGCCACAATATTATTCAAGCCCATAAATATTAATTAATCTCACTACATAATTAATATTACACTATCCATCTTAACTCATATTACTGTTAATATGGCTCCCGGTTATTATTTCTCGTGTTTAAGATTATCTAGCCCATTAGTTAATTCAAGCCACTGAAATAACTTTCCATTAATTAATATTTTTTTGTCCTTGGTCAAGGAACGGTTCAACATTATTATCCATACCGGAAACTAATTCCACTTGCAAGATTTGATATGATAAATCTTATGAACTACGTACTTGCACACGATTCTTCGTATTAAATCTTAGCAATCGCATGTGACCAATAATATTGCCCAAGATATAAAGTATTGAATCTCATTGATTCTCTACCCGTCATAAGTCAAAGCAATATTTACTAACCACACACGATCCTATTTAAGGGACGAAGATTAAAAAATAACGAACCACTAAGGTCTAATTCTTCCTAGTTCAGTGCTGAAGAATTTATCCTCCTGTGGGTCCTATTCAGTGCATCAGTCATGCACTAGTGTAATATCTTGGTCAAGACAAGCCAATCTGAGCCTTACACTTCAACCTTTCACGATGGATTGTTCATTTCCATCTAGGTCGTGAATGGTGTACTTTTAGTTACAAGGGACTGTTAATTTAATCTTCCGTGATCTGGTATCACTAAATTAACTACAATGTAACACGTACTATTTATTGAACAGTTATGCAGTAAATATATGTAACATTCAATGATATTTAAAGCATCAGTGATAAATAATTTATTTTAGTGAATAAGATAGAAATTCAGTTTGGTTATACAAAGTAAAAACATACTTTCCAGTATAACCCCAACAAATTCATGCTAGTAATAATTGTTAATTTAAATTTGTGTTTATGAGGTCATCCCGACAGATCCTGACAAATGTTATCCCAACAATTCTTGGCTCAACTACCACGCACATGCACTTCGTGATGAACCCAATCCAATCCATATCTACCCATGGAAGGGTGCAAGCGTCGATCATGGTCAAAGTTCATCATTCCACACATGTCATGCGTATTGACCTCAAGTCAAAGGAGTATCGCATCGCTCCCACTAACCGAGACACCCGTAGACACATATAGTGGAACTACATCAAACGGTTTCTCGGATGGGTATACCAATACCCTCTAAGGTATTTGTGCATCCATCATGAGATACCTAGTATCTCGTAGTAAGTGAGATCTTACTACGCTCTCTAAGAGTATGATGCAGATCGCACACAAATCTACATTGCATCATCAATATCCCATTCTTGATGATCCTTGATCGGGCTATTTGAGAATCATGCTTAAGTCATCTGAGTTCTCACAACCTCAATGACAACAATGACTCATGGGAACACTTACATGAATAAATACAATCAATCAAACATAATATTCAAACAAGTGTATTGCCATACATTAATATTAAATGAACAATAATATTAAATCAAACTGATTATCATCGAGTATTATGTCCTTACAATAGATTGTCTCTAGGACACTAACACTAACAATATTGTTGTTCACAATGAAGTTGAAATATGAATCGGGAGCGACTTGAGGATAGCATAAATGAAAACATTGGTCTTTTAGCTCAAAGCCTGAATTACCAAGTTTATCAATTAGGCATATCATCATAAGCACATGAGATGAAATCTTCCCTCCTTTAGCTAATCGACATCTTAACAGATCTCTCATCACTTCATAAATCCCATAATGAGATTCAGAATCAAAGAGATCCTTCAGATGCTTGAGCATCTAGAAGGGACCCAATTTCTCATGTTGCATATGTATATTGGGAGTCATGTCGAGCAACATCACATACTGAGCCTGGGAAACATCCTCTTGGTGCTTCTTTTGAGCTGCTACATCAAACGTGGCTGTCTCAGGGAACTAGATTCAGGGGTAACCTGGATTGGCGTGTCCAACACGTACTCAATCTTTTCTTGTCTTAGCACCGAACACATGTTTCGGTGCCAATCCAGAAAATTTGGCCTAGCCAATTTTGTTTGTTTCCAAAATACATCTCAATAACAGTTATACATTTCAACTAACCAAGAGAAATAAAATAAAACATGAATTAAAACACATAATTCATATGATAAATATTCAGCAATCAAAATAAACATGGTCTTTCTTTTGTGTTTATTTTGTCTCCATTATTTTCACATATTCAACGACCTCATCGGAAGAATACGAATTTATATCTAATATAAATTTTAATGGACTAGGATCCACATTCCTACTACTACAATATTTGCTTGGGCTGATTACTGCAATAGCATAACTGGTAGGTCTCCAAACCAATTGCAAAACTGCAATTCCTAGTTGATTGACCCTAGTTCACTCGGATGCCCCTTGACTTTCGTTTCCCTGCTTGGGCTGGTGAAACAAAATCAAGTTGATTTACAACCATCAAGCGCCGACACTCTGTGTCCCTATAAAAGTCCCGTTAGATGTAGATCCGAGCAAAAGACTTGGGCCTTAAATACTCATTGGAACGAAATCTCCGATTTACTTTTAATTTTGATGGAAGGCATCGTTCAATTTAATGAAAATCATATTTTAGTGAGGATCATTTTAAAGGCAGGGTATTAATTGCTTTAATCGAGATCCAACATGTTAATCTACATCACATTTGAGCAATTATTGGGCGCCGCCTACCCAAACATTATTTCATACGGACTAACATTTATATGGACGCCGTCTACCCAAACAATAAATACGGTCCGACAGTTATTGGGTGCCGCCTACCCAAACAGTCATAATGCGGACTGTAAAATCATTTAACAAATTAAATATAAAATAGTTAAACAGTGGGATTTAATAATTCCTTTTAAACCGAACCTTAAAATCCAATTTTAAATTATTAAAATTTTACGATTAATCCAATTAATCATTAAAATAAAATCCAATTTTATTTCCATAGAGGTCTAACCTTTTAAATTCTAATTTCAAAAATTAAAATTTATTAAATTAAAATTTTGTTTAATTTCCAGGGCTCAGCTGCAATTTTCAAAATTATACAGGAGGGTCCGTCTCTAAATGAGTTAGCAAAATAGTCCTCCCACCATCACCCTTCCAAACAGATCCAATCCATATAGTTTCAGTAATCCCAAAATTTCCAAACCCAAAACAATTCCAGTTTCATCAATCATCATCAAAAACCCGAATCATCAAATTTTGGAACACAGGATAGCACATAAAACGAAGAACAAGGGAGCAAGTCCAGCATCAGAAACGAAGCAGAGCCGAAAAGAAAAACCACGTGAATGGTTCCGCCTGATTCGCATCGGATGTGCAGTCCAGAACCGAGGGATCATCTACACCGAGCCTTGAGCGCGAGCATTCTCATCGCGTCGCGCTGGTGCAACGCCGTCGCCGCTCGGCTTTGCACGTTCGACGAATTGCTCCCAACAATTCAATTGAAGAATGAGCACCGCCGCCGCTAAATCAGAGGTAATTTATCATCACGACGGCCGCAAGGATGGAGAACGGGGCGAGGGCTTAGCGATGAACGGCGAAACGAATTAAAGAGCGAGACGAATAGGGCAGCGGACGAGGCACGCCGCCACCGCGCATCGCGAATGGGTCCGCACGGCCGTCACCTAGAGACACGTCGTGGGCCTCTGTCGTGAGTCGGGCGGCGCTGCGATTCTAGGAGGCGCGATTTAGGGTTTCAGAAATCCCAAATCAAAAACAGCGGAGGGGACGAAGTGGACCGAAGACAAGTGGGTGGGTTTTATCAAATAAAGCCTACCCACAATGAATTAATACCAATTCATATGCCCAGAACATTAAACAAACAATTTCAATGGTGCGGTTGACGTCAAACTCGACCGCACCAATCATATTAAAAAAAATTCTTTTTAACATGATACAAATAGCAATTAATTAATCAAGAGTCTGAGCTTTGATACCACTGTTGGAATTTAGAGGCACGTAAACACGTAATACATGCGCAGCGGAATTAAACAATTCACCAACAATGAACAATTAATTGCATAATTAAATACGAGTAAACGACAGTTTTCTCTACTATGGTATCCACGTAATCCCCAATCACGGACTTACACGGATTTGCCAGCGTTGAATTCCGAGATGAATTTGCTAGGAAAATTCCAACTCTAGATCTTATGGAGAATAATGAATTAACGTTATTTGTGAATTCCCAAGAGCTTGTATATATAGGGAGACCCAGCTTAAATCTTAAGCTAGCTCGATTGGGAAATAAAATTCATAATCTTTATTTAAATAAATCTCTACGATTTATTTTCTATATATAAAATCTCTACGGATTTAATTTCCATATATATCAAATCTCTACGGATTTGATTCCATATAATAAATCCTACAGATTTAATTTCCATGTATATCAAATCTCTACGGATTTGATTCCATATATACTAAATCCTATAATAATATACCATATATTATTATTGAGAATTCCTATTTAATTAAATCCGATTTCATTAAACATTAATAATAATTAATTTCAAATTAATCTATTATTAATTAATTCTCCATAAATTAAATATTAAATCAAATTTAACATTTAATCAACCAACTATAATCTGTAAAAGTGAACTACTTGTTGTGTGACCCATAGGCCCTCATATATCGAGCGATTTGTCAAACTAATGGTCTTAATTGAACCCTAGATAATAAATCAGACATTCTCAATATATGAGGCACGTTCTTGAAAAAAAAGTGCAACTACACCTAACTAAAACATGGGCTATTATGATTTCCTCGCTTTCTTCATTCGCGAATACTCGATTAAGTCTTGAACATGATGAAGTTAATTATTCAAAATAACTTAATCAATTTTTTCTCTAATCACTAATTGATCATGTATGTCACAGGGGTAGTAAAAGTCTAAGTTGGCGTGCATCGATCGATGACTTAGATCGATTATGATGAGAAGATGAGTATTCTCTCTAAATTCACTTTGAGGAATGAATCCTTTTCTTGGCTCAACTACCACGCATGCGCCGTGATGAACCCATCGAAGCCATATCTACCCATGGAAGGGTCATTGTCGATGTCATGGTCAAAGTTCATCATCCACACATGTTATTTGACCTCAAAGTCGAAAAGTTCTAATTATCGTCATCCCTGGAAGAGACACCCGTAGACACATGTGGTGGAACTATCATCCAAATTTTTCTCGGATGGGTATCTAATACCCTCTAAAGTATTTGTGCATCCATCATGAGATACCTAGATCTACGTAATAAGTGAGATCTTACTACAATCTCTAAAAATAATTATGTAATGAAAAATTTTGACCCAATCTACATTGCATTATCAATATCTCATTCTTGATGATCCTTCATCGGATTTTGATTAGAGAATCATTGTCTTAAGAATCATTTGATTTCTCCGAGAAAACGATATTGTTAAATAAAATTAGGAACACTTGTATGAATAAATTCAAACAATCAAACATAATATTCAAACAAGTGTATTGCCGTACATTAATATTAAATGAACTATAATATTAAATCAAACTGAATATCATCGAGTATTATGTCCTTATAATAGATTGTCTCTAGGACACTAACACTAACAATTAGGTCCATAAATAGTTAGCAGGGGTAGTAAATTTAAAATATCACCCCATTTTCTCAATTATAATCCCACTTTTTGCAGATGGACCATTTTCTTCCCACTCTTCTTAATTTTTCATCTGTCCGAATTTGTTCTCATCAACAATTATCTAATTCATTGATTCGGAAGTACATTGTTATATTAGAAGCCTTAAGGATTCTTTAAATTTCCATTTTTTTAGTTCTTGAATGAGATATTGATGATGCATTTGAGATTGGTAATAAAGTTATCTTGATCATACTTAAAGTAGATCTCACTTACTACGAGATATACCGTATCTCATGATGGATGATCAGATATCTTATAAATAAAATTGGAGCGTGTTCCCATCCGAGAAACCGCTTTGATTTAATCTCACAAGATGTAGGTGATTGTCACGGGTGTTGTTAAAATTAATGTCCTGGGGCAATCATTTATACTATTTCGACTTGAGGTCAATACGTTCATAAACATGTATGGAGTGATGAACTTTGACCATGATCGATTTGCTTTCACCCTTCCATGGGGTAGATATGGCTTGATTGAGTTCATCACGGCGTATGCGGCCAAAGTAGTTGAGCCAAGAATATGATTCATTCATCAATGTGGATTTAGAGAGAATACTCATCTTCTCATCATAATCGATCTAAGTCATCCCATCGATGCACGCCGATTGACTTTGTGGTCAAGTGTGACATACTTGATCAATTAGTGATTAGAGATAATATGATTAAGTTATTTGAATAGACACTTCATCATGTTCAAGACTTAATCGAGTATTCGCGAATGAAGGGAAGATATTGCAATAACCTACATGTTACAGGTAGTTGCAGAATTCCTCGCAACGTACCTCGTATATTGAGAATGTCTGATTTATTGTCTAGGGTTCAATTAAGACCTTTAGTTTGACAAATCGCTCGATATACGAGGGTCTATGGGTCACACAACAAGCAATAGTTGTTTATCGATTATAGTTGGTTGATTAAATATTATATTGGATATTAATATTTAATTTATGGAGAATATAATAATAATTATATTCAGAATTAATTATTATTATTATTTTATTTTATTTAATTTAATTTAATTTAATAGAATTTCCAATAATAATATATGGAATATTATTGTAGGATTTGATATATATAGAAATCAAATTCGTAGGATTTTATATATAGGGAAATCAAATCTATGGGATTTAATTTGCAAGATTCGGGATTTTATTTTCTAATAAAGATAACTTCAGATTTAAGTTGGGCTTCCCCATATATATATATGAGTCCTTGAGAATTCATTATTAACACAAGAAAATTATTTCTCCATAAAATCTCTAGTTAGAATTTTCCTAGCAAATTCATCTCTGAATTCAACACTGGCGAATCAGTGCGAGTTGGTAAACGATTGTTGCGTGGATACCATAGTGGAGAAACCCGTCTACGAATCACTAAAAAAATTTGTTTATGTTTACCCATAATTTAATTATGCAATTATACGTTCGTTGTTGGTGAATTGTTCAATTCCGCTGCGCATGTATATAAATTCTAACAAAAACAACACTAAATTTCAACAAACACATATATATATATATATATATATATATATATATATATATATATATATATATATATATAACATGGATAACAAATATATATATATATATAAAATATATAAAATATATATATAATATGGATAGATATATAAAATATTAGATATACAAGATTTTCATCGAAAAATATCAATTTTATCGAAATTTTTGGTATAACAAAATTTTTTATATGGTATGGTACCGTACCAAAAATTTCGGTACGATAACGGTATGAAAATATAGAAAATTCCTGGTATACCGAAATACAGAAATATTTTCGTATACCAGAAAATTATTTGGTATAAATGTATATAAACGTGTGTTTATGTATCGTCCATCCCTATGTGTAATACACTATAATTAAGTCAATTTTTTTCAAAATTCGCGGGTTAGGCGCGGGTCGCGTGGGGCGGGTTGGGGTTGTGGGCTGGCGCGGGCACATATATATTTATAGAAGGATATTTTTATTAAATATGTGTTGTAGCCTAGTGGTTTAGATTTGTTGTTAAGGATTGCGGTTGCAGATTCAAATTCCTATTTAGCGCATAAATTTTAAAATATTTCTTTATGTGTTACTACATTTATATGTTATTACATGAAAAAAAAATGTGATACTTGTAGAAACGAAATATGTTACTACGTGAAATAAAAATTACATTACTATTTTTTTTTAAAATACATTATCATATGGTAACACATTGTTGTTCATATGGTAACACATGAGTATTCACTTAGTATTACAACGACATGTGTACAATGTTACATATTACTAAAAAAACATGTGTTGCTACACGAACAAAAAATATTATCCTATGAAGATCAAAAGCAAAAATTATTCTTGCTACTCTTCCGCAAGTGCACTGGATCGTCATAGTAGAAACGGAGTATAGTATCAAACCACAAAATTTAGGAGTACAGTGTGGCCCTAGTGTTATGTGTCGTCATGCTATTGTAATTGCGAACGAGATGCAAAGAAAATAAAAAAAGCATGAAAATAAATAAACGAAAACAATAAAAGGGGCACCCGACTAGGTAGGATCAAGGAAAGAGGAACGTGAACTACGGTGATGATCAAATTGTAAAAATTAAATAAATGAATTAATAAGACTATCCTAGTTTATTTCTCGATTGCGTGAGAGGGTCTAATCACTCAAGACTACTAATAAGCACGATAGAGTAAAAAGCTATAGAGGACAACCGTTTCCCTTCAGATAATATAGCCTTGCAATAAGGTGTTCCCAGATCCGGTAGTAAAATTTTCCTCCCATCTCTCACTTTTCGCTACTTAATTTTAAGCTCAAGTGTCTAACTATGGGGGTTCTAACACTAAATATCCTCTCTCGAATGGATAAGGAATGTAATTAACGCATTCAATTAATTCTCAACTCACAAATTTGCACTCAATCGTACTCACACAACTCTCGTTTGTAGGAAGTATGATTCAGCACAAAAATTAATAGAAGACAACCAATCAAAGTACTTAAAGCCCATAGTAGAATCAACATCAACCAAGAAATAAACAAAAAATAATTAAATCAAAACATAAGTCCAATATTCACAATCATTCTCAACACCAAAAGACACTAAAAGTATTAGCCCATCGGTTTACATCTCAAAATTTTGCAAAATTAAGCTCAAGAAATTAAATGAGACTATTAATTGAAACTCAAAATAAAAGAAAAATCAAACCCTAAAAAACATCTTGAGATTGAATCCTTAAATCTTGAAGTCAAAAATACTCCTTACTCATTTCCCCCCACCTAATGGATGGTAATTTTTGGGGAGACTCTCGAACCCTAGTTCTAAGAAAAACTCTCTCAAAAAATCTGAAATGTGGGGAATGTTTCTGGAATGAGTATTCTGAAAATGGAATTGGCCATTGCCCCTGTTTTTAATCCTTTAGAAATCCTTTTATAGTGGAATAAATTAATATTAATGGATTTGAATAATATTTGGCCCAATATTATAGTTTCATAGTACATTGGAGGTACAATCTTAATTCTCCTAAAGACCCCTCAAATAGCCCAAAATAAAGTCCAATTAATGAAAGAGAGAAGAAAATATTCTTGCCTAATATTTCTATGAAATTTTCGAAAATTGTAGGATTAAAGGAGAAGAAAGATTTTCTTGATTTTCTTGAAAAGATTTTATGGAAAGAGATAAGTATTCTTGGAATACATAATTATCCCATAAATTCAAGAAGTCAAATCTTGACTCTTTACTCCTTGTATTTTTCGAAAAAATAGGCATAAAGGGGAATAAGATTTTTATGGAAAAATTTAATTAAGGAGAAAAGAATATATGAGATATATTCATGATTTCTTGGAGACTAAGAAAAAGATTTTCTTCCTTATTTTTTCCTCCAAAAAATCGGCCACCCTAGCCCTATTTATAGGGGATGATTTTTTCATTCCCAACAGCAATTCCATGTGTTGGAAATATTAGAAATCAACAAAGGTGGTGGCAAAATATTTTTTTGGTTTTCCACTTGTTAAAATCGTTCGTGAGAATCCTCCCATATGGATTAAGATGCTTAAAACTTGGGACATATTTGGGAAGGCTCTTTGGGTTGATCCGTTGTTCCATCCGCTGATAAAGATATCAATTAATATAAAGCTTGTGTTAGTAATCTCGTAACTCCTAGATTCCGAATGCTTAGGATTTACGTGGATTACGATATTCTTGAAAAATTTTATGTTGTTTATTCGAATTATTAATTATTATGTTGAATTGATTTATGATTAATTCATGTTAGTAATTAATTGATTAATTTAAATATGTATTTAAAATCATCTCTAATAGATTTTTCCGAAATTTTTAGGAAAATCGGAGAAGAAAGCACTTTATATATTTTCCCCAACAAGCGGTATCGAGCTCCGGTTTTGAAATTCCGATTTTTAAATTGTTATTTAAATTATGTTGATGAAGAAATTGAGAATTATTGGATTGTAGAATTGCTAGAACCTGCTTTTGAAGGTATCCAATTGTCATGGTATTTAATGTGTTTAATTTTCATGCGTATGAATGAATGGTTTTTAATTTTCCACGTTCGGATTTGTTTTTTCGTGAAAAATCCACGAGTAGATTAGGCTATTTGATTTGTTCAAGTGTAACATTATTTTTTTATTATTAAATAAATTGTTTATGATTAATCAAAGACGAAATTTCCCAACAATCGCACGAGAAATTATTTAAATGTTGATCTTGAGAATTGGATTGTAGAATTGCTGAACTTTTTTGAAGGTATCCAATTGTCATGGTATTTAATGTGTTTAATTTTCATGCCAATGAATGGTTTTTAATTCGACGCTGACGATTTCTCGTGAGAAAATCCACGGCCCAATTTGATTTGTTCAAGTGTAACATTATTTTTTCGTTAAATAAATTGTAACCGATCAAGACGAAGACAGAGACGAGAAATTAAAACCTAAACGAGACGGCGCGAAAAACATGCCGAGGCACGGCTGATGAGACGGCGAGGCACGCGCTGGCGGCACCGGCCGATGCTGTCGGAGGCTCGCGAGACCGGTGTAGTAGGGCGATGGCGCGCCATGCCTAAGGCCAGAGATTGGTGGGTCACTTTCGGCCAAGTGGCGGTCGGATCTGGCGCAGATCCATCCCTCCGCCGCGAGCTGCTTGGCATGGCGTTCAAAGGATGAAATTTTTTTTTGAGACGAACGAGTGGGAGAAATTCAAGAGGGTGTTTCTTCAAGATCAAGCCAAGGAAAATCAAACCATGACAGTTGGATAATATGTGTCCAATGTATTTATTTTCTGCTTTGCTTGATTTATTGTTGTTTTGTTTCTTATGCTTTATTTAATTTGTTTAAATGTGTTTGCATGAGAATTGCTCAACGAAAAATCTCAAACTCAAAAATTTACTAAGTATGGTTTAATAATTAATTTGGTTTTGAATCGAATTAATTTTGACCTCCATGATTTATTTATTTGTGAAATCTTTTGGAAAAATTCCCCTACGGGACAGTCAAAAGATAGTTTTCACATGAATAAATTCCCAAAAGGATGATTGTGAATTATTATTAGTGGCGACGATGACCCTCCTACGAGGCTCGTTCAAAACGAAGTAGTAATTCTGTATTTAATCATGGTTATTACTTAGGTATAAAATTGATATGCATATACTTCACCGAAGTCTCTGTCAATTTTATATTGGTCAAGTGGGAGCCGACTATTAATTTTGAAATTAAAGGTTTGTAACTGTAATTGTTTGTAACCTGCTTGAATGTGATTTAAATGATGACCCTCCCACGAGGCTCATTTAAATCTGTTTTGAGATGTTGGCTGATGCATGTTTATATTTTTTTGAGATTTTAATATGAATCATGTGATCGAATTATGTGATTTTCTTTGTGTTGATCCGGACATTGACACAAAATGTATGTTTATTTCAGTTCAGTATGTTGTAACCTTTTAATCCACTGTTATTATACTTAAAGTCAATAGAATTTTCTGGGAAACTATGTTGATTGGAAATGAAAAATTATAATTGTCCTAACTGCACAAAAGCACAAGTGGATTCTTGACGCACCCAAACCAGAGAAGCCATCAGACGAAACTACGAAAACGGTTAAGAAAGAATATGCTGACTGTGAGCGTTCTAACGAAATGGCAAAGTGTACCATCTTTGTTTCAATGTCAGATGTGTTGCAACACCAACACCAAAACGTTGAGACCGCTGCGAACATCATGATCAATCTTAAAGAGATGTTTCAACATCAGAACCGTGTAGCTCGTCAGATCACCATGAGAGATATGCTCTCAATTAAAATGGTGGAGGGAACACCCATGAGGGATCATGTTCTCCAGATGATGGTTCACCTTAACAAACTTGAGGTGCTTGGAGCTGAATATGACATCGAGACCCAAATCGATTTCATCCTCCATTCCCTGCCCAAAAGCTTTGAGCAGTTTAGGTTGAATTATCAAATGAACAATCAGAAGTTCACCTTGCCTGACTTCCTGCAAGCTCTTGTCTCGGCCGAAGGGATATTAGGAGAGAGCAACCAAGCTTTAGCGGCATTTGGTCCATCTTCTTCTTCTAGGCCAAAGGGAGGCAAGAAGAAGAAGAAAACCAAAAACGAAAGCCAAGCTAACTCAAGTGTTGCCAAGAGCACAGGTAAGGTGAAGAAGGAGGGTGGAGTAAGGAGTTTAGCTAAGGGGAGGTGCTACAACTGCGGTGAAAAAGGACATTGGAGGTAGGCATGTTCCAAACCCAAAAGGAATTGAAAGAAAGGTAATTCTCACTCACTAGTTGTTGAAACTTGTTTGGCGGAGTATGCTACTCATTCGTGGGTAGTTGATACGGGATCCACTGATCATGTTTGCTTAACGGGTACAAGCTGACCCAACAACTTAGTGAAAGTGAGATCCTCATCAAGCTAGGCGATGCTACGAGAGTGGCAGCTGAAGCAGTGGGAGAAGTGCACCTGTCTTTTGAAGACAAGTTTTTAATTTTAAGAGATGTTCTTTATGATCCTGTTTTTCGAAAAAACCTTATTTCAGTTTCTAAACTATTTGTTGATGGATATTCTCTTCGTTTTAATAAACATGTTACTGTTTTTCGTAACGATGTGATTATCTATCATGGAACTTTACGGAACAATCTCTATATTATTAACTGTGCACACCACTCACAAAATGCATCGTATAACTCATCTACTATTTCATGTAAAAGAAAGCATTCGACAAACGTGAACGAAACACTTCTTTGGCACCTAAGATTAGGTCATATTAACCCAAAAAGGATTCAAAGGTTTGTCCAAGATGGTTCATTTGTGTCTCTCCAGATTGAATCATTTCCAACTTGCGAATCGTGCTTGGAGGGTAAAATGACCAAGAGTGCATTTGGAGCCAAGGGGCTTAGAGCCAAGGAAGTGTTAGAAATTGTTCACACCGACGTGTGTGTTCCAATGCAAATCAAAGCTAGAGGTGGTTATGAGTATTTCGTTATATTTATCGATGACTACTCACGCTACGGATACATTTTCCTTATGAAGCATAAATCTGAGACCTTCGATAAATTCAAAGAATTTAAGGTTCAAGCAGAGAATCATAAGGAAAAGACTATCAAGTTTCTACGATCTGGTCGTGGAGGCTAATACCTCAGTGATGAATTCTTGAACTATCTGTCGGAAGAGGGGATTGCATCCCAGTTGACTGCACCCGGTACCCCTCAACAAAATGGGGTTGCAGAACGAAGAAATAGAACTCTTCTAGAAATGGTAAGATCAATGATGAGTTATGCAGATTTACCAAAATCGTTCTGGGGTTACGCTTTGGAAATAACAGCCTATATTCTAAACTTAGTGCCATCCAAATCAGTTCCTAAAACCCCGAGAGAGTTGTGGACAGGGCGCAAGCCCAGTTATGGACACATCAGGATCTGGGGGTGTCCGACATACGTGTTGGACAAGGAAGCTGGTAAGCTGGATACACGTTCGGAATTAAGACTGTTCATTGGGTACCCCGAGGGGACGAAAGGATGCCTGTTCTATGGTCCCGAAGATCAAAAGGTTGTAATCAGTATGCACTTTAGATTTTTGGAAGAAGACTATATGAATGATAAAAAGCCTAGAAGTGAAATTACCTTGGAAGAACTTAAGGGACCAACTCCATTGCCAACTGTACAAAATGATATACCAAACGTCACGCCTTCACAACCTGGACCTCGTCATAGTGGGAGGGTTGTCTGACAACCCGAGCAATTCTTAGGGATTAGAGAGTCTTCGGACTTGATCCCAGGTAAAGAATCAGATCTCTTGTCCTACAATGAGGCGATCCAAGACAAAGATGTAGCTTATTGGCAAACAATAATGGAAGCCGAAATGGGTTCAATGGATCACAACAGAGTGTGGGAGCAAGTCGAACCACTCAATGGGGTAAAACCCATTGGATGCAAGTGGGTATACAAGAGAAAGAGGGGACCGGACGGAAAGGTTGAAACCTTTAAGGCAAGACTAGTGGCGAAAGGGTACACTCAGAAAGAAGGGATCGACTATGAGGAAACCTTTTCGCTAGTAGCCATGCTCAAGTCCATCTGCATTCTCTTGTCGATTGTTGCGCATTTAGACTTTGAGATTTGGCAAATGGATGTCAAGACAGCTTTCCTTAATGGAAGTCTTGACGAAGAAATCTATATGCAACAACCCGAAGGCTTCATTGAAAAAGGTCAAGAGCATCTGGTTTGTAAGCTCAAGAAGTCCATTTATGGGCTGAAGCAAGCATCCCGTGCTTGGAATCAGTATTTTGATCAAGTTATAAAATCCTACGGTTTTGATCAAAATAATTTTGAAAGTTGTGTTTACAAAAGGCGTGACGGAACTGCATTGGTATTTTTGGTACTATACGTTGACGACATACTGCTCATCGGAAATGATGTAAAGGTGTTATCGGACGTAAGGGCATGGCTATCAAAACAGTTTGATATGAAGGATTTAGGTGAAGCCGGTCACGCCCTAGGGATCAAGATCACTCGAGATCGCAAGAAAATGATGATCGGGCTTTCACAATCCTCTTATATAGACACTGTTTTGAAACGCTTCAGCATGCAAGATTCCACTAAAGGCTTTGTGCCCTACAGACATGGAATCCATCTATCCAAGGAAATGTGTCCCAAAACACAGAATGAGATAGATGACATGAAAGACATCCCTTATGCTTCGGCTGTAGGAAGCCTCATGTACGCAATGCTGTGCACGAGACTGGATATCTGCTTCGTCGTAGGCATGGTAGCTAGATATCAAAGCAACCCGGGGAAAGCACATTGGACTGCGGTAAAGAACATTCTGAAGTATCTGAAGATGACACATGACAGAATGTTGGTTTACCAGTAACACAGTCTAATCCCCATCGGTTACACGAACTCGGATTTCCAATCAGACATAGACTCCAGAAAGTCTACCTCGGGTAGTGTGTTTTGCATGGGGGGAGGAGTCATAACATGGAGAAGCGTAAAGCAGAAATGCATCGCCGATTCTACCATGGAAGCCGAATACGTAGCTGCTTGTGAAGCGGCGAAGGAGGCGGTTTGGCTCAAGAACTTCCTAAGTGACTTGGACGTTATCCTGGATTTGCCCAGAACAATCACGGTCTATTGTGATAATGTCGGAGCAGTTGCAAATTCAAGGGAACTAAGAGCACACAAGGCCAGTAAACACATTGAAAGAAAATACCATCTTATACGAGAAATCGTTAAGAGAGGAGACATTGAGGTGGCAAAGATTACATCGGAAGACAACCTAGCAGATCCATTCACAAAGGGTCTGCCTCAGAGTACATTCGAGAGACATGTGGAAGGAATGGGTGTCAAGAAAGATGCCAATCTGTTTTGAGTATAATGTGAGAGAAATTATTAGGTTCGTGTAGAGTGACATTAGATGTCACATAGAACACGAGACATGCTGTAGTATACTTAAAAGCAAACTTTGAGTATAAGTGGGAGATTATTGGGGTTATACTGAAAAGTATGCTTTTACTTTGTATAACCAAACTGAGTTTTCTCATATATTTACTGAAATAAATTATTAATCACTGTTGCATTTAAATATGAATGAATGTTATATATATTTATTTCAAACCCGTTCAATAAAGTCAGTATGTATTACGTTGTAGTTAATTTGGAGATACCAGATCACAGAAGATCAAATTAACAGCTCCTCGTAATTAAAGTACAAATTCACAACCCAGATGGAAATGAACAAACCATCATGAAAGGTTGATGTATAAGACTCAGATTGGCTTGTCTTGACCAAGAGATTATACTAGTGCATTTGGATGCGCTGAATAGGACCTACATGAGGATAAATTCTTCAGTACTGAATATACAAGAATTATACCTCAGTGGTGTGTTGTTTCTTAATCTCCGTCCCTTAAAGAGGATCGTGTGAAATTAATAACTATTGCTTTGACTTATGATAGGAAAAGAATCATTGGGATTCGATACCTTATATCTTGGGCAATATTATTAATTACATGACGATTGCTGACATTTAATATGGAGAATCGTGTGCAAGTACGTCTTGTTTGATTTGTCCCCTTGGTGGGCTCAGAACCTTTATCATACCAAATCTTTCAAGTGGAAATTTATATCCGGTATGGATAATAATGTTGAGTTGTCTTTACTCCAAGGATAAATATATTAATTAATATAAAGCTTGTTCAGTGGCATAATTATTTAATGGACTAAAATAATCTTAAACACGGGAAATAATTGTTGGGGTTATACGTGAAAGTATGCTTTTACTTTGTATAACCTATGTATTGAACACTTATTTACTGAAATAAATTATTTATCACTGTTGCTTTAAATATGATTGAATGTTATATATATTTATTGCAAACCGTTCATATAATAACACATGTTACATTGTAGTTAACGTGGTGATACCAGATCACAGAAGATCACGTTAACAGTCCCTTGTAAACTAGTGTGTGTTTCACAATTTAGATAGACCCGAACAGTCTATTGGTAGAAGTTGATGTGTAAGGCTCATATTGGCTTGTCTTGACCAAAAGATTACACTAGTGCATTCGATGCGCTGAAGCGGACCTACAGAGAGGATAAACTCATTCGCACTGACTTATGGGATGAAGAGTTAGACCTCAGTGGTTGTTGATTTCTTAATCTCTGTCACTTAATAAGGACCGTGTGCGATTAGTAATTATTGCTTTGATTTATAAATGGGAAGAGAATCATTGAGACTTCGATACCCTATATCTTGGGCAATAATATTAATTGTACGACAGTTGCTAAGATTAATACAGAGAATCGTGTGCTTGCAAAGTCTTGCGTGATTGGTCCCCTTGGTGGGCTCGGAACCTTTATCATACCAAATCTTGCAAGTGGAATTAATTTTCCGGTATGGATAATAAAGCTGAGTTGTCCTTACTCCAAGGATCAAGATATTAATTAATATAAAGTTTTTCAGTATCTTAATTAATTAATGAACTAAATAATCTTAAACACGGGAAATAATAACCGGGAACCATATTACCGTAATATGGGTTAAGATTGGATAGTGCAATATTAATTATATAGTGGTATTAATTAGTATTAATGGGCTGAATTATATTGTGGCTCAATATTGGAATTCAGAAATCCATTGGAAGGTCCATCTTAATTCTCCTAAAGGCCCCTCAAGTAGCCTAAATTAAAGTCCAATAAATAAAAGGTGTTTAAAATAAAATAAATTTTTGCTGCATATTTCTTCCTTATTTTTTCGAAATAATTAAAGAAAAAGAGGGAGAAGAATTTTCTTAAAAATATTTTATGGAAAGGAGATAAGTATTCTTGGAATACAAGATTATCCCATAAATTCAAGAAATCTCCCACTTGGTTTCTCTAATGGAGATTTTCGAAAATTATAGAAATATAATAGGAAGAAGGATTTTCTTGAAAAGATTTTATGGAAAAAGATATGTATTCTAGGAATACAAGAATATCTCATAAATTCAAGAAAGATCCAATCTTGAAAGATCCCCTATTATTTTTGAAATATTAGGCTAAATAAGGGTGTGAGATTTTTGTGGAAAAATACACATGGAAAGAATATATGAGATATATTCAAGATTTCTTGGAGATCAAGAAAATATCTTTCCTAACCCTATTTTGAGCCCTAATTTTCGTCCCCCTCTCTATTATAAATAGGGGATGAATGTTTCATCCCCAACACACAGGAATTGATCCATTTTGGGAAAAATATCAGCGTCGATAAAATATCTAATATTTTGAAACTTCGACAATTTGTGTTTTTTCGAAAAAAATTCAATTGCGTGCTATAATTCCATGTGTTGGAAATATTAGAAATTCACAAAGGTGGTGCAACAATTTTATTTTTTCCTTTGTTTTATAAATCGTTCATCGAAAAACCTACCACCGGGTTATTGAGCAAGGACTTGGGAATACTTGAGAAGGACGTTTGGTTGGTAGCCAAATACTTGATTATGTCCATCTCAGATTGTCTCTCCAACGGGTACGTTTACGTAAACTCCTAGAATTTCTGCATGCTAGGATCTTTTACGTGAATTTTATTTGCATGTCGTTGTTGGCGTAATTATTATTTGAATTCACTTAGGTAAATTCATGCTAGTAATAATTGTTAATTTAAATTTATGTTTATGAGGTCATCCCGATAGATCCTGGCATATGTTATCCCAACAATAATGACCGGGAGTCATATTATAGTGAAGTCGTAATATGAATTAAGATGAATAGTTCAATATTAATTTTATAGTGAAATAAATTAATATTAATGGACTTTGAATAATATTTGGCACAATCTTAATTCTCCTAAAGGCCCCACAAATAGCCCAAAATAAAGTCCAATTAATGAAAGAGAGAAGAAAATATTCTTGCCTAATATTTCTATGAAATTTTCGAAAATTGTAGGATTAAAGGAGAATAAAGATTTTCTTGATTTTCTTGAAAAGATTTTATGGAAAGAGATAAGTATTCTTGGAATACATAATTATCCCATAAATTCAAAAAGTCAAATCTTGACTCTTTACTCCTTGTATTTTTCGAAAAAATTGGCATAAAGGGGAATAAGATTTTTATGGAAAAATTTAATTAAGGAGAAAAGAATATAGGAGATATATTCAAGATTTCTTGGAGGCCAAGAAAAAGATTTTCTTCCTTATTTTTTCCTCCAAAAAATTGGCCACCCTAGCCCTATTTATAGGGGATGAATTTTTCATTCCCAACAACAATTCCATGTGTTGGAAATATTAGAAATCCACAAAGGTGGTGGCAAAATATTTTTTTGGTTTTCCTCTTGTTAAAATCGTTCGTGAGAATCCTCCCACCGGATTGCGTTCGTGGACTTGAGACATATTTGGGAAGGCTCTTTGGGTTGATCCGTTGTTCCATCCGTCGTCTCTACAACAGGTTAGTAATCTCGTAACTCCTAGATTCCGCATGCATAGGATTTACATGGATTACGTGTACGCATTTTGTTTATTCGTTTATTAATTATTATATTGAATTGATTTAGGATTAATTTATTTTAGTAATTAATTGATTAATTTAAATATGTATTTAAAATCATCTCGAATAGATCCAGGCACTCATAATTTCTCAACAAAGTGCAATTGGCCAATTTAGTATAAAAAATGCAAGAAACTCTATCAAATTAAGCTAATAAAGAACATGAATTTCGAGCAATTTTCACACTAATCACCCCCCAAACCTAAAGTGTTGCTCGTCCCCGAGCAATGAAAGAAAAGAACAAGTGGGAGGATTGCGAAGAAATTCACTCAAACAAAGAATAAGCAATTGTCAAGTTCCTTCAATCTAGTAAAGTCATTAGGTACAAAATTCAACTAGCAAGTTCAAAAGCTATGCTCTGATAAATGCAAGATTAAGTGCTCAATTTCACAATTCCTCACTAGCATCACTCTTCACTCAAAGTGTATGTAAAGGAAGTGTATGCTCTCAAAATCAATTCAACAAATGCACTACCATAAGCTTGCCAAAAGTCTAAGTTCTCCCCCACAAGTTAAGTGTTCAATTAATGAATCAATGAGGACTTTTCATTTGGTTGTAATGTAGGATCTTTGGTTAAGGTAGGAAAGATTTAGATAATGTGACTCATAAACTAGTGGAGCGAGAAGTAGAGACACCTAGAAAATCTCCAAAACTCTTAAGAAAAAGTTGCAATTGATCGGATTGCAACTCGAAAACTTCAACTCAAACAATTTACTTGTTCTCTTTTAGGTACATTCTTCACCACTAAACCCTTTTAACACTGAAGAAACTTGAAGCCCTACCAAATAGTTACACAAAAGTGAGTTTCTTTCTCAATTTCCGTTTCTTCACAAACCAACTCTTTTTTTTTTCCAACTCAACAATTCATCTTTTTCTCTTTCTTTTTGTCTCATTTTTTTTTTTTTTCACTTAAGCCCAACTCACCTCCCAAATTTGCAATTAAGCTCAATTCAATCACATTTGTCAACAATTAAGCTCAACTAGTTCATAGGAAAATTAGGCTCACAAAATGGACAAATAGACTAAAAATTTGTAGGTTGCCAAAAAACTATATGATAAAAGGCTCAAAGTGGCTAACAATGGAAATATTTCATTTGGTATGGAAAATTTGGCCAAATGACTTTTCAAAACAAAGATGGTCTCATATCATGTTCAAAAATTTCACACTAAAGTAGCCTCAAACAAGACAATTGACAAGTTTTAGAGCACACAAGTATGAATGATACTCACAAGAAGGAAAATAGACCAAAATATATGAAAGTCTAAAGGCTCAAAAGCTCACGGGCTTGTCTAATCATGAATTAAGCACAAAACTAAGCAAAAACCTTTCACATAAGCAAGTAAACTAACACGTATCAATCGATACCATCAAGCTCAACCAAATTTCAAGAACTAATAACCACCATCAATTAAACCTCAATCATGCTCCAACCACAAGATATCTCCACTACAAAAACTAACTAAGAAAAGAGGAACAACGGAGAAAAAAGAATAAAGGATAACCACACAAAATCTCCCCCCAAACATAAATGAAACTATCTAGTTGAATTCAAGTTTGGGGAAAAAAGTGTTACCTAAGAAATTTCCACCAAGTGAACTCACAAAAGGGCAGGCCACCGCAATCGATTCGTCCTCAAAAGAAGGAAAATTGAGCCATGGATAGCATCTTGAGGAAACATTATCTTCAAATCCGAGGGTTCAAGGGGTACCTTCCTTGACCTCTTATGCATATACCTACAAAAGGCCTCCAAAAAGAATCAAAGTACCCACAAAACAGGAACTATACAAAAATAAAAACAAAGCAAATAAAATGCAACTAGCAATAACACTCAACGAACACTAAGTCACACCTAGTGCACTCAACAAAATCTCCGGCAGCGGCGCCATTGACTTGGTTGGATTTTTAGCGAGCAAAAACAAAAATCATTCTTGCTACTCCCCCGCAGGTGCACGGGATCGTCGTAGTAGAAACGGAGTATAGAGACCAATTAGTATCAAACCACGCGATTTAGGAGTACAGTGTGGCCCTAGTGCTATGTGTCGTCATGCTATTGTAATTGCGAACGAGATGCAAAGAAAATAAAAAAAAGCATGAAAATAAATAAACGAAAACAATAAAATGGGCACCCGACTAGGTAGGATCAAGGAAAGAGGAACGTGAACTACGGTGATGATCAAATTGTAAAAATTAAATAAATGAATTAATAAAACTATCCTAGTTTATTTCTCGATTGCGTGAGAGGGTCTAATCACTCAAGACTACTAATAAGCACGATAGAGTAAAAAGCTATAGAGGACAACTGTTTCCCTTCAGATAATATAGCCTTGCAATAAGGTGTTCCCAGATCCGGTAGTAAAATCTCTCTCCCATCTCTCACTTTTCACTAATTAATTTTAAGCTCAAGTGTCTAACTATGGGGGTTCTAACACTAAATATCATCTCTCGAATGGATAAGGAATGTAATTAACGCATTCAATTAATTCTCAACTCTCGTTTGTAGGAAGTGTGATTTAGCACAAAAATTAATAGAAGACAACCAATCAAAGTATTTAAAGCTCATAGTAGAATCAACATCAACCAAAAAATAAACAAAAAATAATTAAATCAAAACATAAGTCCAATATTCACAATCATTCTCAACACCAAAAGACACTAAAAGTATTAGCCCATCGGTTTACATCTCAAAATTTTGCAAAATTAAGCTCAAGAAATTAAATGAGGCTATTAATTGAAACTCAAAAAAAAAAAAAATCAAACCCTAAAAGACATCTTGAGATTAAATCCTTAAATTTTGAAGTCAAAAATACTCATTACTCATTTCTCCCCATCTAATGGATGGTAATTTTTGGGGAGACTCTCGAACCCTAGTTCTAAGAAAAACTCTCTCAAAAAATCTGAAATGTGGGGAATGTTTCTGGAATGAGTGTTCTGAAAATGGAATTGGCCATTGCCCCTGTTTTTAATCCTTTAGAAATCGGTGAAATTGTTGTTCGAACAGAGTAGCAACTTTTGTGAGTGGACCAGCTATAAAATTGGATAGTAGTCAACAACTTCTTTAATCCCTTAGCATGACAATGTTGACCAGGGCTCATGAACTTAATGTTGATGTACACAGGAAGACTAAAAATTCCAGCTGCTTGCTTACTTCAAATTACCATGTTCGTCCGCCCTTTAGTTTAATTAATGGGACGACTATTTGGGCTGATTTCTTTGTTGCTTTGGGCTGCCAAAAATGGTGAAAGGCGCAGGTTACTAACACCCCTTTTTTAGTAAATGCACTACTTGGATGATTTCACCCTCGGCTGATTAATACACCACCTTTCATTCTCCCTAAATTACCCTTCCCTTTTCATTGTTTATCTCTTTAATAAAATAACAAAAAAACCAGACGCCGATGCTCTGCTTATTGACGCCGCCGTCGCTATCGCCACCGGCGTTCCTCTGCTCGCGTCCGTTCTGGTTCATTCATTCTCAATTCACAGCAAAAATAAAAAAACTGTTTGTCTTAAAAAAAAAATCAGGCACCGGCGCCGCCGCTGCTCTGCCCGGGCCTCTTCCAGCGCATCCCTTCCAATGGCAATTCCCATATTTTCTGATTTTTTATTTGAAAGTTTCCTTTATTTTTTTCTGGAAATCTCAGATGTTTAATGTTGTATGTCTAAAAATATCGTCAGTTTTCAATTTTTTTTATATAATCATTCTGATGCACATTGTTGCACAGTTTTTTTTTTTTTTAATAAAAATTATACTGTATTTAATGGAGTGTGGGCATGATTGTGCTTCAACCAATTCATAAGTTGTTTTGTGTGTTTTCCCTTGGAACATAAACGTTTCCCTGGATGTTGGCGTAATTCAAAATGGATACTGCACTTTCTTTTCTTTTTTTGGTCTCAACTGTTCAAATTCTATATCATTTGGGGTGTATGCTCAGACTCAGGTCACAACTCACAAAAAAGGGGCGACAGGGTAGTTTTGGAATTTTATCTATGTGCTAAAATCATAAAATTGAATGGGTGGTGTGTTTCCCAAAAGAGGGGGTGTTAATAACCTGGGCCACGGTGAAATTAATTCTTCTCTCGGGCTTTAACCTCAACTCGTCTTTCAATTTATTTCTTCGACTGACCTCACAAAAATACAAAAATAGGCACGTATTTACTCTAATTATCCTTAATTTCCTACCAAATTAAAAACGCACTACCTTTCTCCAAATCAAGTGCAATTGGTCAATTTAGTATAAAAAATGCATGAAACTCTATTAAATTAAGGTAATAAAGAACATGAATTTTGAGCAATATTCACACTAATCACCCTATGAACAAAATGATGTTATTACCTGAACAAAAACTAGTACAAGCGTGAAAAACAAATCCTCAGTCCAAAATTATAGATTTAAAGAAGAGTGTGAGAAGGTTGCAGAAGGTTCTGAAAGACTGCTTCACAAAATCGTAGGAAAAAGAGCAAATTGACTTGTAAATTTGCGAGGATGAGAAAATTGAAGAAAACAAGAAGAATATATAAGAGAAAGAGAAAAAGAAGAACAAGAGAAGAAGAGGAAAAAATTAGACACACACCCCCATCAAAATCAACGGAGATTTGATTGCGTTTGTTGTGACACGAGAAGAGGAAGAAGAAAAGAAATCTGTCAGGGTCTGTGACTGCGCGATCGTGAAGAAGAGAGAAAGCTCATTAACTCGCCATCAATCTGCCCTAACCCGACCCGGCTACGTGACCCACCAAAAAAAAGTTCAATTACACATATCACTTGTATGCAATATTGCATACAAGTTATTGTGTTTTTATTAAAGTGCGGTAGTTTTCAAATTTTCTTTTCTATAGCTTGATATCCGGCTCAAAGAGCCCATTTCAAGAATAGACTGGACTGGGCTATTTCAAGAATTGATAAGGGTTTGGACCTGAGACCTAGAGAGGAACATACCACTAAGTCTCAAGCCTACACCACTTGACCAACCCTTGAGGGTTAAGTAGTTTTCGAAATTAATTATGAAAATATGGTGATGTTTGAAGAAGTTGTTGTTTTAAGCAAAAGCGTGCCCGCAAAGCATGCCTAGCATTTGTATGTATATATCTCTATATGGTGGCGCGTGAGAAAATGTGTAATCTTGTATATATGTGAAGGTGGTACTCTCATTGAGCGCGTGCGCGTCTTTTCCCTCTAACCCGCAGCAAAAAATCACGAAGGTTTTGTGTTGAAAACCACCTTGCCGTCGTGGAACAAGTTAAACGTTGATGGGAGTGTCAAGGATGACCACATGCATATGGGATGTGTTGTTCGGAACTATCATGAGATGTTCGTTGCTGCTTTTTCGTGGACTCGAAAATTTTGGCTGCCTTGCATGTGATCAAACTTGCACATGCGAATGGATGGACGAAAATTTGGATAGAATCAAATTTCCAAGTAGCGATTAATACTCTAAAGAGCAATGGCCGACACTTGCCATGGAGGACGAGAGCTTGCTGGGATTCGTTGGCTAATATTCGAAAAACTATGCCCATCATGATTACTCATATTCATTGCCAAGGGAATCAGATAGCACATTTCTTAGCTAAGCTTTATATTAATCGTAATTGGATCGGGGGATGCCCTCGATTTTTGCATTCTTTACTATACTCGGACATGAACAATTATTATTTTCCTGCTGCGACATTATTCTTTTTTCTTTTAAGAGTGACATTTTTTCCTTTAATTAAAGATTTTGCCCTAAATAGTGTTTTACCTTAACAAGATTTTTAGTGGGGCTTCTGCCTCTGAGTGGACTGTGATTCCATAACTCTAGGTTTTTTTTCGATTCCATAACTCTAGGTTTTTTTCGAATTTCTTTTATATATTACTTCAATTGTGTATCTTGTCCCCCTAAAGCACCACCATGCATTTCCCCCCATCCCCTACCCCTGCAAAACCGCCACTCCACCGCCCCAGTTGTTTCTATTTTCTTTTCATTAAAATTTAAATTTTAGTGTTTTATTTTAAAATTATTTTTGTATGATGACAACTTTAAAAAAAAAAACAATGACAACTTTTAAAATTTGAAATTAATTGGTAAAAGTACATGTAGTTATTAAAAAAAATCATAACTATATATATGTGTTTCTAAATATTAGATAAATTTGAAACAAACAAACAATTAAAAGTATTGTTAAAAATAGTAAAATACTATATAATATTATATATATAAAAAATATACACCGTAATTCTCAAATCCCACATCAAAATAAAGATAAAAATTAGTATAAGACGGCTTAAAATGGGGTACAATTTTGCATAGGTGCGGGATGCAGGGTCAATAAAATACGGGTAGGGGATACAAATTTTTAAAAAAGTTAGGGTACGACACGACAAGGATACATCTGTTTATTTATATTTTATTATATATAACACTTATACGATATGTGAAATTTTTAATATTAATATATCAAATGTATTTATTCACATAAAACTTAAGCATTTTTAATAATTTAATGTAATTAAGTAATAAAACACTAATTCAAATAATATCAACTCAATACATATGTTTTACTAAGGAATAATGTCCAATTGAAATAATGTTCTATCGGAACAATGTTCAATTGAAATTATATTACATAATAATATTTAATTAAAATAATACATGTTTTACTTATATAATTAAATGACAATAGAGAGTTCTAGTCTTGAAAAAATTGCAAAAATAAACCAAAAAAAAAGTGATTTTTTTTTTAAAAAATAACCACTCATTCATACATTCGCCACGTGGCGTATTCGGTGCGAATCGGACAAGAATTGCACCCACACCCTAGGATTATTCGATACGGCGCGGTGATTTTTTTAGAAGAATTCGTCCATCGTAGGGTACAACTTAGCAAAAATCAACACTTGCTCCTCCCAAAGTGTTAAAATGTTAATACACACATTATGTCCGTCTCACCGTGAAACCGTCTCACCCAAGTGTGCAGGTACAAAATAAAAAATTAAAAACCACCCACCAAACTAGTACTCCCTCAGTCTCAATCTTAACTGCATTATTTCCGTTTCGGTCCATCATAATCTTAACTGCACATTTCTTTAAATGAAAATATATATTTTAATTCACACCCTTCAAACACCCACTTATTTATCGTATGTTACTTTCTCATACTCTTAACACTTTATCACATTTAATAAATATTATTCTATTTTTTAATTAAGTTGAGTTCTATTTTCTGCCCCTAACACTTTATCATTTTATCACCTGAAATACTAATAAACAATTTTTTTTAAAATTACAGATATTTTATCAACTAAAATACTAATAAATAATTTTATTTTAAACTTTCAACACAGTAAAAATGTGGTTAAGATTGTGACGAGGAAAAGTACCGGGTAAAAGAAAAGGAAAGGAACGAATTCCCGCGTCTCCCCTGCAGATTGCGCAGCGAGGGTTTTAAAGCTCATTTCCATTTGACAATCCTTGCAAATAGAAAATCCTTTCGACTGAATCGTCAATGGCGTCGTCATCTTCTTCGGGTTCAGAGATCCCGTGGGTGGAGAAGTATCGGCCGTCTAAGGTGTGCGATATAGTCGGCAATGAGGACGCCGTCGCTAGGCTCCAAGTCGTCGCCTGCGATGGCAACATGCCTAACCTTATTCTAGCGGTAACCACTCAACTTTCCCTCTATTTCTGTTAATTTTTTCTTCGGTAACATTATAAATTTCTAAATTCGGTGTCAATTGGAATATGGAGTAGCATTTTAGTTGTTTTGGTTGTGTGTGTGGTTTTGGTTAAAATGCTAGAAAAATTGTTATACGCTGCTGCTCGTTCATGTTCTACTTTGTGCTTCGCTATTTGTACCGATCACCAGTTTTGGTAATCTATGAGTCTGCGTATCATCACTTGAATTTTTGAGCGGATATTCTGAATTCCGTTAATATATATTGGCTAATTGTGAGTGTAATGTTCTTAAATTAGGCAAACATAGTTGAAGGTGTAACCATCTGTACATGCTGTTACACATGTTTCTGTGGAAAATAAATAGTCAGTTCTGTAAGTTGATGTTATCATATAAAGACAGAGCTGCTACATATTTCTTCTGTAATAAGAATTTAGTTCCTGAAAATGAGGCAAATTAATCTAAAGAATGAAAAGCTTAATTTTACTGTGGGAATGAAATTGTTATTTCACCTTGTTAGTTTTATTAAAGTTGATGCTATCTTATCATTTCTTGCCTATTCATTTTTCATGGAAATAAACAGAGGTGATATTTAATTCTTCCATGAGTAGAAATTTGAGTACCAGAAAACGTAAATGGGACATTGATATACATGATTAAGCTTAGGACTCATTCTTGCAAAGGTATAATCAATAGGTAATCAGTGTTTATGATTTTGATAGGGCCCTCCTGGAACTGGTAAGACTACTAGCATAATGGCGCTTGCTCATGAGCTCCTAGGACCAAATTACCGAGAGGCAGTTTTGGAGCTAAATGCATCAGATGATAGGTACGCAAAGTATTTACTTTGTTTAATTTATGTCACTTTTTGTTACTTTCTTACATTTTCTTACTATTTTTAACCAGGGGTATTGATGTTGTGAGAAACAAAATAAAAATGTTTTCCCAGAAGAAAGTTACATTGCCTCCTGGAAGACACAAGATAATAATTTTGGATGAAGCTGACAGGTAATTATGAATGTATTCGATGTACAGAGCTATTGGCAATAAAAAGGCATTATTGTGTTTTTACTCAGCCATCTTACTTTTTCTTAACCTGTAGTTCAAGATTGACTCGTTTACTTTACAAAGTTGGTGTTATGTAAAACAATTTTACCGTACAACTAGTTTACATCTATGATCTACCACTTTATAGTAAAACAACTGATACTTTTTAGTGAAACAACTAAAACTGTCAAACCAATACATTTTAATTAAACAAGTAATTTTGTTAAAAAAAATACACACAAAATGAAAACTAATTACATGGTAAAACTTGTTTACGTAAGATTTTGCCTACTTTGTATATAGATGGATTTGTGCATAATTATATGTAACTATTGAGTTATTCAACCTTATGGGTTTGTTGCATAATTCATTTGTAATTTTTGACTTATTCAACCTTAGTTACTTACACTTTTCTTGTGGCCTTTTCTTTTTTTTCCATATTGGATGGAAATTAGCATGACTTCCGGAGCTCAACAAGCCTTGAGGAGGACAATGGAAATATACTCGAATTCTACACGTTTTGGACTAGCTTGTAACACTTCATCTAAGATTATTGAACCTATTCAGAGTCGATGTGCCCTTGTGCGCTTTTCTAGATTATCTGATAAAGAAATCCTTGGACGTCTCAAGGTGGTGGTTGCAGCAGAAAAGGTAATTCCTTTCTTTTCAAGAAATTTCTTGTTCGTATCGTATGCAGTCCCATGCATCACGTTTATCTCATTTACAAAGTTGTTAATGTCCAAGTCGTAGCATTTAATTAAAGATAATTCTTTTCTCTTTCCACTCATGCAGAAATTCTTAATACAAAAGTGAAACAGATTGTTCTACATGTTTGTGATCTCAAATTAAGCCCTATTGCCTGCAAATTTTTTTTATTTTTTTTTTCCCGTTTGGGTTTGGACCACTTTCCTTTGCATGGTGGTTTATACATTTGTTAGGCCAATTTATTAAATTAATATTGACTACATCATCTAAAACCATCAATTATTTGAGAGAGCCTAAGGAATGTCTTATAATGACTGGTAAATGTAGATTGTGAAAATCATGTATGTTGTCTTTTTGTAAGAGAAGAAAAGTAGAATAATTTTTTTTATGCTTCTTCATGGAATTATTTGTTGTGTTCAGAAAATTGCTGACCAAAAATGCTTTCCTAAGGTAAATATTGTACACAGCTTTAAAGATTTCATGCTAATAGTTCAATGAAATGAATACTGTGTTTGCTTATTGGCATAAGATGATAAGAAAAGGTTTTTCTCATTATTAATCTGACAAGATAGAAAAGAATTGATATTTTGACTCGGAGGCCTCTTTATTTATTTATTATTTATTTTGGTTCTTTAATCGAAAATCTTAATGCTGAAATACTTCATTTTTTGGGGGCTAGATGCATTTTGCAACCTACTTTCATCGTTTTTGCCTAGGCAGCACTATATGAATTCTTAATATGGCTTTCTCAAATATTAGATAGTTGTTTTAGATCAATATGGTATAAGTTGCCAAAATTCCTTTATTAAAATGGCTTGAAGCTTTTATTCAGTTTGAACATAATTATTATTGTTTTAGGTACCTTATGTTCCAGAAGGTCTCGAAGCAATTATTTTCACTGCTGATGGTGATATGCGGCAAGCATTGAATAACTTGCAAGCTACAAACAGTGGATTTGGGTTCGTCAATCAAGAAAATGTTTTCAAGGTCGGGGCATGAAATTGAACATTGTTTGTATTTAGGCTTAGTTGCAAAATACATAAGACAGTTTCACGGTTTTTCAATTAAAATGTGTTTTTAAAATTTGCAATTCGATACACAACATTTCAAATTGTGCAATTACATAACATGACTATTTTCCGGCAAGTCCTGCTGACATGGCAATGAGAAATTGCAAAAAATTATTTAAAAGGTTGTGATTAAATTGAATCAATAGAAAAAAATTGTGAATTTTATTTGCAATTTTTCAAAGATTTTCTGCCGACTACGTCATCATATGCTTCTGGAAAATAGTCATATGATATAATTACAAAATTTTAAAAATCTGTGTGTCAATTGTAAATTTAAAAAACATATGTTGTAATTGAAAAAATGTGATAGGGTCGTAACTTTTTATGCAATTAACCCTCATATTTATTGTCAAATTGCATGTAATAACCAAGATATTTATCGTCAAATAGCATGTAATAACCAAGATTTTCTTTGGCTCCAGGTTTGTGATCAGCCCCACCCCTTGCATGTGAAAATCTTAGTAAGGCAAGTAATTGAGGGAAAATTTGACGATGCTTGTGGTGGATTGAAGCAGCTTTATAATATGGGTTATTCACCCACTGATATAATCACTACCCTTTTTCGAATCATCAAGAATTATGATATGCCTGAGTATTTGAAGTTGGAATTCATGAAGGTTTGTCATTGATCTTATGTAAATATGTTAGTATAGTTACTCCCTATTTTGACTTACTAACTGATCTTTTGTCATATTTACTTGGATTTAAAAGTTATTTGGTCCCATAACTTGTTTACTATCCAATTTCTGTCCAAAACAAGTTAACCTTTACGATTTAGTAATATTGAAAAATGTCCAATTTTGGCTCCATAACTTGTTTACTCTCTAAATTTGGCCCCAAATTAAATCCTCATGTGACATTTGTGAGACATAAAATGACGACGTTATCAATTTTCAAGCAATTTTGGACCAATTTTTTTAAATATTGGGACTAAATCGAAACAGTTAACATTTTTGAGATCAAACTTGGACAGTAGACATTTTATGGGACCAAATAACTTTTCCAACTCTATTTACTTGCACTCGTCATTCGACTGGGAGATATCCAATTTCTCGCCATCAGATTTATAGCAGATGAAACTGCTCTTTGCATCGCATTCTTTTCTTGAATATATACTGTTGTATTGGATTTTATCATTATGTTTCTATTTTTTTTAATACGACTCTCCTCTGATGGTTTTGCAGGAAACTGGATTTGCCCACATGAGGATTTGTGACGGAGTTGGTTCGTACCTTCAGTTGTGTGGTTTGCTTGCTAAGCTGGCGTTGGTCAGGGTAACAGCTAAAGCTGCTTAGGTTAGGTTCCAACTTGAATTGCTTTCTAATGATTTGCTAACCTAATATTGGCATGCCTATAGTAAAATGAATCTCTAGGATTGTGCCTCCTTAATTAGGCAACAACTGAAGAAGAGTTAAATGAAGTCTATGTCTCAATATTACGCCCCATTATATTCAAGATTCACGGGGATATTTGAAGCTCTTGTTTCCATAATTTGATGCATCTAATTATTAGTGGAAGCACACAGCGTGAGTGAATTATAAGATCCTCCTAGCTAATACCAACCTGTTTAGGAAGTTGGGGAAATGTTTTATTTGCAAAAAAGAGGGCTGTGGCATGCACTTAACGTAGATCTATCACCTTGACGAGAGTTAAATGTTATTTACTTAATTGTAGAATTTTGGAAAGATGATGGAATGAGGATATCTCTCTGCTTTAATATGCACTATGTCAATATGATACTACATGATGTGCAGAATTCTCTTAATTCAAGCTATATATGCAAATTAAATGACTAGACTAGAGTTCTGGTAAAGTGAAATAATCGTTTGCAATGTACATTTTTGTTCTTTATATACCTTTAATACTTCTGTAGTATCTGAATACGTTCTAGTTTAACTTCTTCATGATTTTATGCAGTTGAAAATAGGAATATTGAACCAACCAATTCCTATAAAAGCCTGCTGGAGAATCTTAAACAGAATCTCATGGAGCCAAAATGACGAATTTTTCCTCCAGTTGTGATTGATGTACGTAATAAGTGTCTTACTATTCAACATGTGATCTAATGTGTGTTGATTAATTTGATTATGCACTTGAATGCCTCAACAAGACAAGGTTACATAACGTTGTCTGAGATTTAACGTTACTTGCAATGATGTTATTTGAAGTCGAGTTGCATACACTTTATGGATTAAAATTAAAAGAATAAAGTATGTAGAGTATTTGCTTACGTTGTAACATCATGTCACAGGTATTAAATGTATGCTCTTTAGTCCACATCATTTTAAACCAAGTTTGATTAATCATAACATGATAAAGATTTTTTACATTTTTATGGGCACGTTACAGCATGATCAAGTTTGTGAGCACATAGTTTTTAATTGAAGGAAACATGTGATCAAGAAAAAAATAAGAAACAATGAAATAAGTCATGCCAAAGAAATAAACAAAAAAAATCTAGGCCATTTTTTTTCTATATATGATCACTGGGGGATGGGAGGGATAACATTGCAGTAGTTGATTGTACCAAATTGAATGTTACTGTAATAGTTAAACTTGTTAACTGCTAATACAGGAGTAGGGGAGAACATCATTAGTTGTAGGAATACGTGCATCGTTAGCAAACTATCTGAGCCCGCTTGATGGCTCTTTCCCGCAACTCGATTCACATTCAATCTCTTGGCGATCTTCTCTAGACCGCCATAGAGCTGCAACTGTTTGGCCATATCTTTCGTATCATGCAAAACCGATCCGAAAACCCCCTGCTTTAACATTATGAACTCATCATAGCTGCTGGGAAGTTGTTCGGCCGTCAAAATTTTGATTAAGTACCCGTAGTCGTAAAGGCCGTGGAAAGTGATCCACGTCAGCCCCGAACCCCAGCCTAAACCGTATTCCCTGAACTTCAAAGCGAAAGTACGAGAGTCAATGCCCGTTTCCTTGTTCTTGGCAAAATCAATGCCCTGACTCTTGAGGAGGGTGATGGATTCGGGGTTGTGAGGATCAAGCTCAGGATCAAAGTCGCGGAAGTTGAATTGCCATACATATTGGAATTCAGTGCCGAAAGTTGGGAGATTTCCATGGATATCGGAGAGAGTGATGCCGAGTTGGATGAGCTTTAGTGAGTCGACATTCTGCTTCATCAACTGGTAGAGTTCGGAGGGAGAAAGTCTGGAGAAGGGTATACGAGTAGTGAAGATCGTACCAGGAAATTCAGAATCGAACGAGGCTAGACGAAACCGATGCAGACATCGACGAAGGAGCTTCAGTTCGTCTTCCAAATTTGCCCCCCAAACCTCACGAACAACAATGGTGGGAGAAGACGCCATTGTCTTTTCTTGTTCCATCTCTCTTTGTTTTCTGGTGATTTGCTATTGCAGAAGAATGAGGAAAACAACTATTGTAATGAGGGATTTGATTTCGAAGTTAATATATAATGGAGTAAGTAACTAAGATCTCTTTGATATCTTTCCAAAAAAAGAAATAGAACTTATGGTCTTGGATGTCAGGAATATATAAGTGAAGTACTTCTAACAGCAACGATCAAGATTTGACTGTATAAGTAATTGCTTGAGTCCAAAGTTAATGTATAAGGAAATAATAAAACTTTTTTTATGGAAAAACAATAATAAGGGAAGTTCTAACGGTAAATTCTAACGGTAAATAAAGAAAATCAAGGTTTTATGGATTATACTATATCTATTAATTTATTTTTTTCTGCTTTTAAATTCCCTCTTCTTTCCTTGTTTCCGTTGTTTCGCATTATATATTTGGAGCAAAAATCCTTGCTTTGGTGTTTATTTATGGAATGAATTGCGGGCTTATAGAAATTACCATATTAAAGGATTTAAGCTATTCTATTTCTTCGGCTCGGATTCCCTATTTCACATGTGTGTTTCATCTGGTGTTTCATGCCTCGAATTTGTGCGTGTCCATTCCAGCTCACTCCGTTCTGTCACCAGGCCCGAGTGGTTCATGGTTCACCCGGCCCGAATAGGCCATGATTTAGGATTTATCATTTAGTGTTTAGGGTGTAGATGATTCACCCACCCATAGACATGTGGCGCAAATCCAAGGCATGAAACACCAGATGAAACAGACTTGTTAAACAGGGAAATCGCGCTGCTATTTCTCCTTCTCCATATATAGTAACGTATATTTTACTTATTTCTCCTCCGTTCGTGAAGCCATCATCGTGCGCCGCCTCCCTGGTCTTCCAAAATTATTGCATCTGCGGCCTGTGGGTGCACCCCGCGCTTCAAAAATAGTGTAGTCGTCCCAAGCATCGCCGTTAGTGTTACCCATCAAATCGAGCCTAGATCCATGGTTCCCTCGGCGGGTGCTTACCTAGATCTCTTAGCCACTCGTGCAACCCCTGAGCTACCACTGCTGTTCTGCTATGTAAACAATTTTATTAGTTTTATTGAATAACATCAATTGTTTTAATTAAATAATATTACTTGATCAGTATTAATTATTTTCATTAAATCGTATTATGCAATTGGTGCACCAAGAGTTTGAAATATAAATTTGAAGGTAAAGTGGCGACACTTCATGTCTCCCTTAAAATTTACCACAAAAATAGAATAAGCATTAAGATGATTTGAATAAGTATATGAATCGAGAACATGAGAAAAATCACAATTGTGAAACTTGATTACTCTTTTCATGTCGAAACATCATTTCCACCAAATGAACAAACACCATGTACCATGTACGGACTAAGAGTACCTTTTCTTTAGCTATAGTAAGCTCTATTATACCCCTCACAAATAGAACTTTTTCCGAATTCAATCTTGTGAAACTGACCAAGCCTTATATCATTACATGCATCCAAATGTATCGTGAATTATTAGTGTATTTTAAAATCATACGATCTGTTTATATTTAACCGTGTAACTATTAATGTAAAAAAATAATTGTACAATTAAGTGTAAATAAAATATATTTTTCAATATAATAAATTATATAGTTCTAAAATGCACCTTAATACACGTATGAAACTTATTTACTATTTTCATAAGGAAACACACGACTGGTTGGGCCCACAATAATTTGACATCCCAATATGAAAGCAGTATATCATGTAGGAAATATTGAAATAATAAAATATAAATTATGAGGTTAATTCCAATGTATGATTTTTTCTTTTAGCAGAAAGTTTGTACTTTTGAATACGGAGATAATCAATTCAAGTTGTAGATTGATTGGGTCTCAACACGATAAATATTTATTTGAGGTCATTTAATAATATTCATTGATATAAGCAAGCAAACTCAAATAAATATTTTGAAATCAAAATTTGGTTAGAAATCAATTTTTAGAAATCAAATACATCCATCCTATAAATATATACAAGTTCTATAAATAACATATTTTTATAATCTATATACACTTTCTCCAATGATCCATATCATCTTTTATTTTCACTCTAATTTTATATATCACTTTACGCATTTTTTATTATTATTATTTTTGCAACTTTTAATATAATTACTAATTAATAATTACATAAATCATTGAATCATTACAATTATAATCAATTATCGATTAAAAAAAATTATAATTATAATCAACAATAATAAATATGTTGAGGAAATTACATACGACTTTAAGGTAAACGTAATGACTGATATCAACGAGCGAGTGACATAACAATTTTCATCTTCTTTTTGTAAGCCAACCCTACTCTAAGAAATATAGTTTATGTAGCAATGGCCTTGTTAATGCTCCTATTATTCCTAAAAGGAATATGATAAAGGAGCACCATATGAATTTTAAAACAAACACACACTTTATCACGACTTTAAATCCACTAATTTTATAAAACAAACACGATTACACGCTAAAAATTCCCAATTTTATTTTCGAATTTGAATCAAAGCCCCCATTTTTTGAAAAATGTTGCAAAAACTCCCCCATTATTTTGAAAAATGCACCAAACCACTTTGCATTTCTAAATTCGCACAAAACCCTTCTGTAATTTTTGAGCTATGTACAAAATCGTTCAAACTTTACCATTTTCCCCTTTTTAGTGTTTAAATTTTTTAATATTGTATTTGATGGCTAGTTTAATTGTAAATTTTTTATCATCTTTATGGAATAAATACATAATTTCTTAATTAAAATCATTTAATAAAAAAAATTATTCATATCATTTTTTTTAGTGAGTAGGTTATTAATTGTACTCTCCGATTAATTTCAAAGATTATTTTACACTTTTACTCTTTTATTTATCTGCATGGCGTAAAATTTCTTAGTTAATTAATAAAAAAGACCAAAATTAAAATACAACATTTAGAATCACTTAAATTACTGCAACATAACTAATTTTTTGGATACAAAAACCTTTTAAACCAACAGTAAAATTGATAGATGGGAATATTATTTAGGGCCAGGTTACTAACACCCACATAATTAGTAAACTCACCCACTTAATTAGTGAATTACCGAATATACTTTTTTTTTTAATGTGAGATGGTATTATGTGCACTATGTTTATCGTACATCACTATTACTATTATTTGTAAAGATCAACATTTTACGATAAAATATTAATCCTTATAAATAATAGTATTAGTGGTGTACGGTGAACATGATTCACATAATACTTTAGCTTTTTCTGTAAAGTCTTAATTTCCTCTTATCCAAGTGTTTCCTTTTTACAAATTTCCCTATTCCATTGCCACAGGATTGCTGCGTTGCCATTCGTTTTTGCCATTGAAAAATCAAATAAAATCACATTATAAATCAATCCATTTTTTTTTTTACGAAAGAACACGAAAATCACCAAAAAAATCTATGAAAATGACTGAATAAGAACACCATTATTGACATGAAAATATGTTAAAAGAGACTAAAAAATGACAACAATCTTAATCTTATTTACTAAGAGACACTATTAATCGAACCACAAAATATTTTTTTATAGAAAAGAGATTAGCTGGTTGATTACGAAAAAGAATAAAAAATGAAAGAAAAACCATTTTGTATCATTACCTGAGATATGGAGTAAAGAAGACATATTCACATATCATATGTTTAAGCATGATATGTAGGGGAGTGTATCTACTAACGTTGGGGGTGTACATAACCGGCCCTATTATTTATCTAAAGTCCAAGAAGAAAGATGGGCTCAAACATCTCAAAAGCCCAATATCAATACGGTGTCAAGATTGACCATTATATTCCTGCCTGCGCATTAGGGTTTATCAATTCACACAGAATAGCGGAGCGGCTATCTCGCCACCAACCGTTGCAGCCATGGTTCTCAAGTAAGAGCATCTTTGTTGTTTTATGCTTTCTGAAAGTCTAAATTGCATCTTTATTACACTCCCTGACCTTATGATCGTATTGGCGATAGTTTTCCGGTGAATTTGAATGTCTTTTGTGGAAATAATCGGAGGCTTTTTAGATTTTGTTGTAAGTATTGTGTTAGTTGTGTTTTAAAGGGGCATACGGATGATTTCCTTGTTATTATTATGTTTTGAGAGCATATATTGTTTCCTGGGAAGTATGCTGCTGTTACGTATATTGAATGGATGTTTAGCCTTCAATTAGGGGGAGTATTTTATGAAATTGAACCTAAATCCTGCGTTTTTAGACCGCCTGAGAAGGCGTTTCTCGATTTGTTTCACAGAGTAGTAATTTTTTTTTTTTGAGATGTCAAAATCAAATAGTGTACGCTTTTGTTAAATTTTTCTAACGAAGTGATTCCATTTCTTGAGAAGGTTCGCACATGTGGTATTCTTATGCAGATTATTTCATCTTTTTGATTGTTCATTTGGTTGATGTCTTATTCATTATTGATCTCATAACAGGACAGAGCTTTGCCGTTTTAGTGGCCAGAAGATCTATCCTGGAAGGGGAATCAGATTCATCCGATCAGATTCCCAGGTCAGTATTCAAGATGGATCTGTGTTTTTGTCTCAATCTTGAAATTTGTAAGGCTTATTAAAGTGGTGTTTTTATGGGGTTTTCAGGTTTTCCTCTTTGCTAACTCAAAATGCAAGAGGTACTTCCACAACCGCCTGAGGCCAGCAAAACTTTCTTGGACTGCTATGTACCGTAAACAACACAAGAAGGTCTTTGTTCACTGATGATACTCCTTTTATTTTTTTATAAATTCCTTATTTGCATTTGAATGGTGTCTTAAATGTTTTGTTTTGAGTGCAGGATGCTGCTGCTGAATCTGTGAAAAGGAGGCGTCGTGCCACCAAGAAGCCCTACTCAAGGTCTATTGTTGGTGCCACTTTAGAAGTTATTCAGAAGAGGAGGAGTGAGAAGGCAGAGGTCCGTGATGCTGCACGTGAAGCTGCTTTACGGTATGCTATAATGAATTTCTCTTATAACTTTATAATGGTTGATTAGTGTGAATTTTAAATTTGGAATACTCAACTCTTATAATGAATTTCTTTCGTAACTTAGAATGGTTGATTAGTGTGAATTTTGAATTTGGAACACTTGTCTCCTATAATGTAATTCTCACACTATAAGTTGATTAGTGCGAATTTTGAATTTGGAACACTTCTCCTGTAAATTAATTTCTTTCACTAACTTATATTGGTTGATTTAGTGTGAATTTTGAATTTGAACACACATCTCCTATGATGAATTTCTTTTGTAACCTATAAAGTTTGATTAGTGTGAATTTTGGTACTTGAAACACTTATCTCCTATAATGAATTTCTTTCGAAACTTATAATGTTATAAGTGTGAATTTTTAATTAATAACACTTATCTCCTATACTGAATTTCTTTCATTAACTTATAATGGTTATTAATGTGGGTTTTGAATTTGGAGCACTTATCTCCTATAATGAATTTCCTTCGTAACTTGTAATGGTTTATTATTATGAATTTGAATTCGAAACATTTATTTGTCTCAGTGAGATAAAGGAGAGAATCAAGAAGACTAAAGATGAGAAGAAGGCCAAGAAGGCTGAAACTATCTCCAAGCAGAAGACGAAGAGCAACGTACCCAAGGGTGCTGTTCCCAAGGGCCCTAAGATTGGTGGTGGTGGAGGCAAGAGATAGATGGTGATGTTTTGCATATCTTAGATAAATAGCATCATTACTTCTATATATTAAGCACACATATCACCTTCCCTTTGCCTTTTGTGCTAATTTGTTTTTTTTACTTGCAAATTGTTGTTTGTTTTCGAGGATTATTAGATTGTAAGGCTGCTAGACTCACTTTACTTTATAAATGTCTTACATTCTTCTCGTGTTTGGTTGCACATCTCTCTCTTTCTCGCTCGAGTTATGTAATGTGACTTTTGCTTAAATTTTTATTGTTCCTACTTCCTACAGTTTAATATTTTGATTAGTAACAAGTATATTCTCTACCAAGTCTTGATGTAGTAGTGTTCTTCAAAGGCCTTTATTATGATGAAAATTCTCCGATAGTAATGCATTAGTACATCTATTTTGCTAGGTCTTGTATGTATCAGGTGGCTGGTGCCCCGTGTGTTTTATAGTATATTTTAAAAACTTGCAACTTGTTGCACTGAGATTTGTCTCCTCCGCTTACCTTAGAATAAATAACCCTCGTGCGCCCTTTGTCATCGTACCTGCTACCTCTGTAACGAATTGAACCAATTACGAAATGTTCTTTTGTATAATTCAACTTAATAAAAAATTCATCGTAACTAGAAAAGCTTGTTGTTTATATTCTTCTTGAAATTAAGTTATCGAATTAAGTATTTGAATATGGGTGTGCTAATATGTTATAGGGAATGTTTTTTCTTATATAAAGTAGATGCACTGTATGTTAAATTAGTAATTAATTTTCTTCTTATATATTCAATAGTAATAATAAGGTAAAATGTAGCAGTTGAAGGCAACAAATTGAAAAGAAATAAAGTGGAACGGTTGGCACACGCACATCAAACGCACACATCTGTGCGATGCATTTTAGCCGCTCAAACCTCCAATTGACAATAACTCCTTTCTTAAATTACAAGATAAAACAAGGACATATACTTGGAACCAATGTTTTCATAACCGAACCGGTGATCGAACCGGACAGACCACCGGTCAGCGGTTCAACCGGTCGGACCGGTTCAACCGGCGGTTCAACCGTTTTCTATGTTTAGTTAAAAAAACAAAATAAATATACACCTACAAAAATTTAAATATATATTTTATAACTTTTCATATCATATTTTATAAATTTTGTCCCACCTCATACATTTATCCCACATCGAAAGTGTTAGAGAAAAATGTGAGAGGAATATAGATTTAAAATTTTAAATATTTAATATAAATTAATAATTTAATTTTAAAAAAAATAAAAAAAAACCGGTTTTTTCTGGTTGAATCGGGTTTTGACCGGTTCAACCTGAAAACCGGTTATATATGTGTATTTTAACCGGGTTACCGGCCGGTTCAACCCGGTTTTGAAAACATTGCTTGGAACCAATGGGACCGAAAATTACTAATTGATATTACAATTTTTTAATGCAAATTATTAATAAATACAAACAGAATTGCATATAGTCAAAGTTGCACGTGAAAGTGCAAATGTATCTACATATATATATATAACTATTTTTTTACCTATTACTCCCTCCGTCCCATTCATAATGGTAAAGTACCCCATATTTACGTCACAATCATAATGGTAAAGTTACTTACACATTTTATTACTTTATCACTTTATCACATAAAATATTAATAAACAACACTTTCTACCCAAATTACTCATCACTTTATAGGCGGGGGGCTGCCGTACTGCGGTGGTCAATTGTAGGCGGGGGCCGCCGTACTGTGTTTTGGAGGGGGCATCGTCAGCGGGGAGGGTGGGGAAGGAGGGGGACCGCAGCGAGACGGGGGCGATGGCCGCCGCAAATTTCTGGGAGGGGGAGGCGGGTGGCGGCTGTCAATTTCTTGGTGGAAGTGGGTGGCCGTGGCGGCGGTGACGGCGATTTGAGAGGAGGGGGAGCTTGCGCCGCTGCAGCATTTTTGAGAGGGAGAGAGCAGCAGGTATTAGGGTTTTGAAAATGGATATAATAAATTTTGTGTGGAATGAATGTGAATTTAATGAGAAAAGAGTATTCTAGGTTTTTTAGCACTTGTCTTGCACCTATAGCTAGTTTTAAAAGTAAGTTGAACTTAAGAGTAACACTAAAGGGATTTTTGAACCTCTCAGTAATTATCTCTTAATTTTATTTTTTACATAGTTTCAATTTAGGTAGATCAAAATTCTATAGAGAATAAGAATAACAGTTTACTTTTATTATACTTTGCACGTGCTAATATGATTCATAAAAAATAATCATTACACATTTTGATAAGCCATATTCCCTCTTATAATTATTCTTCCTCAATCATTTCATGTACTCTTTCATGGTTTCCCAAGAACATAATGTAATTTAATCTATCTGTTTAGAATTTTTATAACAAGGTCGTTGTAGTATAGTGGTAAGTATTCCCGCCTGTCACGCGGGTGACCCGGGTTCGATCCCCGGCAACGGCGCTTTTTTTAATGTTTTTGGTTTCAAATAATTGTTTATTAAATATTTATAAAAGTAATCAACAGTACGCTGCCCGTCTAGCTCAGTTGGTAGAGCGCAAGGCTCTTAACTTTGCGGTCGTCGGTTCGAGCCCCACAACACACCTTTAAATTTAAAGATTTTTTTTTATACCATCTAATTATGCATATTTGTTTATTTAATTATTTTCATAATTATTTGGTTTCAGTTGAACATTTCCATATTTTATTTATTTCATAACGTAAAAAATTAAAATTTAAAAAGTTCATTTGTTTTGTCGGGAATGAGTCAAATGATTCTTTAGAGTATATTGTTTCACTATAAGTTCTCAATTTCGAGTTGAAAATGTTGTGGGGAACACACCTTTGTTTTGTACACCGCTATTTATGTTACTTGTCGATTATCATTTGCCTTTTGTTGTATTTTTTAGTTTTGACCAAATATTAAGTGACAACTTAATAATTCATTTTGTGTAAATGAACTTATTGAATTTGATTTCTCAAAATCAAATTTTGAATAACTAACTTTGTCCCAAAAAAAAAAAAAAAAATCAAATTTGGGTGAATGAGAAATTTACATGAAAGTTTGTCATTAATATGTGGCGAAAGTTTGTCATTAATACGTGGATAAATATATTAAATGAATGTATTTATTATGATAATAGTAATAAATTGTGACAAAAACATTTTATTTCAAATGATATGTCTTTTAGGAAAATTGACTCATAATTGTTGCTGAATTATTGTCTAATCTAAAAGTTACGTCTTTTGGAAAAAATGAAGTTTATGATGAAGAGTCACAACTATTACCTACGACTTTTTGGAAGTCTATATAAAGAACCCCATATTGTTCATTTCATTCCATCGATTTATCGAGTATTCATCGATTTGATTAATCAGTTGATTGATTTCAATAATCAATTTTACATCGATAAAAAAAATAATTTTGTGAGTTGTCAAGACATCCTACTACAATATGCATACATGACATTTTAGAATTGTAGTTTCTGCATTAGAGTTGAGGCGGAACGTTTCGAACAGTTGACTCTGTTCGTCGATAGTTTTCGATTCGTAGTACAGCGATCAGAAAGTTTTAAAGTTGTATTTTAAGGGTGATTTTCATGATATCGTATTACACAGGAATACGGGGCAATATCGTCCAACTCTTGCCTTAATTTTATCGTGTCAGTTTTCCATAGCCATCTTAATTATGTTGTATATACATTTGGAGTCACTCATAATTTTTTTACTTTAATTATCTTAGTTACCAAACAAAAACAAATGTGATAGGGTCAGAAATCCTAATTGAAAACGACAAGCAACTCAAAACCGTTCTTCATACATAATCACCACCACTACATCGCCCACATTCAAGTTAAAAATTCTCCATTAAATTCTCCATTAATAAAGAACAACTCCCACTCCCACCCCCACCTCCCTAAATTCTCGGTTTCTCTCTCCCACGCACATATTCATGTAAGTAGGTAGCTCAGAGTGCATACTGTAAACTGCAAAAAAAAAAATGATGGGAAATGGAGATCCAGAAAGGGGGAGAGCAACTAAGGACAGAAACGATGGCTATTTTGCCGGAGAAGGGGCGGAGCATTCAGATAGTCACTGGAATTCATGGCTTGTTCCTCTCATAGTTATTGCTAATGTCGCCATGTTTGTGGTGATCATGTTTGTTAACAATTGCCCCAAAAATATCAATGGCCTTCGAGGAGATTGTGTGGCTAGGTTTCTCGGAAGGGTTTCTTTTCAGCCTCTCAGGGAAAACCCCCTTTTTGGCCCCTCTTCCTCAACGTAATTATCTCTCTCTCTTGATTCTTGATTTTTATCCTTATTGTTGTTGTTTGTTTGTGGGAATTGATTTTAACCTTTTTGGGGGGATTTTTTTTCTGATTGATTTGGGTAACTTTTTGGGTTGTGGGTTTATGAAGGCACATTTTGTGCATAGTTTCTTGTTTTATAGTAATTGATTGTGAGGTTGGTTTCTTTGCTATGTGAATTGGAGTTTGAAGCATTTTATTTAGCTTTACATCTTCTGCATTTATTGACATTTTCTTGATAATTATACTGTGGACTGCAATATGTGGTTCTTGAATATTCCACATCATCTAATTTTAAACAGAATAGTTTATAATAATAAGTAACATATTCCCTTTTGAATTGAGTTGTCAATTCAAAAGGGAATATGTTACTTCTGGCATGAGATGAAGTTGTTGCTGTGAGATTTTATTTTCATTTATTGGGAGAATTTTTAAAAGTATTCATATTGATGAATACTATTCTCATAAGTTTCCAGTGTAATTATAGTAAATAAGACTCTTAGATTAAATAAGTTCCATCTTTCTAAGGAAAAAAGGTAGGACTAGATTGTGTTTAATTCTGGTGATCATAGTATTTATTTTCAATTAAGTGTTGAGTCTTTTGACTATCATATGCCATGAAGTAAACAAGATTCAATCAGGAGTAGTAAATAATATTGACACGTGTTCATTAACACTGCAAAGTGTAAAGGAACTTGAATACTCAGTATTGTACTGAAAATATCTGTTTTTTTACCTTATTGCGCATGTTAAGCTTTTAAGGAACACACTAATTAATCCTACAGTAATTCACACACTATTTGAGATAGGATCCAATGCTGTCTTATATTATCAACTACTAAATCTTGGGCATCACCTTTAGGACTTCACACACTATTTAGTTATCTGAGTTATGCCTTCTCACCTTATCAATAGTGTTGGAATATTTTAGTTTTGATGAATTATGCCAAAACATTATCAACTTGTGTTATTGAAGCTAATTTACAGATAACAAGTTGAGGGGGAACGAGAGAACAAGTTGAGGGGGAACTCACGAAATTAGAAGAAGATGATCGAGATCGATCGAGGTCATAGATTTAGACCGATCAAGATCGATGAGTAAGATGAGTTCCGGGTTAACCGGATGAGCCGGCAAATCGATGAGAAGAAAAGTTAAGCCACCGATCGAAGATCGATGACCGTAAATGCATATGTTCGATGACCGTAAGAATGCATTTAGTTGATCTCGTGATCGAAGAGCGCATGTCGATCGTGTTAAACCGACTGGAAGATCGTAAGAAGATTGCAAATCGAGAGGAAATGATGAGACTAATCAAGATCGACGTGATCGAGATCGATAAGATAACCTCGATATGCTAACCCCGATGTAATCGACCGATGCTATCCCGATATGTTGACTGAAGATATGCCGATCCGATCAATCGACCCGATCGATCAAAGCCGTAAGAAATCGATAGCTCGAAATAAGTGATCTCGATGGTCGAGGAGTAAAAGTAACTCGAGGGTCGATGTCCGAAGTCAAGAGCCAACTCGCTTAGCCTCGAAAGTGTCAAGATGCCCGATCGACAAAGTCCGTGAAGAGAAGTCTGCTAAATCAAGAATCCTGAGTAGAAGTATCCTGAGACTCAGAGAAACCTGAAGACTCAGAGAAACCTGAAGACTCAGAAGAATCCTAAAGACTCAGAAGAATCCTGAGACTCAGAGAAACCTGAAAACTCGAAACTCAAGACTCGGAAGAATCTCAAGACTTCGAGAGAAACATGAGACTCGAGAAAACCCTCAAGACTCGTAAGAATCTCAAGAATATAGCCAATTAGATTCAAATGACGTGGACCAACGAGAGAAGACAACCAAATTTAAAAAGTCAGCGGAAACTTACAGAATAGTATGAATTTGAATGTGATTCTCTCCAACGGTAACATTCAAATCCACACTATAAATACAAGGTCTTTCATCATTCTAAAGTGTGGAGAATATGGAAAAATGCTATAGAGCCAAGAGCCATATACTCAAACATTCCCACCATAGAACACAAGTCTGTAGATATACAAATATGTTCAAGAGTGTTCTTAAACCCAATCTAAGCTATCCTAAACTTAGAGAGATTTTCCCAACCTTAGCATTGAGGCTAAACAAATGTAAAGGAAAATCTCAACCTAGTTGGAGGCACCAACCAAACCCAAACCCAAACCCAATTGTTAGGTAGTTTGTGTTATTGTTGGAGTTGTAAAGAGTGAGTAAGTTGTAGAGTAGTCAGCCAGAAAACTCTAGAGAAAGAAGTGAGTAAACTATCTTGGATAGTCAGAAAGCTTATAGGCGATCCTGTGGAGGGTGATAAGTTCCGATTGAAGGAATTTCCCTAGGAACAGAGAGAGTGGATGTAGAAGCTTGAGTCTCCGAACCACTATACTTTGTTGTGTTCTTTATTGCTTTATGTTCTTACTTGTCATATTCATTTGGTTATAAGCAAAACACAACACATGGACTTAAAAAATAAAAATTTGGAATCACCATTCCTTCACCCCTGTTTTATATGCATTACATGATTTTTCCGCATTTCATGGATTTTGCACCTGGACCAACAAATAGCTTGGCCAAGAAAGCTGAACCTTGAACCATTACAAATATTTTTAAAAATAGAAATATAAAAAATAAAGAGTAACAGTTGGGTGCACCAATTGCACTATGCAACTTATGCATAACTAATAATGTTCAATGAAAATAACTAATATTATTGTTTAGTGAAGATGTCTTATACTTACTAACTAATACCTTTTAATATAACAACTAATACAGTTGCACGGTGCAATTGGTGCACAGAAGCATTTGCCAAAATAATATTCCAACCTTCTCCTTTTTAAGGACGTTCACCATAATGGTGGTCTACTTTTGTTCATTTGTTGGAAAAGTTTATTCGTTTTATAGAGTAATTATTTTTCTCGCAGACTGGAAAAACTGGGAGCACTTGAATGGGACAAGATAGTGCACCGTAATCAAGCATGGAGGCTTATCACTTGTATCTGGCTACATGCCGGTGTTATCCATTTACTAGCAAACATGCTGAGTTTGGTGTTCATTGGAATTCGTCTAGAGCAGCAATTTGGATGTCGTAAGAAATATTTAAGTTTCGTATCTCTCATTATCATTATTAGTAGATATAAACCTTAATACTGATTGTCACTGTTTTGGAATTCTCATGTTTATCAATTGTTTGGTCCCCTTTTTCTCCTTTTACATTCTCGATTTTACCCCTGTGAATTGCATGATGCAGTGCGAGTTGGGGTTATTTACCTGGTGTCGGGAATTGGTGGGAGCATTCTATCTTCCCTTTTTATTCAGAGGAATATCTCTGTCGGAGCTTCTGGGGCCCTGTTTGGACTTCTTGGAGCAATGCTATCTGAGTTATTCACCAACTGGACTATTTATTCCAATAAGGTTACTTCTTCTAACCGTCTTAACTTGTTACAATTGCATTTTCTTGAGACACGAGCATATGATAAAATAGGGAAAACTTCTACGGACGATGGTGCAACTAGTGCAATTTTGACCAAAATTTGACTCAATTCACAAAAAAATCGAATATATAATGAGAATATTAGTTCATATGAAGAGAAGTATCAGTCCATACCAAATATAAGTATTAGTTTGTAGGTTGAACAGTATTAGTACCTTTTCAATGAACTGATACTTTACTTCACATGAACTAATACTTCTCAACTTCTTTTTTCAATGATTAGCAAAAAAAAAAATCCAGCTAGATTACAATTTTTTTTTAGTCAAAATTGCACCACGATTAAAAAAAAATAAAATTATGACAAGACACTATCAGAAGAAAAATATTTTTTAACCTTAAGGAAAAAAATGGGTGTTCTATATTTCTTTTTACAACATGTTTCTATTGTTTATGGAGGTCCTTAAGAAACTAGAAATTTTAACTGTTGCAATGTTATTTTCCCAACAGGTTGCTGCTCTATTTACTCTAATCTTCATCATTGTGATTAACTTGGCTGTTGGAATTCTTCCTCATGTTGACAATTTTGCCCACATTGGAGGGTTTCTTACCGGTTTCCTCCTCGGCTTTGTGCTGCTCGTCCGACCCCAGTTTGGTTGGTCAGAAGGCAGACATCTCCCAGTCGACACTCGCATAAAATCCAAGTACAAAATTTACCAATATGTTTTCTGGATTGCTGCAACCATTTTGTTAATTGTTGGGTAAGTTTCCGTGTATCTATCCTTAAGCTCGCATATTTACTTTATTCACCTCTTGGCTTTTTGTTCCTGACACTTAAATTTTTGGCTAGGTCTTGTATGTTTCAGTGCAACAAGTTGTATGTTTCTTAAATACATTATGAAGTGCACCGTGCACAGGATACCCTCTCTTATTTTTTATGTTTTTGCTCTCTACACTTGCATTTTTTGTCAACTTTTGGCCCTTTTCCTTCATTAACAAAAGCAAGTGTCAACCTTACAGTTTCCTGATGATCGTTTAATATTGCATATAATTTCGTTCTCCTATTTGATTTGGGAAAAAGAAGAGGCTGATATCTATTCTTATAATTCTTGCAAATTTTGTAGATTGACAGTTGGATTGGTGATGCTATTTAGAGGGGAAAACGCAAACGATAAATGCAGGTGGTGTCGTTATCTAAGCTGTGTGCCTACATCCAGATGGCGATGTAACAACTGATTCGGATTTCCATTCCTATTCTCGACTCTACTTGGATATGCAGTATTATGCTAGTTTCACGTACCTGTATCTGTACATATGCTTTCTCTTATGTACATGCATGCCCTAGGAATTAGGAAAGACCTTTTTCTTGATCTGGAACTCATACACAATCTTTATTCTAATTTTGTTTTGAGTCTTGACAAATGAATCCAAATTATACCCGTCTTTTATGGATTTTTGTCTAAATTCATTGATGCGTTCGTGAAAGGGACTCTGTGATAATACCTTCATTGGAGCATGAGAAAAAAGTCCAAGGGAAATAAATTTTTAATTATTTTAGTGCAAAGGTCTCATATACCCTTTTATTATTCAAAATGAAATAAATTTATCAAAGTGATACACCTATTTTTTTTCCCCACCATTTGACCGTGTTTTCTGTTAAAATTTGGAAAATGTCACTTCACTGCCACCACAGTCCTCCACCACCGTCGCACTCCGCTTGTCCGGCATCACTACCGCTCTCCACCATCATTCGAGATTTTGAAGGAAAAATCAAATATTGTAGGAGTTTTTTTTTTTAATTATAAATTTTCACGATTTTAACTTTCGAACCTAGTTCGTTGACATTTGTTCCTTATTTCGACAAAATCTTATCAAAATTGTGTAGATAATTCAGAAATATTTTTTTGGAATTTGATATATTCTTCAGAAAATCTTTGTTGAATTTCGTTATCCGAAGATTTTGTTGAAAAGGGTATAATGGGCAGTTCCTGAGAGAGGTGTATCTACTAATGTTGTATATAACTTGGCCCTGCTATTAAAAGAAAAAGAAAAGATAGTCCAAGGCATAGCCGAGTGGTAAAAATTGTGGTGATGTTCGGAGAAAATTTTCGGCAACGTGGGTTCGAACTCCGTGTTGGAACAAATTCCCATTGAATTATTATGAATGTTTGTCTTAGAGATTAAATTCTATTGACTTTCTCTTACAAATATCTACTACTCAGACACATTATTCCATTGATAACCCACCCGCCTAAAAAGCTTTTCCAACATTACGGATTTACGGGTGTGAGAGTTTTTCGTCTCTACCTTACCAAACAAAAAACAAAAAAGGAAAAAGATACAAGGAGGCCGAAAAGTGACTTCAAGAAGAGATAGGCCCAATAAAACAACTAAACATGCCAAAAGAAAAACGATCCGGTTATAATGTGGCGGTGATTTCTACATTGTACATGAGTATTGAATAATTAATATATATATATGAAATTCTTAAATGGTCCAAGTGAAATCCTTCACGCTCGATCAAGTAAATCTTTAAATTTTAATTTTCATCTTGTAATTCATACAAATTAAAATAAAAAAGTGATAAAAGTATTAAATTACAGGAGAAAAAATCAAAAGGGCAAAAAAATAGAAAAATATAAAGCTTACGTACGAAAATCAAAATTAAAAAATAATAGAACTAAAGCAAAAAAGTAGCAAAGTTGTCCGATAAAAAAACCATTTTTCCCATATAGATTGACTTATGAATGGTGGTGATGGCATACAAGAGAGGCATCGGACATTCTGAAAAATAAGTATTGAAGGTGCAACCGTGCATTTTGAGATGTTTAAATATGAATATGGGATAGGAATGGTCCTGAGAGATGATATGGGGGTGCTCATAGCTTGCAGGATGGTCGTTCATTCGGGTCTGATGAGTGTGGATGAGGGGGAAGCGTGGGGGGCCATGGATGCTGTCATGTGGGTGATCCGTCTAGGCTTTCATCAAGTGATCATTGAATCAGATTCGAAACGGGTTGTGGATGCGTCTAAACGCCCAGATAGGGGGGACACTACATTTGAAAACTATATTGATGAGGGGAGGATAAGGCTACGCGATTATTCTTCTATTTCTGTTAATTGGATTCCGAGGGATGCCAATATTTTGGCTCACACGATTGCTCGGGCTTCTCGCAATTATAGTAGCCCGTTTTGTTGGGTTGAGCCACCGAACTTTATGGATGACCTCCTCAATAGATGCACCGAGTGCATCTAAGTTTCTTTTATGTCAAAAAAAAAAAGAATATGGGTGACACCTTTTTTGTATTTGAGTTGTATAAGATTTTTTTTTTGAAAGGAGTTGTATATGAATATTGGCTACACCTGGTAATGAACTTTTCTACGAAATCTATCTACTATTCCCTCTTTAAAGTTGTCTTGATGACGACCAAATTAATCAAGTCTTATGCACCAAGTATTTTATAGTGTATTTTAAAATTATGTAATTTATTGCATTGAAATATACAATTTATTTACATTGAACCATGCAATTAATATGATGGAAAGGTATTCCTTGAAATTTGTCCCTTTCCAATTCGATTCGGATTATTCTTCAGGGTTGGTTAAATCAGTTACAACAAATAGTTTTATCTATTCGTGATTAGTGTTTTTGTTTCCTTCATTTTTGTCGTAGGAAGGTTGCAACAAGATTTTTCATCTTGATTTGGCAATGTGAACGTTGGAATATTTGGAAAGCAAGAAATATATGTCAATTATTTTTATTTAACAACTATGTAAATGAATTAATTTCACACTTATGTATAAATTTGAATTTTTAGATGTGACAAAATTCTTTTATAATATCAGAGTCTTTGGCTCATACCCACGTCCTGGGTTCATTCCCTGCATCTCTACTCATATTAAACTATGCACTTGTTGGGTCACTCAGTTCTCCCCGTGATGGATTTGATGGCCCATACGACAATTCAACCCACAAGTGAGAGGGGTATTGGGAAACTATATAAACAAATTAATTTTACACTTTTCTACAAGTTTGAACTTTTAGATGAAACAAAATCCGTACAATCCACCTTGACAACAACTCTACCTACATTAAACTATACATTTGTGGGCCTCCTCAATCCTCCCTATGATGGATTTGACAATTCATAGGATAACTTGGCTCACAAGTGAAGGTGTATCAGTGAACTGTATATATGAATAAATTTTACCCCTCTGTAAATTCGAAGTTTTAGATGAGGTAAAATTCTTTCACTTTTACACCTCTTCCATTAGAAAGATCGACCAAGTTGTTCAGTTTCGTGTTGACGGTAAGCAATTTTCTATCAGAAATGTGGAAGAACCGCTGTGTTGCTTTGGAGAAAAAGTGCTTTGGAGAAAAAGACGAAGATGAGCATGAGAAAGACGAGAAATCGAACATCGATTCTAATTTGACAGATTTGTTTAATATCCCGGCGGAAGCTATCATCGCCGATGATATGTTCCGGGAAAACGAGGGCGAGACCCTAGAAGGATCTATTTCGGACGGCCGAGAATGATTATGATCCCTCAAAAGACATTACCAAGGAAGTGGGGTCCCGAGACAAATTAGACCTTTCAAAAATCGTATTGCCCACTCGCCAGCAATTCGGACGGCGCAACTTCGCGAACCCGGAATGAGGCCCTGATGGAAAATACAATAAACACAACCCATAATCTAGATGTGGATTCGGCGAAACCTGCTTTGAAAGACAAGAATCTAAACCAACTTCTTAATTCGAGCCAGTCGCCTAACCTTTTTATTTCGGAGCCCAACAACAAACTAGCCACAAAAAGCCCTTGTTTTATCAGCCCAAGCTCTGCTGAATAATTACCATCTATCACTCCCCCTCCCCCAATTAACCCTCAATGTTCGAACCCTATCCAAAAAGAACCCTATCCTAAATCGTCCTCCAATCTTAACCCCACACCTCCCCTCAAAACACCTCGACCCCACACCCCCAATTGATGTTTTCGATGGCGGATTGGACTGAGAACCCCCAATTTTCCCTTAATCCCCCAAATCCTACCACTGTTCTGCCTCCTCAATCCCCTCCCTCATCACAATTATCTCCCTCCCCAAATAACCCGGTAAGTGTAACCCCTATCCCTATTGTTGAAAAATAAAGGTTGTCCGGATCTATTCGAAGTGTATTTAAATATATATTTAAATTATTCAATTAATTACTAACATGAATTAATCCTAATATCAATTCAACATAATAATTAAATAAGCAATTAGCAACATGCGTACACGTAATTCACGTAAATCCTAAGCATGCAGAATCTAGGAGTTACGAGATTACATACCTCTTGTAGAGACAACCGTTAAGACGATGGATCAACCCAAAGTGTCTTATCAAATATGTCCCACGTCCACGAACGATTTTAATAAAGGAGAGAATTAAAAATATTTGTCACCACCTTTGTGGATTTCTAATTTTTCCAACACATGAAATTATTTTGGGGATGAAAACTTCATCCCCTATTTATAGGACAAGGGGGGGAATTTGACCTAGTTGGGGCTTTGGAAAATTTCTTTGCTTCTTCCTCAAGATACAATATTGAATATATCCAATATATTCTATTTCCAAAATATCTCCCAAAAAAATCTTCTCCTCCTTTCTTGCACATAATTTTTGAAAATTCCAATTAAATAGGGAAGGAAAAATATCTTTGACTTTTCTTGAATTTATGGGATAAACTTGTATCTCAAGAATTCCATAAAATCTTTCCAATAAAATTTTTTCTTTCTCCTTTTTAATATTTTCAAAAATATTGGAAAATTAGGCAATAATATCTTCTTCTCATTTTCATTAATTGGACTTTAATTGGACTATTTGAGGGACCTTTAGGAGAATTAAGATTGGACCTCCAATGGGCTATGAATCTTTAATATTAAGTCAAATATTATTCAAGTCCATTAATATTAATTTATTCCACTATAAAATTAATATTGAACTATCCATCTTAACCCATATTACGACTTCACAATAATATGGCTCCCGATTATTATTAATTAAGCCATTGAACAAGTTTTATATTAATTAATATCTTTGTCCTTGGAGTAAAGACAACTCAGCATTATTATCCATACCGGAAATAAATTTCCACTTGCAAGATTTGGTATGATAAAGCTTCTGAGCCCACCAAGGGGACAAATCAAGCAAGCCGTACTTGCATTAACGATTCTCCTCAGATAAATCTTAGCAATCGTCGTGTAAATAATAATATTGCCCAAGATATAAGGTATCGAATCGCGTTGATTCTCTTCCCATCATAAGTCAAAGCAATATTTATTAATTTCACACGATCATATTTAAGGGACGGAGATTAAGAAATAACGAACCACTGAGGTCTAATTCTTGTATATTCAGTTCCGAAGAATTTGTCCTCCTGTAGGTCATATTCAGCACATCATAATGCACTAGTGTAATCTCTTGGTCAAGACAAACCAATCTGAGCCTTATACTTCAACCTTTTACGATGGATTGTTCATTCCCATCTAGGTTGTGAATTTGTACTTAGTTACGAGAAACTGTTAATTTAATCTTCCGTGATTTGGTATCACCAAATTAACTACAATGTAACACGTACTATTTATTGAACAGGTTTGCAATAAATATATATATAATATTCAATCATATTTGATGCAACAGTTATAAATAATTTATTTCAGTAAATAAATAAGAAATTCAGTTTGGTTATACAAAGTAAAAAACATACTTTCCAGTATAACCCTAACACCTACTAGCCAAAACCCTCCTACTCCGATTGTAGCACCTAAAGATAGACCGGGAAGGCGAATTCTTCCAGCCTCGATGGGCTTCGGTATTCGCAAATCAAAGTCTAAAACCAGGAAAACCAGCCGGGTGTCTCGTAAATCGACGTTGAAAAAAGCTGATAGAGAGAGGTGGTCCTATTTTCTGGGTAACATGATATCCTCTGAAGATGTAGCTGATTTTAACAGAGATCTCAGAAATCGCAAACTCAAGTTGGTTGCTGCTGTAGCTCCTAGCCATGCCCCGGTTACGGCGAATCAATGTTGGGAGTTTGAAAAACAGATTGGTCTGATGGTAATGACAATGAGATGGTTTCAAATTTACTATCTTTGAAAAATCAGGCAGTGGAACAAAAATCAGAAGACAGGGAGAATGCCCAAGATGTTTCCTTATGAAGGTTCCATCTTTCAATATTAGAGAGGTGGGAAGCTTGGTAAGATTAAGGAGATCCAAGACCACATAAGAAGACATAAGGTGGACATAGCTTGCATACAAGAGTAAAATATTGAGAACGTACAAGAAATTTTTTTGCAACACTCTGTGGGGAAGTGGGAAGTGTGGATGGGCTGCTACGGACTCATTAGGCAGATCGGGTGGGATTATTCTCTTATGGAACCCGGAGAAGTTTAAATGTACGAATTGGTGGCACGTGGATGGAGCAATCAATGCTATTAGCGTTAGTGTTAGTGTCCTAGAGACAGTCTATTGTAAGGACATAATACTCGATGATATTCAGTTTGATTTAATATTATAGTTCACTTAATATTAATGTATGACAATGCACTTGTTTGAATATTATGTTTGATTGTTTGCATTTATTCATACAAGTGTTCCCATAAGTCATTGTTGTCATTGAGGTTGTGAGAACTCACATGACTTAAGCATGATTCTCAAATAGCCCCGATCAAGGATCATCAAGAATGAGATATTGATGATGCAATAGAGATTGATGTGCGATCTGCATCATACTCTTAGAGAGTGCAGTAAGATCTCACTTACTACGAGATACTAGGTATCTCATAATGGATGCACAAATACCTTAGAGGATATTGGTATACCCATCCGAGAAACCGTTTGATGTATTTCCACTATATGTGTCTACGGGTATCTCGGTTAGTGGGAGGGATGCGAAACTCCTTTGACTTGAGGTCAATACGCACGACATGTGTAGAGTGATGAACTTTGACCATAACCGACGCTTGTACCCGTCTATGGGTAGATATGGCTTGGATTGGGTTCATCACGAAGTGCATGTGCGTGGTAGTTGAGCCAAGAATATGATTCATTCCTCAATGTGAATTTAGAGAGAATACTCATCTTCTCATCATAATTGGATCAAAGTCATCGGCCGATGCACGTCAACTTAGACTTTGTGGCTAAGTGTGACATACATGATCAATTAGTGATTAGAGATAATATGATTAAGTTATTTGAATAGACATTTTATCATGTTCAAGACTTAATCGAGTATTCGCGAATGAAATGAGGAAATTGTAATAGCCCATGTTTGAGTTACAGGTAGTTGCACTTTTCTCGCAACGTATCTCATATATTGAGAATGTCTGATTTATTGTCTAGGGTTCAATTAAGACCGTTAGTTTGACTAATCGCTCGATATATGAGGGCCTATGAGTCACACAACAAGTAGTTTCCTTTTACGGATTATAGTTGGTTGATTTAATGTTAAATTGGATTTAATATTTAATTTATGGAAAATTAATTAATAATAGATTAATTTAGAATTAATTATTAGTAATGTTTAATTAAATTGGATTTAATTAAATAGGATTCTCAATAATAATATATGGAATATTATTATAGGATTTAATATATGGAATCAAATCCGTAGAGATTTGAAGTATATGGGAATTAAATCCGTAGAGTTTTTATATATGTGAAATAAATATAAGATATTTATTTTATAAGATTAGGGGGTTATTTCCTAATCAGGTTAGCTTAAAATTTAAGCTGGGTCTTCCCTATATATATGAGCTCTTGGGAATTCACAAACAACGTTAATTCACTATTCTCTCCATAAGATCTAGAGTTAGAATTTTCCTAGCAAATTCATCTCGGGATTCAACGCTGACAAATCCGTGCAAGTCCATGATTGAAGATTACGTGGATATCATAGTAGAGAAATATGCGTACGATTTACAGTAAGATTTCTATTTATGTTTATACATATTCAATTATGCAATTACGTGTTCGTTGTTGGTGATATGTTTATTTCTGCTGCCCATGTATTACGTGTTTACGTGCCTCTAAATTCCAACAGTGGTATCAGAGCTCAGACTCTTGATTAATTGCGTAATTGATTAATTGATTTAAGAAATTGCTTCATAAATCAATTGTGGTGCGTGTGGGCATCAATTTTTATTTGATAAAATAGGGTGGAAATCTTTTTGTTATGCTTTGCTTAATTCGTGTGCCTGGTTTGACCGCCTGTTTGGTTTATTGCTTTTTGTTTTGGGGTAATATCACTTGTGCCATTTCATCTTCTAGGGTTTTTGAAACCCGTCTCCATCGATCCCCTTTTTCGAACCAGCGCTACCCGGTCTTGCGGTGTTAGCCCGCGACGTCGTTTGAGGCGATGGTGATACGCCACGCCTCATGACGGTCGCGTGGACCCGTTTCACCGCGTGCAACGGCGAATTTGATCCGCGGTGGCGCACCCATACCTTGTTCCGATTTTCGGCGGTGTTTCCCTGATTCACGGCGAGACACTAGCGATTTTCGTAATAATCTGCGATGGCACGCTCCTGTTTCATTTTGATTTTCGTCGGTGCACTCCGATTTTACTTCTATTCATGATGGCGCGTTGGTGCGTCGTTTCGATTCATGGCGGCCTTCCCTTGTATCACTCTGATTCATGGTGAGGTGCTTCTGTTTCTTCGCGACTCATGACAACACGCCCCTGTCTCGTTGCGATTCTGTGACGGTAGAAATATCGTGTGCATTCGCTGAGCGGCGGCGGTTGGTCACATGAAATATGGTCACTATTCATGCATTTTCAGGCGGTGACTCTTTCTACGCACGCTGCATCGCGACTGGTTGTTGCTTCGTGGCGATGACTAGTCTTCTGCCTTTCCTGAATAACCGTCTATCACTAATTGTTGATCACTGCAAAGTTAGACTTTACATCTGATAAATTAATTAGATTAATTTTCTGATGAATAGTGATTAACGAATTATGTTGGATTTTGGAACTTGATGTCCCGATTTATAGAATGGTTGCTGTGAAATTGGGCGGTGATGTAGGAAGGGCTGGATTGAAAATTTGATTTTCACCAGTCCTATCTGAGCAATTTTGAAAATTGCGCTTAAGCCCCTGACAAAATTGAAATAAACTTTAATAAAATTTAATATTTGTAATTAGATTATTGGTTCTTGGTTGGACAAAAATTAGAATTCAATTAGATTGATTAATAAATTTTAATAATTAATTGATTTTATTAAGTTAAATTAAAATTGGATTTTGAATTTACCTTAATAATTTTTAATAAATTATTAAATCCTACTTGATTAACGTGTTTTATATTCTGTTAACGCATTTTACGTCCGCATTATAATTGCTTGAGGTAGGCGGCGCCCAATAATTGTCGGACCGTATTAATTGTTTGGGCAGACGACACCCATATAAGTGTTAGTCCGTATAAAATCATGTTTGGGTAGGTGGCGCCCAATAATTTCTCAAATGTGATGTAGATTAACATGTTGGATCTCGATTAAGCAATTGATACCCCGCCTTTAAAACGTTCCTCACTAAAATATAGTTTTCTCATTAATTTAATAAAATGTCTTCCATCAAAATTAAAAGTAAACTGGAGATTTCGTTCCAATGAGTACTTAAAGACCCTCTTCTTTTGCTCGGATCTACATCTAACGAGACTTTTATATTACATCCGCTTGATGGTTGTAAACCAACTTAACTTTGTTTCGCTAGCCCTCGCGGGGAACAAAGGGTAAGGGACATCAGTCGAACTAGGTTCGACAAACTAGGAATTGCATTTTACAATTGGTTTGGAGACCTACCAGTTATGCTATTGTAATGATCAGCCTTCGCTGGGATTATGATAGTAGTAATGTGGATCCTAGTCCATTATAATTTATATTTGATATAAATTCGTACTTTTCCGATGAGGTCGTTAAGTATGTGAAAATAATGGAGACAAAATTAACACAAAAGAAAGGCCATGTTTATTTTGATTGCTGAATATTGATCATATGAATTATGTGTTTTAATTCCCATTTTATTTTATTTCTCTTGGTTAGTTGAAATGTATAACTGTTATTGAGATGAGTTTTGGAAACAAACAAAATTGGCTAGGCCAAAAATTTTGGACTGACACCTAAACATGTGTTTGGTGCTAAGGCAAGAAAAGATTGAGTACGTGTTGGACACGTCTATCCCGGTTACCCTTGCAGCTGGTACTCTAAGGCAGCCACGTTTGACGTAGCAGCTTAGAAGAAGCATCAAAAGGATGCTTCCCAGGCTCAGTGTGTGATGTTGCTCGGCATGACTCCCGAATTACTTAAGGCAACATGAGAAAATGGGTCCCTTCAAAGTGCTCAAGCATCTGAAGGATCTCTTTGATTCTGAATCTCGTTTGAGATTTATGAAGTGATGAGAGATTTGTTCAGATGTCGGTTAGCTAAAGAAGAGAAGATTTCACCTCATGTGCTAATGATGATAGGCCTAATTGAGAAACTTGGTAATTTAGACATTGATCTAAAAGACCAATGTTTTCATTTATGATATCCTCCAGTCGCTTCTGGATTGATATTCTGGCTTCATTATGAAGTACAATATGAATAAGACGGATGCAACCATACCTGAACTTCACAACGTGCTCAAGACTTTTGAGTTCACTATCACTAAGATGGTGTTCAAAGGAAGGAGCGGGTAGAGAAGGATGCATGCCTCTACTATAAGTAGAAGAGGACACTGGAAGAAGGATGATAAGGTTCTGGTTGCTAAAAGGAAGGCACTAGGTGCTTCTGGCACTAGAACACCTATGTTTGTTATTAAGATAAATATGTCCACCAATAGCGCTAACTGCTTGGTATTGGATACCGAATTTGACTATCACATTTGCACTAATGTGAAAGGGCTCATGTGTGTTAGGTTAGTTAGGGCGGGTGAAGTCGTCTTACATGTGGAAATGAAGCAAGAGTTGCTAACTGAATGTGTGGGGACTTATGTGTTAAACTTTCCCTTTGTTTTTAGATTATAACTTAATGATTGTGATCTAGTTCTTTCTATTACTCGCAACATGTATTTGTTGCATTATGGATATGATGTTCTTAACATACAAAATAAAAGACTCAAACTTAGTAATCATGAAAACCCGACTTACTTATGGCATTGTAGAACTTGATCATGTAAACGAGAAAAGAATTACAAGGTTAAGAAAGTTAGACTACTTAACCCCATTCGACTGTGAGTCTTATGGAGATTGTGAATCTTATCTCATGGGCAAGATGATCAACATACCCTTTTCTGGGAAAGAGGTGCATACCAAAGAAGTTCTAGAGTTGATTTACAACGATGTTTGTGGACCATTATCCACTCTAGCTGGGGTCACTTTGGATTTTTCATCACTTTTACTGATGATTTCTCAAGATACGGATACATGTATCTTATGAAACACAAATTCGAATCTTTTGAGAAATTCAAAGAGTTTAAGGCTGAAGTAGAGAAGCAACTTGGTAAGAGTATCAAGACTCTTCGATCAGATCGAGGAGGTGAATACCTTAGCCATGAATTCACTGGTTACTTGAAGTTACATGGAATCCAGTCACAATGGACTCCTCCCGGAACACCTCAGTTGAATGGTGTGTCCGAGAGAAAAAACCGAACCCTGTTTGACATGGTGAGTCCATGATGAGCTTCTCCTCTCTTCTAACATTCTTATGGGGATACACGTTACAAGCCTCAATTTACATTCTGAATAGGACTCTATCTAGATCGGTTGAGCATACACCATATGAACAATGGTGTGACAAGAAGCCAACTTTTACACATATCAAACATGGGGTTGCCCCGTGATTGTGAAAAGATGCTCACCGACAAGTTGGAATCCAAAGGTGAAAAGGGTTACTTTCTGGGATATTCTAAGGAAACTAAAGGATATTACTTCTATCTACCTGAGAAACAATCAGTGATTGTTTCTAGGCAGACCAAGTTCCTCGAAGAAGAATATGTCTTTAAGGAACAAGGTCATAAGCTAATAGAACTTGAAGAAATTCAAGAACCACAAATTAACAAAGAGACTGATATCTTGTCAAAGCAACATGACAAGAAATCAGTGGGAGCATTCAACAACTTTCACGGTGGGAGTCTTACACTAGGTGATCGTCTTTCAGCCAGTGAGAGCGTAATTGGAGTATGCTTGTTAGTGCAAGAACCTCCAAGTGGGCAGAATGAGAACAACATAGTTCAAACTCCCGCACAAGAGGCATCTGAAAGCGTAGCTCTTGAGGACTCTCCGACATTGATGAAATTGATGCACCACAAAATTTTCACGATCAGAATGTACAGCATGCACAACCACAACTCCATAAGTCAATTAGAAACGTAATCCATCCATTAGATGCGGTTACCTCTTGGAGGAACTCGATAATATGGACATACATGATAAGGACGATCCTAATACTTATTCTGAAGCAATATCAGATATTGATTCAAGGAAGTGACATGAAGCCATGAAATTCGAGATGGACTCGATGTACACTAATCAAGTCTGAAACTTGGTTGAGTTGCCTAAAGGGGTCAGACCCATATTTTGCAAATAGATCTTCAAGCGTAAGACTGATGCAAATGGCAAAGCACAAACCTAAAAAGCTAGATTGGTGGAGAAGGGTTATAGTCAACGCGAAGGCATTGACTATGATGAGACCTTCTCACCAGTTGCAAAGATAAAGTCCATTTGAATTTTACTTGCGATAGCAGCACACTATGACTAAGAGATTTGGTAAATGTATGTCAAAACAGTTTTCCTCAATGGAAACATTGATAAGAAATAGTTTATGGCTCAACCAGAAGGTTTTACATCTAAGTCAAATTCTAATCTAGTATGTAAGCTAAAGACATTCATTTATGGATTGAAGCAAACTTCTAGGAGTTGAAATATTCGATTTGATGAAGCTATCAAATCCTTTTGACTTCATAAAATATTTGGAAGATCCTTGCGTTTATTGTAAACTCAGCGGGAAGAATATTGTTTTCATAATCGTGTATGTCGATGACATAGTGATTTTTGGGAAACAATATCCCGTTAATACAGTCCGTTAAAGATTTGTTGTTAAAGACCTTCATAATGAAGGGTCTTGATGAAGCCTGCTACATCATATGGATCAAGATCCATAAGGATAGATCCAAGAGGATGTTGGGGCTGTCACAATCCACCTATGTAGACAAGGTGTTGAAGTGTTTTGCGATGGAGGAATCTAAGAGAGGATCTCTATCGGCAAATCATGGGATAAAGATATCAAAGAAGGATTGTCCTTCTGTTGAAGCTGATATCAAGCACATGAAAAATGTCCCATATGCATATGCAATTGGGTCAATCATGTACGCCATGACTTGAACTAGGCCGAACGTGGGCTACACTATCAACATCACGGTAGATACCAACAGAATCCGGGTGAGTCTCACTGGATTGCTGTTAAGATCATTCTGAAGTATCTTAGACGAACTAAATAATGTTTCCTTGTCTATGGTGGACAGTCAGAACTAGTAGTGACTGATTAACCTGACACAAGTTTCCAATCTGACTGTGATGATTAGAAATCATAGTCAGGTTACGTTTCACTCGCAATAATGAGGCGGTCAGTTGGAATAGTTCCAAGCAAAAGGACTGCAGATTCAACAACCGAAGTTGAGTACATTGCTGTATCAGAAGCCTCAAGGAGTTTGTCTGAATTTTATAGTTCTTAAGAGAACTAGGGGTAGTTTCAAGTGCCAGTAGTCTAATAAAGTTTCATTAAGGCAACGTTGGTGCGAATGCACAAGCAAAAGAACCGAGATCAGCAAACAGAAACAAGCATGTACCTAGACTTATCATTTGATCCGAGAGATCATAAGGATAAGAGAAATGAAATTAAAATGTATTCCCACATATTTAATTTGGAAGATCCTTTCACCAAAACACTGAGTGTTCATGTACACACTAGACATTTTATGGTCTAGGGGTTAGACATGTAGGTGATTAACTCTAGTCCAAGTGGGAGATTGTTAGTGTTAGTGTCATAGAGACAATCTATTGTAAGGGCATAATACTCAATGATATTCAGTTTGATTTAATATTATAGTTCGCTTAATATTAATGTATGAGAATACACTTGTTTGAATATTATGTTTGATTGTTTGCAATTTATTCATACAAGTGTTCCCATGAGTCATTATTGTCATTGAGGTTGTGAGAACTCAGATTACTTAAGCATGATTCTCAAATAGCTCCGATCAAGGATCATCAAAAATGGAATATTGATGATGCAATTGAGATTGGTGTGCGATCTGCATCATACTCTTAGAGAGTGTAGTAAGATCTCACTTACTACGAGATACTAGGTATCTCATGATGGATGCACAAATACCTTAGAGGGTATTGATATACCCATCCGAGAAGTCGTTTGATGTATTTCCACTATATGTGTCTACGTGTGTCTCGGTTAGTGGGAGTGATGTGAAACTCCTTTAACTTGAAGTCAATACGCACTAATGGAATATAGAGGCACATAAAACACGTAATCACATTTGCAGCAGAAATTAAAGTTCACCAACAACGAACAATTAATTGCATACAAATTACAATAATCATAACGAGAAATCTTACAGTAACTCGAGAGCAGATTTCTCTACTACGGTATCCACGTAATCCCCAATTACGGACTTGCACGGATTTGCCAGCGTTGAATCTCGAGACAGATTTGCTAGGAAAATCCAAACTCTAGATCTTATGGAGAAAATATGAAGTGATACTGTTTGTGAATCCCAATAGCTTGTTTATATAGGGAGGCTTAACTTATTTCCCAAGCTAGCCCAATTAGGGAAATAAAATCTCTAATCTTGAATTAAATTAATTCCTTTTAATTTAATTTCCTAAATATAAATCTCTACGGATTTAAATGCCTTATATGAAAATCTCTACGATTTATTTCCATATACATTAAATCCTACAATTATATTCCAAATATAATTATTGGGAATTCTTATTTAATTAAATCCAATTTAATTAAATATTAATAATAATTAATTCCAAATTAATCAATTATTAATTACTTCTCCATAAATTAAATATTAAATCCAATTTAACATTTAATCAACCAACTCTAATCTGTAAAAGGGAACTACTTGTTGTGTGACCCATAGGCCCTCATATACCGAGCGATTAGTCAAACTAACGGTCTTAATTGAACCCTAGACAATAAATCAAACATTCTCAATATATGAGGTACGTTGCGAGAAACATGCAACTACCTGTAACTGAAACATGGGCAATTACGATTTCTTCCTTTCATTCACGAATACTCGATTAGTCTTGAACATGATGAAGTGTCTATTCAAATAACTTAATCAATTTATCTCAAATAACTAATTGATCATTAGTGTCACACTAAGTCACAAAGTCTAGGTTGACATGCATTGACCAATGACTTAGATCCAATTATGATGAGAAGATGAGTATTTTCTTTAAATCCACTTTGAGGAAAGAATCCTTTTCTTGGCTTAACTACCACGCACATGCACTTCGTGATGAACTCAATCCAAGCCATATCTACCCATAGACGGGTGCAAGCGTCGATCATGGTCAAAGTTCATCATCCCATACATATTGTGCGTATTGACCTCAAGTCAAAGGAGTATCGCATCGCTCCCACTAACCGAGACACCCGTAGACACATATAGTGGAACTACATCAAACGGTTTCTCGGATGAGTATACCAATACCCTCTAAAGTATTTATGCATCCATCATGAGATACCTCGTATCTCGTAGTAAGTGAGATCTTACTACACTCTCTAAGAGTATGATGCAGATTGCACACCAACCTCCATTGCATCATCAATATCCCTTTCTTGATGATCTTCGATTGGGGCTATTTAAGAATCATGCTTAAGTCATCTGAGTTCTCAATCACTCAATGACAGCAGTGACTCAAGGGAACACATATAAGAATAAATGCAAACAATCAAACATAATATTCTAATGAGTGTAGCGCCATACATTTAATATTAAACAAACGATAATATTAATCCAGTACTGAATATTATCTGAGTATTATGTCCTTACAATGGATTGTCTCTAGGACACTAACACTAACACGCACGACATGTGTGGAGTGATGAACTTTGACCATGACCGACTCTTGCACCCGTCTATGGGTAGATATGGCTTGGATTGAGTTCATCACGAAGTGCATGTGCGTGGTAGTTGAGCCAAGAATATGATTCATTCCTCAATGTGGATTTAGAGAGAATACTCATCTTCTCATCATAATTGAATTAAAGTCATCGGCCGATGCACATCAACTTAGACTTTGTGGCTAAGTGTGACATACATGATCAATTAGTGATTAGAGATAATATGATTAAGTTATTTGAATAGACACTTCATCATGTTTAAGACTTAATCGAGTATTCGCGAATGAAAGGAGGAAATCGTAATAACGCATGTTTCAGTTACAGGTAGTTGCACGTTTCTCGCAACGTACCTCATATTGTTTGATTAATTGTCTAGGGTTCAATTAAGACCGTTAGTTTGACTAATCACTCGATATATGAGGGCATATGGGTCACACAACAAGTAGTTCTCTTTTAATAATTATAGTTAGTTGATTAAATGTTAAATTGGATTTAATATTTAATTTATGGAGAATTAATTAATAATAGATTAATTTAGAATTAATTATTATTAATGTTTATTTAAATTGGATTTAATTAAATAGGATTCCCAATAATAATATATGAAATTATAGGATTTAATATATATGGAATCAAATCCGTAGAGATTTGATGTATTTGAGAATTAAATTCGTAGAGTTTTTATATATGGAAAATAAATATAAGAGATTTATTTTATAAGACTAGGGGTTTTATTTCCTAATCAGATTAGCTTAAGATTTAAGTTGGGTCTTCCATATATATATATGAGCTCTTGGAAATTCACAAACAACGTTAATTCAATATTCTCTCCATAAGATCTAGAGTTAGAATTTTCCTAGCAAATTAATCTCGGGATTCAACGCTGGTAAATCCGTGCAAGTCCAGAATTACGTGGATATCATAGTAGAGAAATATGCGTACGATTTACTGTAAGGTTTGTATTTATGTTTATACGTATTCAATTATGCAATTACGTGTTCGTTGTTGGTGATCTGTTTCTTTCGCTGCGCATGTATTACGTGTTTACATGCCTCTAAATTCCAACAATTGATACGTGGGGAGCTGAAAACACCAGATGCAGTATCATTAACGTGTACGCACCCTGCCCAATTGCAGATCGTGAAGCTTTATGGGTACCTCTCTCGAACATTATTCAACAGTTGGGGTATAGTTGCATTTGTGTGGCAGGGGACCTCAACTCAATAAGATATCAGCATGAAAGAAGTGGTTCTAAATCTATGGTGAGCAAACGGGACTTAAGAGCATTTGATGAATTCATTGGTGGATTAAATCTAATCGATCTACCACTGCATCGGAAAAAATACACTTGGTACCAACCAAACGGAAGATGCAAAAGCAGATTGGACCGGATGATTGTCAACAACGAATGGCTCACGACTTGGCTGAATTCGATCCAAAAGGTCTGCCCAGGTCAATTTCTGATCATTGCCCTTTATTATTAGAAACACAATATGTGGATTGGGGGCCAAAACCATTTCGGTTTATTAATGCGTGGGTTTAAAGAGGTTGTGTCAGGTGCATGGCAGAATTGTGAGGTTGAAGGATGGGCTGGTTTCCGGATAAAAGAGAGATTGAAAGTAGTCAAAGATGCATTGAAAGAGTGGAACAAAAATGTATTCCGAGTAATTGACACAAATATATCGAAACTCAGGAATGAGATAGAGGAATTGGATGTGGTGGATGATGTGTTTGGTTTGGAAGAAGAGGAAATCGTGAAAAGAAAAAAGACCACGGCTGAGCTATTCAAAAATCTGAATTGGAAGCATAGTTTGGCGACTCAAAGAGCCCAAATCTCTTGGCTAAAAGAGGGTGACATCAATATCAGTTTTTTCCACAAAGTGATTAATAAGCGCAGGAAGGTGAACGAGATTGGAGGCATTCAGATTGGGGACGAATGGTTGGAAAGCCATGAGGCGGTCAAGAATGGAATTAGAGATTCTTCCGAAGCCATTTCAAGAAGAGGGAGTCGGCTCGCTCACTCTAAACCCAAAAAGATGTCATCGAAGGACAATCTTTCCCTAACTGAAGCTTTCACTGAACAAGAGGTGTTAGCGGCGATCGAAAACTGCGAGAACTCCAAAAGCCCAGGTCCAGACGACTTTAATTTCAACTTCATCAAAGCAAGCTGGGAGGTAATTAAATGGGAAGTCATGTGTTGGCTGAACGAATTTCATCATAATGGAAAGATTGTAACTGATCTTAATTCATCCTTTGTGGTGCTTATTCCAAAGAAAGAGGACGCGAGCAACATTTCGGAATATCGTCCAATATCTCTCATAGGATGCTTTTATAAGATCTTGGCGAAAATTTTGGCCTTCAGGTTGAGTAAGGTGATGGAATCGATAATTGCGGAAAACTAGTGCGCTTTTGTGGAAAGAGACAAATCCAAGATGGAGTGGTGATACTAAACGAAGCCATCGAGGAGGCAAAAAGGAAGAAACTGAAAAGGATACTCTTTAAGATCGACTTTGCGAAGGCCTACGACTCGGTTGATTAGGGTTTTTTAGAGGAGATGATGACCCACTTGAATTTTTCCGTCAAATGGAGAAAATGGATGATGGAATGTGTGACCACGACTTCAGCAAATGTGTTGGTAAATGGAGTTCCTTATGGTGTTTTCAAACTAGAGAGAGGTCTTCGTCAAGGAGACCCACTTTGTTCGTTCCTCTATTTGATTGTGGCCGAAGGATTAAGTGTCCTAGTGAATAGAGCAGTGGAGCTTGGCCTGTTGGAAAGCGTGAAATTAGGATGAGAAAAACTGAAAATTTTGCACCTCCAATACGCGGATGACACAATATTCCTCACTTCGGGTGATCAAAAGAACGTAGGGGCTATGAAAAGTATCCTACAAAACTTCGAAATGCTGTCCGAATTGAGAGTAAATTTCAGCAAGTGTGCGCTGGTTGGGGTCAACATTGAGAGCAGGCAAATTGACCAAATGGCTGATTTATTGGGTTGTACAGTGGGATCTCTGCCTATGTCATATTTGGGTATACATGTTGGAATGAACTATCGAAGTATCTGGGAATGGTCTCACCTTGTTCATAAAGTAAAGGTGAAACTGAAATCCTGGGAGCACAGGAAGATATCGTTTGGGGGAAGGATTACTTTTCTAAATGCGGTTCTTAATGTAATGCCTTTATACCATCTTTCTTTTTATTTTTTGCCAAAGAAAACCTTGAGAGAATTAACTACTTTACATTGTAATTTTTTGTGGGGTGGGAATGAGAGTGAGTCAAAAATTGCTTGGGTAAAATGGAAGAAAATCTGTGATGTTAGGGGGGGGGCCTGGTGTTAGGGACTTGGAGTATTTCAATTATGCACTTCTATGAAAATGGTTGTGGAGATACTTAGATGATAGAAATGCACTATGGGCTAGTATAATTATATCAATTCATGGTCATCTTGAGGTGAGAGGGGGGGGGGTTCTTGGCGAGTAGAGGGAGCTCGAGGTTGATCGGGATGGTGGAAAGACGTAGTGGAAAATGGGTCGGGGGACAAGGGGAAGTGGTTTAGAGAGAAATTAGAGTTAAGAGTGGGAGATGGAGGGAACACAAGTTTTTGGGAAGGGCTGTGGGTGGGGGATATTGCTCTTAAAAACAAATTCCCTAGGATATTTTAGTGAGCAGGGATCAAGAGAGTAGTATAAAGTCTATGGGAGTTGGGTTAAGGGTGAATGGTGTTGGAATTGTAACTAGAGACGGGTTTTTTTTTATCAAGAAATGAAATTTCTTTTTGATTTTTTGGCTTTAATCAACAGGAATAAGCTTACTGAAAACCAAGGAGATAAGTGGATTTGGAAAGCAGGACCAAGAGACAGGTATACTACGAAGGCGGCATATGAGTGCATTTTGGCGAGCAGAAGATCTGATCCGAGTTGTTGCAACGAGGAAACTGTGGCTATGCTGACTTGAAATAAGATCGCACCTCTCAAAGTCCAAGCGATGGCATTGAGACTACTTCAATATAGGCTACCGACCAAAGTAAATCTTCAAACATGGAATATTCTTCAGGCCGGGAACCTCACCCTATGCCCGGTTTGTAGGAATAGGGAGGAATCAGCAAATCACCTCTTTCTTTCTTGTTCGGGGGCTGCAAGTATATGGAACCACTGCTACTGCTGGCTCGAGACACCAATCCCCCAACATAATAATTTGGAATCACGCTTTCTTATGTATTCTGGACTTTTTCGAGGTAAAAAATGCTCAAAAATTGCATCGTGTATTTGGGAGTGTGTGGTTTGGTTGATTTGGAAGGCGAGAAATAAATTGGTTTTTGAAGGCTTGGAGTTCACCTCGGATAAAATCTTCAAAGAATTGAAAGGAAGAACTTGGAGTTGGCTCTTAGCAAAAAATTTCATCCCGGTTACTTCATCCTTTGATTCATGGATATGTAGTCCTTTATCTGTTCTAAAATTTCTTTAATTCTTTCTATACATATTTCTTCCCTTGAGTACTGCTCATGCTCTTGGATTTTTTTAATAAAAAATACCTTTCCTGATAAAAAAAAAAGATTGTGGATGGTATCAAGCATAACTTTTGGAAGTAGATGTAGGCTCATTCTCCGTTCTCATTTTGTTATTCGTTTCGTGACTTGTGTACTAATCGGTTATGGTGTTATTCCATCTCTCTTCAGTAGACTGAGTTGATTGAGAGCTCGTTTGTGGTATTACTAATACCAAGAACTATTTCTTGAATTCTCATATTATAAACATGTGAAAAAAATTAAATATATCATATATACAAGTAAAATATATAACATGATTTAATATCCCTTTAAATCTCATATCACTAAATAAACACGCTCGGATTGTTTGTTGTATTATGGAATTTAAGTACCCTTATAAAATTGTAGATGATATTAGCTTAATAAGTTTTTTATGACTTTTCAATTTCTTTTAATAATATCTCTCCTTTATAAAATTATTGACATCACTACTACTATATACATCCGATTATCTAGTTGGTCCCTATTCGTTGCCATATAGCTACACAATTTATCGAGGCATAATTGCATGAGATCGTTTCACAGTGAGACGAGACATAAGTTGGACATCGACACTTTAATATTTTGGAAGGAGTGGGTGTGATTTGTGTTTGTTTGTACCCCACCTCATGCAGTGAGACAACTCATGCGACATGATACATATAAATAAATGCACCCAAATAAATGCTCTCCAGAATTGTTTCACATAAGGTTCCAATATATAGCTAGACATTACAAACACATTAGTTAAAACCATAACCACCTTATAGCTATATATGGAGGATAGTTTAGTATGGTGGAGTAAACATGTGTTATTGTTATTCCAATTATATTATCAAATATACACGTTTTCCCCATCAATTGCAGCCAATTTTACCCTCATATGAGCCAGCATAACACGTGGTAACTTACCATGCCTGCTTATATGATATTCCCTCCGGACCACGAAGATGTTTAAAATTTGACAAAATTCTTAAATAAAACTAACAAGTAATCATGTGTATTATGAGGGATTGAAAATAACTTATATATTATTAATTTTAAATTAAATACTTTAAATATTTATTTAATTTAGTTATAGATGTAGTAATTCTTTTTTAATATTTTATGTGAATTTTCCATTCATTTCTTATATATTCTAAAATCTAAATTATAAATTATAAAGTATATATATTTAATATAATGTATACGTGCAAAGAAGAGTGATGGATGAAGGAAGCCATAAACTATAGGTAAATATAAGGACTATACATTCTGCATTTAAAATCAATATTTTAAGTAACATAAATTATATTATATAATAAATAAAAGGAAATTGGTAAAAAAAAAACTTAAAATAAAAGTATCTAATAAAATTATAAAAATTAGGGGAAATTACTAGGAACAACAACATTTTCACTCATAACTCTAATAACTACAATAAAAAATTAGAATTACTATAAACTACAAAAGTGGTTAAAATTGGATATTTCTACCCTTAATTTCTATCAACTCAAACTGGCCCACATTACACCTCACGGCTGACACAAGCCATCCATCACACACCCCACAAGTTGCATATTCTCATTTCAAATTATAATGTTTTCATCTCTCTCAACTCAGACGCTCCCTCTCTATTTCTCCCCCTCGTAACATATTTGAAAACCTCTCCACCATCTCTCTAAAATGGATGGTGATGATAACGAGGCGACGACTTTTCAAGCGGCAACGAGAAGGCGGCGACAGGTCTCTAAATGGCAGCAGCGTAAAATAGATCCTCCCAAATCCGTCGCCACACTCACAGATCCATCGATTCGCTTACGGGCGGCGGAGACAACGGCGATGGAGGCAATGGTGTTTGATGGTGGTTGGGTTTTCGGCGGTGAAAGGCGGCAAGACGACGACGACGTTCCTTTTGAAGACACCGATGAATGTGGAAGGCGGTGACGACTTTTCAAGCACCGACGACAAATAGATCCGTACAGATCCGTCGTCCCTCTTACGGGCGGCGAAGGCGACGGAGATGGAGGCCTCTGATTTGAGAATTGTGTATGGATATTATTTTATAGTGAAGATATTATTTTATTTTCAAAAATTGTGTGTGGATATTGTTTTATTGAAGATTTGAGAATTGTTTAGGGTAATTATTTTGGTGTATGAGTATTGTTTTGGGGTGGAGATACGAAGATAATTATGGTAATTATTTTATTTTAGTTTATGGATATTGTTATATGGATGTTTGTTTTGGTGTATGGATATTATTTTGAGCAACTTAGAGAACACTGTTCTTGCTCTGGTTTGAATGTATTTTTAAGTTATTTTGCATTGGATTGCTTCACCTATAGTGTGTGTTTGTGATCAGATTGCATTTTTTTTTTCAGTTTTTTATGGCTTTGTGCAGTTTTTCTACCCATTTTTTCAAAAAAAATATGTATTTGTTCAGTTTATTACTGAACATGTTCAGTATATATTGCATATGTTCAGTTCAAAATTGAACATGTTTAGTTTATTATTGAACATATTACTTATAATATTGAACATGTTAAGTTTAGTTATGAAAATGTTCAGTTTAAAATCGACCATGTTCAGTTTTTATATTTGCTTTTGTTCAGCTTATGTATTTTTGATTCTCAGTTTATTATCACATTTTTTTTCTTGTTCCACAAATTCAATAGCATTTTTCAACTCATGTGCAGTAAAAAGGAAAAAAAAAAACTATAAAATATTTGATAAGAGAGGTTTCTAACCATAAAATATACACAATAATATCAACAACAAAATATTAGTTCGAAATTGTATATGCTTAGGGATTTAATCCCAAAATTACAATCATTCTCTTCTCAGCGCACTCCGCCACACATCACCGATTCATCGCTCAAATTGTGTGCCATATTCGACATAGCTGCCACAACTTGATATTTCTACCACTGGATATGTCGGTCCACCCCAGATCATGTGCCGCTTGTGATAGATCGGATATGAAAATGCTCAAAAATTTCTGAACAGCTCACAGTACAAAAAACACACACATAAAATCTGAACATGTTCAAATCAGAACTAAACAACAGTTAATTATAATTTTTGTACAAACAATTTTTAAACAATAGTTTAAAGTCCAAATACACACAAATTAAACAAACTAGACCTTTTCTGGAAAAAAAATTGTTGAACAACAGTTGACTATACTTTTTGAACAAAAAACACTCACATAAATCGATCACACTTTTCTGAACAACAAGTGTTTGAACAATAGTTCAAACTACAAATACACAAAAACATGCAAAATATTTTCTGACACAGACATATACTGAACATGAAATTTCAAAGTCATACCTTCACAAATTCACACCCTTGTGGACCGAACACGAGAACCTTCAAAACATACACATAGACTAATTAATACTAAAAGTTTCACTTGATTTTTCTGACAACACTTCAAAAAAAAAAAAAAAACCCCAGATTTTTAGTTAACATCTTCAGATGTATGAACAACAAAAGACCAAATAATATTTTTTCCCAAAACACATACAAAAGAATATCAGTTTAACATATACAAAGGAAAAAAAAAGTTACTTGAGTATTAAACCCCTAAAAATCAAACATCCCAACCTCCAACAACTTCATGCTTCCTTTTACGTTTGGAAATCTTATTTTTCCCTCGTTCTACCACTTTGTACCTTCCATTGGGGGTTTTGAGAATTCCTAAATAATAACAAGAAGAAATGTTTGAGGTAAAAGGAAGATTTTCTGAAAGGTAACATTTTCTTCGTTTGGAATTCTCCTAATGTTTGTTAAATTGATTGAACATGTTTGAGGTAACACTAGAGGTAAAAGAAGATTTTCTTCGTTTGGAAATCTTCCTAGTGTGCACAATTAGAAGGTAACAAAAATTTCTGAACAATTTTCTGAAAAATTCAAAATTTTGATTTTCTGAACAATTTCGAGAAAAAAAAGAGGAGCATCAATCGATTTTCTGAACAATGTTAAAGTTAAACAGATTAAGGACAAGAACAATCTATATATAACTGCATGCACAAAAATAAAATGAAAATCTAGAAGTTAAATCGATTTTTTTGCACAAGTGAAAATGAAAAATCTAGAACAATTTTCTGAACATATTTTTGCAAGAACACACCGATTTCCATGAAAAAAATTTACCTTGAGAACTCAAGATTTGATTTACTCTCTCTTCTCTTGCTCTTCTCAAATCCCCAATTTTCGATTTTCAATTTTTTCAAATGGGGCGAAATGAGAGGAAATGGTAGTAAAGAAGATTAGACAGCCTTAGTAGTCGTGAATCTACTTTTTTGCAGCATTGGGGGTTGGTTATAAGTTTATTGGGGGGTAACAAAGATAGTTTGTAGGTTTTTGTAAAGTAGTAAATAGTAATTGTAGTTCTTAGTAATACTACTAGGGAAATTGTAGTTCTTAGTAATCTACCCTAAAAATTATTTTAAAAAATTGAAAATAGGAGGTAAAAAATGAACCAGTAAATAATATTAACCTAAAAAATGAATGATATAGATTAAATTAGAGAAACAAATGATAAGATTAAAAATTATATCATAAATAAGTCAAACTCATAAAGTTTAACAGCAGATATGAATGAAGAAAAATCAACAATATAAATTTTGAAGATGAAGTATGATACTCTTCATAAAATTGTAGGATTTTAAAATAGAGGATATTAGTGTATAAAACATGTCGGACGTAAAAAAACAAAAAAAAGATCCCATTCCCGGATGCGATTTTCCTAATCCAGATAGATAACCTGAAAACAGAATCAGAGATATGATTAAGAGAAGACGATCTCACCTTTCAAGGTTAGATGATACATAGCAAAGATTCTCATATCTTTTTCCGTAGATGATCGACAATGACAAAAGAAAAGTAGACGACAGCTGCTTCGTGAGGGAGAAAAAAAAGAAATTAAGTGTACAATGAAAATATCCATAGTGTAATAAAATAAACAGACAATAAAAACTAATAGTAATACCATAAATAACTTTTTATAGAAATCCTGAGATTTGAAATAAAGTAATCAAATGAGTAGGGGGCGATTCATAATTAATAGATAAGAGATATTTCAAGGATCTAGAATCCGTGAAATATGACCTGCGGGTTAAAATTAGACACAGAGTGAAAATTTTGGGGATCCTGTGCTGGTCAAACATAATTTTCAATTAAATTCGGGCACAAGCATAACAACAAAACTCGCTCTGAGATAAGTGTTAATATAAAGACAAACATATGTTACTGAAAGGAAGAATCATTGAAACATGGCCCATGGGTTAGAAGAAGAAGCGCATAAACAGAGGAAAATTTGTAGATCATATGCAAATCGAATTGGGTCAAACAAAGTTTTCTATAAAATTCTCCGCGAAGGCAAAACAACCAAGTTTTGTGTTTTTATAAGAGCAAACATGTGTTATTATAAGTACATGTATTTTTACTGTAATGACAAATAACACATACTTATTTTTTCAGTACACATGTTTTTCTGTAAGATAACAAATTATGTTATTGTACAGACAAAAATATGTTACTATAAAGATAAATGTGCGTTATTATATGACAAAACGACTCTCCCTCTATTTTTATCCGCTCTCACTTATGTTTTCTATTTACTTCTCCTTCTGACATGTGACCAACTGCCTTAAGAAATTGCTCACTTTCACAGAAGGGGGTTTTCAACAAAACATAGGGGCTCACACCTTCTAGATTTTATTTATACTATTTGTATATACCCTTATTTATTAAATACAAAATAAATTATGACAACAAAACTCTCTTCGTGGTTTGAAAATGTTGCCCGAATTTTTTCATGGTTTGAAAATTGCACGAAACCCCCCCTGAATTTATTAAATCAAGCTAATTCTCCAATTTTTTTAAAAATAAATTAACAATTTTATATATTTATCTATTTTTCGTATATTTTTCTTTAAATATTGAAATTTTAAAATTATAGATATAAGAGGAGAAATAGAGAATATAGATAAAATATTTAACTTGTTTCTAAAAAGAGAGATGATTCGATTGATTTAATAAGGCATATAAGGTTTCGTGCAATTTTCAAACCATAAAAAAATTGTGCGCAATATTTCCAATCTATAATGAAACACGTGCAATTGTTAACCCCTATAATTGTAAAAAACAAAAAATAAAACATGAACGAACTATCTCTGTAGGAAAATTATAGATAATTACATGTTTTCTACACTTCTATCGAAATTCTTTTCTTCGACACTTTGAGAAACGAAGCAACTCAAAACCTCGAATTTACAAACAGGTCCATCCTTCGATGTGAAAATTATAAAAACGTGTGCAATTTTTGGAAACAAACAAAATTGGAAGGATTTTCTTGAGCATAAATAGATAAATAGAATCTAGGGTAGAAAATCTCAAAATTTTATTTGGTAATTTCACCAAAAGAGAGAGATATAATTATTGCCCGACTCATGAGACATGGTTAATTTATTAGGGGTGTTTTTGAAAAATTATAAGTAATTATACTAATTTAAAATTACGTGCCGAAATAATTTGAAGTGTTTTATTTCTATTTTATTAGATTAACGGCTCGTTTAGTATGAATTGAGAATGATAATGGTAATATATATCATTAAGGGGTCAATTACTAGGGGTTATTAATTGCGTTGTTATTGTTTGGTTCAAACATCAACAATGTGTATTATATGAGGTGTATTGAGTGAGTTGGTGTAATCAATTGTTTACTTCTATTCCCATTAATTGTGTATCAAAACTACCAAGCAATATCAATAAAAATAATTTTCATTACTCACTTCCATTACCCCTAACCAAGCGGGCCCTAAGTGGGTGTTTTAGAGCTCTATAAGCAATCCATACAGTTTTGATGGACGGAGAGAGTATATATATATTTTTTTTGAAAAATTATTAACTTTTTTTTTTCGAACCCTCATCCTTACTAAATTATAAGCAATCCATTTTTTTAAAATTAAACCCCTCACCATTATCCTAAGATTACTCAAACCATAAGCACACTAGTATAGACGAAGTTGAATAATTAAAGTGGTTAAAATACTACCAACTATGCCGCAAAGTCGTGAATTCGAGTTACTATTTGTCCGAAAAAAAGTATAGATACTTAAGTAGTAATGCTCAAACCAGTGACATAAAAGTCCAACTGCAATCAAATAAAACTAAAAGAATGTGAATAATCACACAACAATCAAGTTAATTCAAACTGATATAGATTTGCTTTAGTGCTCCACAAGTTAATTAATCAAAGATTCACACTGCCACACACTGTGACAACCAAACAAAGCCTTGATGTTTACATAATATTGCCATACATAGTATTCACATCACAAAACCATTCAAGAAAACCAAACAGTTAGCATAATTAGACAGGTGATACCATATCCAGGTTTCACTAATACCTGTGCCAATGTCCACCACTAAACCTGGAAACGTCCCCTCGAAGGGGCATCCCGAGCCGGTCCAGACGCCCCGACCCGGAATAGACTTTGCTCGTAAAGTTTGCGTGCAATGCAGAGGCCTTGTTAGGCCTCGAGTCACCATATCCATGCACAGAGTATCTGTTAGTCGAGCTTGATCTCTCGTACGGAGGCCTTTGTTTCGGGGCACTGAGTGACCTCACCTTCGCCTTCGATGACTCAGTATAGGCCATGTAACTCGGTCTGTCGCTCTTCGTAGGGGTGCTAAACGGAGTCCTAATCGAGCTGCTGCTGCCGCCTCCCATTGATGATGCGGAGTAGTACTGCGGGCTGTTTTCAGCGGTGGCGAAATCGTTGTCATCATCGACTTCGCCTGGTACGGAAAAGGTTTGGAGGTATTGGTTGGAACGGTGAGGCGAGCGGAAAATGTGGTTGCGTGTAGGTTTCCACGTGTCCACCTCTAGAATCTTGTCGTTGCTTTCGTCGTCTGTGGAAATGATTTTGTGACGAATCAAGGGCAAGTTGTAATGATCGTAGGCCACGTTGTAGCTGTTTGATCTTGAACCCTTTCTCTGCACAAGAAATTCTATGAACTTGGTAACACTGTTTAGTATACAAAGTAATACTGTTTAGCTACTTTAACAAAACTTAGTGATTTTGAGTAAAAGTACACAAAATCAAGATCTTTTTAAGTGGTGACACTTCGTACGCTAAAAGGTGATATTTTGAAGAGAGTAGTGAAAGAAAAAGGACCAAGAATGACCTTGAGCATCACTAGCTGATCCTGCATTGCATTCCTGGCGAGTATTGTGTAATCGAATCTCTCCTGCATTGCTTGACCCTAAAATTGAGATAAAAGTGAAATGGAGATCGAAGCAATTCTGTAATTGACCTTGAAGGATCAAGAAATGTGAATTTTTCCATATTCTAAATGACTTGAAATGCAAAAGTCAACTCTGGTCAAACTAATTTTTTATCCTACTACATGGTTTGGTTTGGCTACAATCTACATGGGTACATCCGACTTGGAGACTAATTAAAAGTCAAAAGTTACAATTGGGTCCACCTAACTGGTGCACAATTAATACTTTTTAATAAAAACAACAAATACTGAACAACTAATACAATAAAAAGTGCACTTGAGCTGAACGGCGTAACTGTATATCACTATCTGTCTAAAAGTCGTGTACCGTCCAAATCCTACTTAATTTTTTTTTCTCAACTAACATTGGGAGAGAATCTTACATAATGGTAAAGAGGAGATGAGTTTGAGGGCGCCCGTTGTGCGCGCGCAATTGACTGCATCCGTCGTAGCTTTTCAAAGTAACGCTTCCTCAAAATCTGACCTCTTACCAGCGCTTGAAGCATCACTAGTGCTTTCAGAGCACGTAGGGCTCGTCTTGACTGCACATTTTTCGATTAAACTCATCATCGTCTTTTAAAATGCAATCGTATAACTGAAGTTGTACGGTGAATTACACGAAATACAAAGAAATTGAGCTTGATTTTTACTATTGAAAAGCTTCTAAAGCTAAAACTCAGGCACTTAACAAACAAGACATCTCACCATTACAATGAAGTGAATAAAAAGTAAAGCAATAATAATCTGATTAGAAAAGATAAGTAGCAGCAATGACTGGGACTAAAACGCAAAGATGTTTGACCTTTTTCACTTTCAGTTGGCATGTAACTTTCCTGAACCTACGACTGTGCTTTAGTGAACAACACTCTAAGGTGGTGTTTTCAACCTCTAATAGCACCCTAGAAGCACTTATTTTTTGAAAAAGTTGGGTCTTACCAACTTAAAAAATAAGTGTTTCTCACTATTATACTAGTGTTCTAAAACAAGCACTAACTACGCTCTCTGTCCCAAATTCTTGAACATTTGTTAAAATGGTCCGTCCCAAACTCAATTGAACATTTCTATAAATGGTAATAAAATATTTTTTTCTCTTTCTTATATTACTCAATGCCATTACTTTTTCATCATTAAAGTAAAATTTATCTCATTTAATTACATAAATGTCACTACTTCACCATTTAACACTTATAAAAAACAACTTTATCCCTTTTTAATAATAATAAATAATACTTTTCCTAAAGCCCGTGTATCATAAATGTTAAATCAACTATAACTATGAGACAGACGGAGGGAGTAGTTCTTAAATCTTAATTCTCCATACTTAAGCGGCCATGTGTCAAAAAATTATATACAAGTACAGATGTGCATTTAGAAGTAGAAGGAAAGTTACGCCAAAATTGCAGATATTCACGCTAATTCCTTTTCGTTACAAATAATGAGATAGTTATTGGATGGAAACATACATAATGTTGCAATAAATTATATAGATAAAGGTTATAATTTTTCCTATTATTTTTAGGGAAGAAACTCAGATCTCAAGACAATTACTACAAACCCATTAGAATGTGAATAAAAATCAATTTAATTTGAGGGTCCACCTCAAGACTGATTCAGTCTCTTGGTATAATTTTAAGTACAATAAAACTTTCACCAAACCTCTGATTTCGTACGGACAACCAAACTAATAAAAAATAAGTAGTAGAAGTCAAGATTACTGTTGCTAGATTTTCCTGGTCCACACGGTTTACACCTAACCTTTGAATTAAATCACATGGTACAACATATTGAAGCACGACTAGGCACCAAAGAAAAATTTCTATGCCACTGGACGGTTATGCTTTAATGTGTTGTACTCTACAAAACATTAAAATAAAATTAAACGAAGGGTAGCATAGAAAAATTCCTCCCCCACTCCCCCACGGCCCCACCAATGTATTCTTTGTATATTGAGTGAGTCTCATGTGCATTCAAGTGTACTCGTAATAATTGCATAGTTCAGTTTAAATCAATTACATATTTAAATATAACAAGTTGCATAATTCTGAAATGCATCGTTAATGCACGGTTCACATGTGTGCATATAGTATTGTACAAATATTAAAGCATGTGTTACAACCCATTAAATATACCCCCAACCCCAAGATACACCTGACACTTCCATGGACCACACCATATCTTAATCTCATGCATATATCTATTCTATATCTATATGTAATGCAGGTGCAATTAAGTGGTATACAAAATATGAATATTCAGCAATGTGGATCCAATAATTTATTCCGTGAACACTTTAACAGCTCGAATCTGACAAAATATTGCGCATTTATATATCACGCATTGAAATAACTCACGAGTTATTCTTGCACATGAAAACGGCGTCGTTTCGAAAAGAGAAAACTTACAAGATAAGCACGAAAATTAGTCTGAATCATAACTGCCGCCCTCGCCTCCCGCCTCCCGTAACCTGCGCCACTTTCGGTAACGTACGCCCCCGAGTTGAAACCCCCGCCGCCGGTTGTCAGCTCAACCACGGCGGCGGCTGCTTGAGCTGCCTTGACCGCGGCCTCTGCGACGGCGGCGGAGGCAGCCGCCACCGCGATGGCGCGCCGGCTACTCTCGTCGTCGGCGTAGACAGCTGCCGTGTCTTGGGATCTCCGGCGATGTTTTTCCCGGTGGGATTTGGCAAAGCTCCACCTGCTCTTGGAATGCGGGGCGTGGGCCGGGTCGGGTTTTTTGAAGCCCAACAGGCCTTTTAACCATTTGGAAGCTTTGCCCATTTTTGTGGAGTGTCAGAAATGAGTTTTACTCGAAACAGAGAGCATTTTTTTACGACAAGAGAGAGAGAGGGTTGAAAGTAGGGTGCAAGTTTGCTACCACGGTTGGGGATTAGCAACAATTTATTATGTATCCACTTTTATTGTACTTTGTATCTGTCCCTACTGAAGGGAATGATGATCATTTATAACTTCATTCAAACAAATACTGCTACGACACTTGATTTAAATTAAATGTATTACTCCTTATTAATTAACTTATTTTTTTAATGTGAGACGGTACAAGATATAGTGTCTTTTACTAATTTTAATTTTTTTTAAAGAAAAAAGACGTTTCTCATATAAAACTTGGAGTACAGGGATACTCAACCCATTAGGTAGAGATGCTCCGAAGCAGTTGATTCCGGTTCTCCAATTTATTTTTTGAAGAAATTGGAATGGAACCGTGACTCAGACGGTTTTGGTTCGGTTCATGAACCGTCGGTTTCGGTTTCGGTTTCAGTTTAGGAACCGTCGGTTCGACCGGTTAATTCCTTATTTTTTTCTTGATTTTTGGATTTAAAATTTGGAGGAATGTATATGGAGATGACAAATTATTGTTATGAGAATTTAAATCGAAGATTACAATAGTTAAAATTTCATAATTAGACAATTACAAATACATGATATTGTCTAATTGATACATCATCAAAAATTAGTACAATACTAAAATGCAACAATTATAATTTAATAAGACCAATAGTAGTCTAGTAGGCTAGTAGTACGAGAAAATATTATTTCTAGTCTTGTAACATTTGACGATTTCATATTTAGTCTTGCAACTTTTTAGTTTTTCAATTTTTGTTCTGAATGTGTTAATTTCAGTTTTTTTTTTTTGAAATTTTAAAATCTTGCCGGAATAAGCATGTGCAGCTCATGTAACACTTCAAAATTGAGTTTTTTTAAAATTTCTCGGCGACCTACACAAGTGGACTGTCACGTAACAAAAAAAAAATCAATTTTGAAGTGTCACGTAGGTGCACATGCTTATTACGATGAGATTCCGGTGAAATTTTAAAATTTTAGACAAAAAAGATTGAAATTGACACATTCATGACTAAAATTGAAAAGGTAAAAAATTATAGGATGAAAAACGGAATTATCTGAAGTTACAGGACTGAAAATGATATTATCTCCTAGTAGTACACTACAAATGATTATAGTTATTAGATTTGAGTTGAATGAGATCTAAACCATTGAGTTAAAAAAAAAAAAACCAGCAAAACCAACGGTCGAACAGGAATCGGTGGATCCCGATTTTTTTAATAGACTAATCGAAATCAAACCGTTTATTTTACCGTTTCGGTTCGATTATGAAACCAGAATTGTGGAACCGCCTATTCCAGAACCGGTGGTTTTAATTTTTTTGAGCATGTCTAATCACAAAGTTTATAGTCCCAGTAATAAGAAAACCAATTACAAGTTGTGCAGATAGAGATCAAGAAGAAACAAATTCTAATTAGATGTCTTTTACAATTGCTATTATATGCTTCCTTGTTTATTGTAGATAGTGGTCGTCAACAAGATAAATGAAGTGGACCAATCCAAGATCAAGGCAAATCGAGAAGTAACATCGATCTATATTTAGTGAGAGATCTCTTGATTGTTAAATTCACGAGAAGATTTTAGCTCGCCACCAATATGCCTCTCGAGCTGACGCTCGTTTGTGGCTATAAAAGTTAGAGGTCATAAGATGAATGAGCAAATCCAACATGGAGTCAACGTGCCCTTGTCCTTACAATCATCCAAAGGCAAGCACGACTTGCTCATAGAGATACAGATACGTCTAGAAGATCAAAGATTAGGGGTCAATATCGATCAAGGACAAGTTGAACAATTACCATAATGGAAATAGTAAAACTACATTAACGAGAGCAGTCTGCAGTCTGCAGCTAGTCAAAGTAAAGAACATGCCTGCAACCACTAGGAGTGAGAGACTGATAGCTGGTCCTTAGCATGTTGTACAAATGAGATTGAAACCCTAAGTTATATGGTTGTGATTGTAACTATGACATCAGATTGTGGTCCTATAAAATTGGCTTCAACCTGAATTCAATCAATAATACAAAGGCAATAGTTCCTGAGTTCTTATCCACCTATATTCAAGACCATTTATTTTTAAGTGTTCTTCATTTGTATTTCTAAGTTAATTTATTTTGTTTGATAGCTGATTGTTAGATCACTAATTATCCACATTAAATTCATAGTCCAGGGCCGGACAATCAAGCATCACATTTTATGTTGGAAAGAAGGTGTGTTTTTTTTAAAGATGAAATATATTAATTGACTACAAGGGGTACTTAACCCGTAACTTTACAAAGATTGCAAACCGACCACTACAACTTTTTGGGGATACATATTAATGGATGATGATCCCAATCGTTGAAAGTAACTCAGAAATATAGGATAGTGAGCCTGAATTCACTTTCAAGAACTAAATTTGATGTCATCGATGAGCATGTCCATAATGTATTGACTATACTTGAAGATGATATCATTTCTAAACTTTCATAAGTTCCAAATTGCACTTTGCCAAATAAGACTTCTAATCTTTCTTCTCAAGGCATTCTCACCATGATCACAAAATTCCAGAAAGTGATCTTTAATATTAGAAGAATAAATAGGGTCATTACCTAGCCAACATGAAATGGTGCTCCACACGAAGATAACCGAAGGGCAGCGAATCAGAAGGTGGGCTGGCGATTCAGGGACCACCAAGCACACCGGATAGATGTCAAACTTGGCCTTCCGCAAACCCACATTTCATCAAATTATCTCTAGTCAAAATTCTCTCACGAACAACTTTCCACGAAAACGCCGAGACTTTAGATGGAATTGCTTTCCACCATAACTTCCTCTAAGGGAAAGTAACCTCCTCTTCCTCCGAAATCGAATTCGCTAACAATCCGTACATTTAACTAATTTGAATTTTCCATTCAAAGAACCCCTCCATCTCCACGATTATGATATATCCATATTGATTTTGTACCTCCCAAAATCCAAGAATTCAAGAATTTCAATTATGTTTACAAATCTCTCTCATTTGAAGACCCATGATAACCCATCACCCGAAAAACATTCCCTCACACTCTCATTCTTTTGAAAAGAAATACGAAATAAATTAGGAAAAAGCCGAACTTTGCTTACTACCCATGGGTCCGACCAGAAATTAACCGACAACCCATCACATAACTGAAAAAGAATATTATCTCTAAACAAAGTACAAATATGAGTCGACCACAATTCGACTAAAATTCTCCACCATAGAGATCACTTAACCGACTCCCCACTCCCAACCGACCCATTCAAGAAGGACCCATACCTAGACTTAAGAATGTTTGCCAATAAAAACCTCTCACCCGAAACCCATCTCCAAAATCATTTACATAACAAAGCTAAATTAAATTTCTTCACATCGCTCACCCCAAGACCCCCATCAGATTTACTCTTACAGACCGACCACTACTTAACTCAAGCTATCTTCGACTCGACGCCTCCCCCCCACCCCACCCCACAAAAAAAAGGAAATTTCTTTGAAGTTTAGTTAAGGTTTCGATAATGCACTCAGAGACTTTGAAAAATGAGAGATAGTAAATTGGTAGAGCCGAGAGAACCGAGTTCAACAATGTAATTCTTCCACGTAACGATATATTATTCTTTTTCCATCTTGATAATCTGCACCGAAAAATGGTCCACAAGAGGTTTCCAAACTTCTTTCTTCAGAAAATTTGCACCAATTGACAGCCCTAAATATAAGAACAACAATTTACCCGCATTGCATCCCAATACGAAATCTGCCAAGCTTGCTGCATTAATGTTAATAGGGAACTTTTCATAAAGTTGACTCTCAATCCTAACACTATTTTAAACAACCTAAGTACACTCTTCATTGTTTTAGCCTTCTCAATCGATATTTTTCCCAACATAATTGAGTCATCAGCAAACTGTAACAAATTGATTTGAACTTTAATGCTACCAATAACTTAAATAAAAAATTAGTCATTTTGGCACAACTAATAATAAATATATAATTTTTAAAAAATATGGGTAAACACCCCCAAACTGCTCTATAAGTAGTAATATTTATTTTATTATATAAGTATATATTAATTAAATAACTAAATAGAATGTGAAAATTAAAATATAATCAAGAATCGATCAGCTGGAAGTTCTTTTTGTGATAAACAAAATTAAGAATTGATTAGCACACTTACCAAAAAATTTACAATTATTATATCTGAGTGTGACCAATATAAAATCGAAAGTCATTGTGTGCAAAGTTGATTATAAATCAAATCATCAGGATTCAGTTTCAGGCATTGGAAAATCGCAGAAGCTACACCTACCTCTCGCCTCTGACGCTACGCTGTTAACGCTTTTGTTCCACTTTCTAATTTCCTGCTCTTTCTTAATTTACATCATATCTAAAATACATATAGATGAGAGAGAGAAATTCGAAATACAAATGACGGGAATGTTTGTAAAAATTTATAAGTAATTATAGTTATAAAAAATTGTATGCATAGATAATTTGAAATGTTTTTTTTATTAGCTTAAATAAGCTCTAATAAATTATAAGCTAAAAGCTTTAAAGGGATGTTTTTAAAAATTTATAAGTGATTATAATCACCTAGAATTGTGTGCAAAAGTAATTTAGAATATTTTATTTCTCTTTTAGTAGCTCAAATAAATTTTCATAAGCTATAAGTTATAAGTTTAAAAGACGGTGCTTTTAATAGTTTATTAGTCTTTTTTTTAAACTTTTAATTTTTTTTACAAAAACTATCAACTTTTTTTTTTTTTTAACTTTCTTATAAATACTATCAACTTTTACTATTAATCACTTTTCTCATAATCACTAATTTTAATCACTTCTTTAAAACCATAAATTTTTGCAAACACCCATTAAAAAGTACGCTTTTAATAATTTATTAGCTTTTTTTTTCAAATTTAACTTTTTTTAAAAACACTATCAATTTTTTTTAATTTTTTTATCATCACTATTAATTTTTACTATTAATCATTTTTCTATAAACACTAATTTTAATCATTTTTTTAAAATCATAAATTTTTTCAAACACTTCGAAGACTTCCACGGCACTTTTACAATCATGTTTCATTTTCATAAACACACAAATAAAATATTTCACAAAAATACTTCTGAGTTGTAGCCTGTTGGAGAACCCAGATAAAAATAAAGATGTGAATCGATGAAGCAGAGGCATTATCATTTTGTTAATATAACAATTCACCTTACTTTTTACACTAACACATTTATTTTTATTCATATAATAACATAATTTTAATACTTTATGTTTTATAATAAAAAAAATTATGTATACTAAAAATGACATGTATTAATTATTTTTAAAATAACGCATCGTTATAGTAACATATATTTGCCCTTATGAGCATTTATGAGCAAGTTTTCTTATTTTTTCGAGAAAGCCCCCATTTTTAGCCAATTCTCATTTAAAAAGTTCTTTTTTATCAAAGTTTTTTATTTCATTCTTTTTTAGCCAAGAGAATAATTTTTTGAGCAATTATACTCTTAATGAAGTCAACAAAAAATTTTAAAATAATAGTGGTACGAACTTCATTAAATGGTGGTACGTGGTTAATATATTGTAGTACAAAATTAATAATTGCGGTACAAATTTAAAATTGATGGTATGAGTTGAAATGATAGTGGTACGGTGTTAAAAAAAAGGTGGTACGGTGTTAAAATAAGTGTGGTACGAGACTGATAGTGGTACGGAATTAATAGAATAGTGGTACGGACTGAAACAATATTTACGGATTGAACTAATAGTGGTACGGAGTTAATTGAAGGGTGGTACGAGCTGAAATAATATTGGTACGGGGTGTATATATGATGGTACGAACTTAAATAATGAAAGCATAAAAAAATGGTAAAGTTAGAAAAAATATATTCTATTGCCTAAAAAAGAATAATTATAAATTTTATGACAAAAAAAAACTTTTATTTTTATGTTACACTATTTATAAACTTATCACTAGTTTTTCTTCGCAATGAATTTTTTGGAAAAAATTATTTGACACATACATTATTTGCGAATTTTCAACTCCCACTCAATTTGTACCTAATATTTTAGGAGTATATATATAAAATGTGACATCATTCATGAAGTTTGTCAATAGGTAGCATATTCGTGATAATTTGAATAGTTTTTCCAACAATTTGAACTGGAAATATTTATAAATACTTTTTAAAAAAAATGTCAATTCAAGGGCCTAAAAGATGGAAAACCTATCAATTTAAGGTTTTAAAGATTTTTCCTATCGATTCAAGACCTAGAAGATAAAAAACTATCGATTCAGGATCTGAAAGATAAAAATTATCAATTTGAGACTCACACATTTTAAGGCCATATTTGACATTTATATTTCATATTCTTATTTCATGTTCTTATTTTTTTTTATTTTAGGGTTTACGGTGCAGGGGGGTTTAGGGTTCATGGTTCAAGGTTTAGGGTTCATCGTTTAGTATTTAGGGTTTAGTGTTCAGGGTTTAGGGTTTTAGTGCCAAACGTGACATTAAAATTTATAAGTCTCGAATTGATAATTTTTATCTTTCAGGCCCTGAATTGATAGTTTTTTATCTTTCAGGCCTTGAATCGATAGAAAAAATCTTTCAGACCTTAAATTGATAGTTTTACCATTTTTCAGGCCCTGAATTGATAAAACTTTTTTTTTTAATTACATACAAGTATTTAAAATTATTTTACAAAATTCTATTTAATATAATTGCATATAATTTCAATTGGAAATGAAACCCAAATAAAAGCAATTAACTTGTGAGAATGGGAAAAAAGAAAGGGTGAGGCGAACAACAGAAGATCCCTCTTTGTATTTGTGTCGTCGTATCATAGAGTGGGTGGGTGGCAGGGGTAGGTAGGAGCAGATGGCCTCGTAACTCGACAAGGCATCACAAGGAAATGAAAAACTAATGAGCCCCTGTGATATGCAAGCTAATAAGTAATAATATGTGGAAATGAGTGGGGGGTAATTTGAAAACATAGTTACTTTATTGCCCTAAATGGTAAGGGGTAATTAAATTTGGGTGCGGACCTTTAAAAAAAAAAAAGGATAAATAAATTAGGATCGAAGGGAGCATATTTTATATTTTAGTTAATGTTTCATTGAAAATTATTAGGTCGGCAGCATTAAATATTTCACTAATTATTTCATTAAATAGTAGTATCTCCGTCCCAACTCTTTGTTCACATTTGTTGTAACCCGAAAAATGTCACCGAACAACAATAACTAGAATGATACTCCCTCCGTTTCAACATTACTTAAACACTTGTCTTATTTGGACGTCATAACATTACTTGAATACTCCCAAAATGGAAATAAATATAATATTAATACACTCACAATACCCTTATTTTATTTCACTCAAACCCACTAAAACCCATTTTACTTGGTTTGCGTGTCATTTTCAGTATTTAAGTCATCTTGGGACGGAGGGAGTAATATAGTGACGAAAAAGTGAAGAACATAAGAGGTTTGATGACCTAGTTCGTCGAAAAATATACTGCCTAGAGTCTAAAATTCAATCATTTACAATGAGTGAAATACAACTATTCATAGATACAGATTAGGATTTTCGGCCCCTATGAGCTTAAGTGAAAAGACATCAAAATCTCATATGGAAGGGCGGTCTTTGATGGCAATCCCCTTCTGAAAGTATTAATTAATATTAATTAATTATAATTAATTAATTAATATAAATTGATAATACACATATGTCCCAAGATTTGAATTTGATTTTTGAAATGAGTAAACCGTATTCACGGTTACAGTAAAAGGACACTTTCCTTTCCATTCTCAAATTCTGGCTTTGACGCCTCATTAGACTCACAGAGAAAATTCTCACGAGATCACTATACTAAATACGTTAAAAGACTCTTAAATTGTGGACATTGGAAGCAGTTCGCGTGATTGCGTTCTGGACCTGGGAATCACAGTTTGTACGTAGAATTCAACCCTGCTTCGTTGATTCTTCCGCTGAAATATTATTCTAGAAGAAAGACATGTTTTCTTTTCTTGTAGAAATAATCCAACAATGGTATCAGAGACAATGTGTTGGATTCTCATTTACTTTGTTGTGATTCTCGTTCGTATATATTGCTTGAGATTTATGTTTTCTCTGTTCACATGATATACGTGCCATTCTAAATTTCTCCAAAAAAACCATTGCATAATTTGAATTTTTGAAACGGACGTATTTGAGGCCAAATTTTTTACTTTATATGCGTTGTGTAGTGTTGAAGCATACTGGAAAGTTTCATAATTTTTGGCCTTACCGTTTTCAAGATAAAAAATTATTTTTGGGAAATTTTTTCGAGAATTTGACCGGTAAATTCGAACATATACATTATGAATAGTGAAAAATTATTAGTGTAGTTAGATTCTACGTTCCGAGACGATTTTTTTGGTATATTATTTGTTATTTTTGGTCAAGTATTGATTGACTTATGGGTTTTTGAATATTCTGTAGAGTTTTGGGACTAGATCAAATATTTCAGAAACTTGATTGCCTTTTGAGAATTAGATATTTTCTAGGGACTTTTTTGCAATTTCAAAATTAAATTTCAAACCTGGTCAACCCTTCTGAATCGCTGACACGTGTCAGCCATCTGTGCGGGCGCGTGACGATGCGTGTGAGCGCATGACAGAGTGTGTGAGATCTTGACGGCGCGTGTGAGCGTGTGACAGCACGCACCAGGTGCGTATAGGCGCGTTTCAGCGCGTGATGGCGCATTTTCAATGCGTGTCAGCGCCTGGGCTCGCGTGCGCGGCGCGTATGACGATATTCGGCCGAAAACAGGCATGTTTCAAACCTGTTTGAGCGAATTCCGGCGATTACACGCTCTTTCAATTTTCATTTGACCCGTTTTAGGTCATTTTAACTCCATTTTTATCACCGAAAATTCCTGTGAGCTTGGTTTTCTGTGTAAATTCATAATGAGCATTGTTATATGACATTTGAGCTATTTATTAAAATATTTATTTATTTATGAAATTGAGGACCAAAGTTGAACTTTATTCACTTGCGAATTAACTTACTACGCTTGGAAATGTATTTTCCTTTTGCGTATGAGTAGGTTTTGTATTCATGTGTTGGAAGTTTGACTAATTTTTTATTGGTTGGTTGCTCATTTTATAGGTATGCGTCTCAGAAGAATTGTCTCTACGCGAGACATTCGTCAAAGGGAAACAATGCTTGAAAGTTTTTTGAATTGCAAAATGATAGAAAATCAAACTCTAGAAGAAATGTATTTTCCTTTTTTTTTTTTTTTTTTTACATAAGTTGTGCCCTCACGATTCTTTATCCGATAAAATTCATCGATATGAGTCAGATCAATGTTTCAAATAGTTCTTCAATGTAGATTGAATCGAAATCACTTCCATTTTGACTAATTTTTTATTGGTTGGTTGCTCATTTTATAGGTAAAACAAGATGAATCAACCTCAAATCATAAGAATTGTCTTGTTTATCTCGACCAACGGATAATTCGTATTAGTTGACAAATTCAAAACTTTCAAAAAACAATGCTTTGAAAGTTTTTTCAATTGCAAAATGATAGAAAATCAAACTCTAGAAGAAATAACTTTATATGCATGTATTCCACCATGTACCTATATATTTGGAGTTTTCCACTTGTTGACATGAACGCCAGACCCATTTCAGAAAGATTCTTCCATATCAAGAGACTTTTGATCGACAAAGCATATCTGAAAGTCCCAAAATTTTATTCATCAAGTGTAGAATGAATACAAACTCAAAAGATCTCATTACCATCAAACACCCATAAGCTTCACCACTTGTATCGTAACCGATATATTCCGAAAGACACTCATTTTGTTTGGACTAATTCACTTTCACCGAACTTCAAACTATTTTTTGGGGTAAATTATCGCTTATTAGATAATGTGCCTATTGGTCGAGACATCGTAATAAAAATGATTGTTGATGAAAAAAAGTAAACAAACCCATTTGCATGGATCGCATTTTGACCCGATATTGTTTAAGAAATGGGGACATATTTCTTTTCTCAATAATCCCATTCTTAATATGAGACATAAAAGAAACAATGGAATTAAAAATTTCTGTTAGATACATCTTTAGCTTTTGCAAAATGCAAAACTTTGAATTTCCTATAATTTGTTTCTCACCCGCAAAAAAAAATCTCTTTTGAAAAGGATATTAAGTCTCTTTAAAGGAGAATTCTCTAAAACGTGACTTGTTTTTAAGAGGAAGATCGTTAGTTGTATTTATTGAAGACACTATATAACCATTTGTTTGTTTTACTAGTTTGTTTTATTAGACTTGTGTTATGTAAACCACCGTTTATCGAAAAAAACTACCTTGTTGTATGAAATGATAGTTGTTTTATTAAATATATGTTGGATGTATGTTTTAATATAAAATTGTTAAACCACGACTTTTGAAATCGACGATTAAATATTGTGGGATGTTTTTTCAGCTTTTATTTCATCTCGTGATTGATTTCATTGCTAAAAAACTTATGCAATTTTATGTTTTGAAGATTGAATCCAATTTTGAGGTGCATGATATGGTTGATGATTAATAACTTTAAGTTATTATTCGAAATCATATTTTATGTTATATTTTTAGCAATTTTGGATGTCAAACTTAAACTTTTAATGTAATTAAAAATTTATAATACATCAATATTTGGAAATCTTACATTTATTTTTGAACCACTTATCAATATTAAAAAATTCAATATTTGACAAATATAAAAATGCATCAAAAACTTCTCCTATCGCTCTCCTCCCAGTTGAACAAAATTCTTGGGTGAAATGAAACTAAATGGTGATAACTATGGACACTTCAAAATTTACTCAATAAGATCAAGTCTTGAAGAGATAAGAGGAGAAATTGATGGGCTTCCGACAGAGGAGCAAATATCACGCCCTGGAGCGGCAACAAATGCAGGAATGGAATGAATGAACAACAAGATGCTTTAGTGAATTTTGGAATGAGGTTATCAATCAAATTTTAAATTATTTAGGATCCAAAGACACAAAGGAGTTGGAACGTTCTAACATTATGCCCGAGGTCGCGGGTTCGACTCAAGGTAAGTTTAATTTTATTTTTTTTTTAATGGTACCAAGATGTATACCTTGTCCGTGGAAAAAAAGTTTTTGGTTCGTAGAAAGATTCTTCCATCTTCGAGGTATACTTGTTTTGTTTGACTAATTCACTTTCAATTGCACTTCAAACTATTTTTTGGGGTAAATTATCGAATTGATGACATGATTCAAAATGATTGTTGATGTGAACAACATCCAACTTAATATGAGACATCAATGAATTATTTCTGGGTATATCTTTCTTTGAAAAACTTTTGAAAAGGGATATTAAGTCTCTTGTGAAAGTAGATGTGACTTGTTTTTTACTTAAGAGGTATATCGTTGTATTTGTATATGACGATTGTTTTACTAGTTTGTTTTATTAGACTTGTGTTAGTCTAAAAAACTACTGTTGTATGAAATGATAGTTGTTTTATTAAATATAATGTATGTTTTAATATAAGTTGATTATAATATTATTGACAAAATATCCGTTTTATGTTTTGAAATGTCTAATATGATCATGAAACTTAAAATTATTCAAATCATATTTTGCTTGCAATTTTGATGTCAAACTTACTCTCTTATAATACATGTTAACATCAAATTCAAGCTTTTATCCGCCACTTCATAAGATCCGATAAATGGTGATGCTTTAGGGAACACTTGAAGGTCAACTTGACCCATAACGAAAAGTATTAAGACATTTGTTGATCGCAAATCGACATACTTTGAAATAGAAGATGAACGACTTGGAACAACATCCAAGTCATCATCTAGTGTTCACCTCATCAATCCATTTCAAACAAGCTTCGAGCTTATAAAAAAAAAGTTGATTATAAAAGAAAAATCGAAGAAAGTCTAAGAAAGGTAAGCAAAATCGGTCGAAATCCTCCCAACAATCCTACTAACAAACACTTGGTGGAAAGATGAAAAAGAAAAGATTTAAGAAGAAGAAAGATAAGAGCAAGATGACTTGTTATAATTTTCAAAAAGCTTCGAGCTTAAAACGAAAGAAAAAAAACGAAGGCCATTTTGCTCGAGAATGCCCCAATCCCGGTGAGCCCAAAAAGGGACAAGGTAATTCTTTGACTTGATTCTAATTTGAAGTATTTTGTAAATGTCTCAAGTGTTGTTTTTACTAACTGAATTTTATCCTTTTTTGGATTATAGACTTTTGGATTATAGACAACAAAAACCACGAACTTCGAGATAGGGGAGCATATGTAGATTTACGTCGTGTTTTGAAAGGGACGAGATGGATCTATGTAGGAAATAATGCTCGAGTTGAAGTCAAAGGAGTTGGAACTTGTAAACTTGAGCTAGACAGTGGACATGCTTTCATCCTGCATGATGTCTTATATGCTCCGGATATCACAAGAAATCTTATTTCTGTTTCTGTTCTACTATGTTTAGGATATAATATGTTATTTACTAAAACATGGTTGTTAATAGTTTGAATGATGTTTGCTAGATGGTTTTATTGTATTGGATTGTAATAGAACTACGTTTCGTTATTATGAAGATCGTTCGTGTTTTCTAAATGTTTGTTCATCTGGTGATGCTTATGTAGATGATAATATATGACATGCTAGATTAGGTCATATTGGACAAGATCGGATGAACCGACTTATAAAAGAGGGACTTTTAAGTTCACCTTCAAAGGTTGAGTTATCCAAATGTGAACATTGCCTTGCTGGTAAAATGACTAGAAAATTATTTGGAAAAGCTATTAGAGCGGAATTTCCGTTGCAATTAATTCATTCTGATATATGTGGTCCTGTTAATGTGAGGGCACGTCATGGAGCTTTCTATTTCATTACTTTTATTGACGATTATTCACGTTTTGGTTATGTCTATTTGATTTCTCACAAGTCTGAGGCATTAGATTGCTTTAAACGATACCTAAATGAGTTTGAGAATCAAAAGGACATAACTATAAAAGTTTTAAAAACCGATAGAGGATGTAAATATCTGTCTGATCAGTTCAAGGAACTGTGTAATAAAAAATAAATAATTTTTCAATTGACAACTCCTTATACGCCACAACAAAATGGTGTGGTTGAAAGAAGGAATCGAACATTATTGGAGATGACAAGGTCCATGATGGCAAAGCCAATTTACCTATCTCCTTTTGGGGTGATGCATTGTTAACTGTGGCTTATGTGTTAAATCGAGTGCCTTCGAAGTCAATCACTTCAACTCCATATGAACTTTGGAATGGTAGAAAACCTGACCTAAGTAACCTTTAGAACCTGGGGATCTGCAACTTTCGTACTTGATTCTTCAAGTCATTATGGAAAGTTCAGTCCAAGAGGGAAGAAATGTATCTTTATAAGATATTGTGATCATTCTAAGGGGTACGTATTAATTGGAGATCAAGGAGATGGAAGTGTGACTGAAATAGAATCACATAATGTAACCTTTCTAGAAACTGAATTTCCTAATAAGGGTGACATTCGAAATGCCAAACCTATTTTTGAGATTGATGAATATCACACTCCATCCGATCCAAGTGGGAGTGATTTGACTAATAATGTGGATCTTGATGAGTGTATTCCAGTTAAAGATCAAATGGGTCTTGACAAGAATATTTTATCAAACGAAGATTTAACAACACATCAACCTCGAAAAAGTATTAGGAAACATATGCCTAAGAGACATTATGACATAGAATGACACACCTTCTTTGTTTCTCTAGAAAATAGGGATGAATTTCCAGTCGACGAGGATGAACCTAAGAATGTGAAAGAGGCTTTGTCCTATCTGTTGGGGAATTAATTGCCCGGATCTTTCGGGATGAATATTTAAATACAAATTTAATTCTAACAATTATTACTAGCATGAATTAATCCTATATTAATTCAATTAATAATTCAACAACAAATCATGCATATAAACAATTCACATAAATCATACGCATGCGGAATTGCTACGGGTTTACGTGAACTAACCTGTTTGGAATGACAATGGACTCAGTTGATAAGAACACACCAAAAAGCCTTCACAAGTATTCCCTAGCCTTTGCTCGTCAATCTTGTGGAAGGAAACTCGCGAACAATTAACAAAAGGGAAAATAAAATTATGTTGCACCACCTTTGTGGATTTCTAATTTTTCCAACACATGGAATTTCACTTGGGGTTGAAAGAATCATCCCCTATTTATAGATGAGGGGTTGGTCGAAATTTTGGGGAAAAAATAATGTGGGAAAATCTTTTTCTTGATCTCCAAGAAATCTTGAATATATCTCATATATTATTTTCTCCATAATTAAAATATTCTACAAAAATTCCCAACTCCTCTTGTTATGGGATATTTCGAAATTTTTAAGGAAAAAGAAACCAAGATTTGGATCTTCTTGAATTCATGAGATATACTTGTATTACAAGAATACATATCTTCCATAATATATTTTCAAGAAAATCAAGAAAATCTTTCTTTCCCTCATTCATTCAAAATTTTCGAAAATCTCACAATAAATAACCAAGTGGGAGTTTTCTTGAATTTAAAAAGATAATCCTGTATTCCAAGAATACTTATCTTCATTCCATAACAAAATTCAAAGAAAATCTTTCCCCCCTCTTATTTATTATTTTCGAATAAATAGGAAAAATAGGCAAAAAAATTTATTTTATTTTTAAACACCTTTTTCAGTTATTGGACTTTATGTTTGGGCTACTTGAGGGGCCTTTAGGAGAATTAAGATTGAACCTTCCAATGGATCTTAAATTATCAATATTGAGCCACAATATTATTCAAGCCCATAAATATTAATTAATCTCACTACATAATTAATATTGCACTATCCATCTTAACCCATATTACTGTTAATATGGCTCCAAGTTATTATTTCCCGTGTTTAAGATTATCTAGCTCATTAATTAATTCAAGCCACTGAAATAGCTTTCCATTAATTAATATCTTTTTGTCCTTGGTGAAGGAACGGTTCAACATTATTATCCATACCGGAAACTAGTTCCACTTGCATGATTTAGTATGATAAATCTTATGAACCTCCCAAGGGGGCAAATCGAACAAAGCGTGCTTGCACGATTCTTCTTCAGATAAATCTTAGCAATCGCATGTGACCAATAATATGCCCAAGATATAAAGTATTGAATCTCGTTGATTCTCTACCCGTAATAAGTCAAAGCAATAATTACTAACCACACACCATCCTATTTAAGGGACGAAGATTAAGAAATAACGAACCACTGAGGTCTAATTCTTCCCAGTTCAGTGCTGAAGAATTCATCCTCCTGTAGGTCCCATTCAGTGCATCAGTCATGCAATAGTGTAATCTCTTGGTCAAGACAAGCCAATCTGAGCCTTACACTTTAACCTTTCACGATGGATTGTTCATTTCCATCTAGGTCGTGAACAACATACTTTTAGTTACAAGGGACTGTTAATTTAATCTTCTGTGATCTGGTATCACTAAATTAACTACAATGTAACATGTACTATTTATTGAACAGTTATGCAGTAAATATATGTAACATTCAATGATATTTAAAGCATCAGTGATAAATAATTTATTTCAAAAATAAGATGTAAATTCATTTGGTTATACAAAGTAAAAGCATACTTTCCAGTATAACCCCAACAATCTCCCACTTATACTCAAAGTCTGCTTTTATGTATACTACAGCATGTCTCGTGTAGTTCCTAATGTGTGACATCTAATGTCACCTACACGAACCTAATAATATCTCCCACTTATACTCAAAGCAGATTGACAACGGTCTTGACACCCATTCCTTCCACATGTCTCTCGAATGTGTTCTGAGGCAGACCCTTTGTGAATGGATCCGCTAGGTTGTCTTCTGACGCGATCTTTGCCACATCTATATCTCCTCTCTTAACGATTTCTCGTATAAGATGGTATTTCCTTTCAATGTGTTTGTCCTTGTGGGCTCTTGGTTCCCTTGAATTTGCAAATCGCTCCCAAGCATTATCACAATAAATGCTGATTGTCTTTGGGCAAATTTAACTACATCCAAGTCCACTAGGAAGTTCTTGAGCCAAACCACTTTTTTTCACGCCTCGCAGTTAGCCACACATATTCGGCTTCCATGGTAGAATCGGCGATGCATTTATGCTTAACGCTTCTTCATATCATGGCTCCTCCCCATGCAAAACACACACTACCGGGAGGTAGATTTTCCGAATCTAAGTCCGATTGGAAATCGAGTCCGCGTGTAAATCGATGGGGATTAGACTATCTGACTGATAAACTAACATTTTATCTTGAGTTCTTTTCAGATACTTCAGAATGTTTTTTAACTGCCGTCCAATGCTCTTTCCCCGGGTTACTTTGGTATCTTGCCACCATGCCAATGGCAAAGTAGATATCCGGTCTCGTGCACAACATTGCATACATAAGGCTTCCGACAGCCGAAGCATAAGGAATGTCTTTCATGTCATCTATCTCCTTTTTGTGTCTTAGGGCACATTTCTTCGATAGATGGATTCCATGTCCGAAAAGGTACGGGCCTTTCTTGAATCTGCATCTTTGAATAACTTCAAGATGTGTCTATATATGAAGCTTGCAATAAGCCTATCATCTTTTTCTTGCGATCTCGAGTGATCTTGATCCCAAGGATGTGCCCGGCTTCCTCTAAGTCCTTCATATCAAACTGTTTTGAAAGCCATGCTCTTATGTCTGAAAACACCTTTACATCGTTCCCGATGAGCAGAATGTCGTCTACGTATAGTACTAAGAATACCAATATAGTTCCGACACACTTTTTGTACACACGACTTTCGTACTCGTTTTGATCAAACCCATAAGACTTTATTACTTTTTCAAAACACTGGTTCCAAGCTCTGGATGCTTGTTTGAGTCCGTAGATGGACTTCTTGAGCTTACAAACTAGGTGTTCTTGGCCTTTTTCAATGAAGCCTTGGGATTGTTGCATATAGATTTCCTCTTCAAGACTTTCGTTAAGGAAAGCCGTCTTGACATCCATTTGCCCGATTTCAAAATCGAGATGTGCAGCAATCGACAAGAGAATTCGGATGGACTTGAGCATTGCTATAGGAAAAAAGGTTTCCTCATAGTCGATCCCTTCTTTCTGAGTATAACCTTTCGCCACAAGCCTTGCCTTGAAGGTTTCCAACTTCCCGTCCAGTCCTCTTTTTCTCTTGTATACCCACTTGCAACCAATGTATTTGACCCCATTAAGTGGTTAGACTAGCTCCCACACTCTGTTATGATCCATATAACCTATTTCGGCTTTCATTGTTGTTTGCCAAGAAACCGCATCCTTGTCTTGGATTGCCTCATCATATGTCCATGGGTCTGATTCATCTTGTCCGGGGATCAAGTCCGAGGACTCTCCTATCCCCATGAATCTCTCGGGCTGTATTACAACCCTCCCACTACGACGAGGTTCCGGTTGTGTAAGTGTGTCATTTGGTATGTCATCTTGTATAGTTGGCACTGAGGTTAGCCCCCTTAGCTCATTTAAGGTAATCTCACTTCTGGGCTTTCTTTCGTTCATATAGTCTTCTTCCAAAAATCTAAAGTGGGTGCTTATTACCACCTTTTGATCTTCGGGACCATAGAACATACACCCCTTTATTCCCTCGGGGTATCCTATAAACAACCTTAATTCTGATCGAGGATCCAATTTTTCGGCTTCCTTGTCAACACGTAGGCTGGACACCCCCAAATTCTCATGTGTCTCAGACTGGGCTTGCACCCGGTTCACAATTCTTTGGGAGTTTTGGGAACTGATTTGGATGGCACTAAGTTCAGAATATAAGCCGTTGTTTCCAAGGCATGACCCCAGAACGACTTGGGTAGATCCGCATAAATCATCATTGATCTAACCATTTCTAAAAGAGTTCTGTTTCTTCGCTCTGCAACCCCGTTTTGTTGAGAGGTTCCGGGTGCAGTTAGCTAGGATACAATCCCTTCATCTGACAAGTAGTTCAAAAACTCATCGCTGAGGTACTCGCTTCCACGATCGGACCTTAGAGACTTGATATGTTTTTCCTTATGATTCTCTGCTTGAGCCTTAAATTCTTTGAATTTCTCAAAGGTCTCAGATTTATGCTTCATAAGGAATATATAGCCGTACCTTGAGTAATCATCAATAAAAATGACGAAATACTCATAACCTCCTCTTGCTTTGATTGATATTGGACCACATACGTCTGTGTGAACGATTTCTTTGGCTCTATTCCCCTTGGCTCCGAATGCCCTCTTGGTCATTTTACCCTCCAAACATGATTCGCAGGTTGGGATTTGTTCAACTTGGAGAGTCTCCAGTGAACCGTCTTCTACCAACCTTTGGATCCTCTTTGGGTTAATATGTCCCAATCTTAGATGCCATAGAAGTGTCTCGTTCACGTCTGATGAACGTTTTCTTTTATCTGAAACAGTTCATGTGTTATAGGATGCATTTCGTGAGTGGTGTGCACAGTTAATTGTATAGAGATTATTCGACAACGTTCCATGACAAATAAATTTATCATAAAGAGAAATGGTAACAACTTTATCAAAAGTAACCGAATATCCATCAAGGTAAAGTTTAGAAACCAAAATTAAATTCTTTCTAAAACTAGGAACGTAAAGAACATCTCTTAAAATTAAAACTCTATCTTCGAAGGACAAGTGCACTTCTCCCATTGCTTCAGTTGCCACTCTCGTAGCATCGCCCAGTGTGATGAGGATCTCACTCCCACTAAGTTGTCGGGTCCGCTTGAACCCCTGTAAAGTGAAACAAACATGATCAGTGGACCCCGTATCCACCACCGTAAATGGGAGGCATACGCCACTAAGCAAGTTTCAACAACTAGTGCGTGAGAATTACCTTTCTTTCCATTCCTTTTGGGTTTGGAACAGGCTGACCTCCAATGTCCCTTTTCACTGCAGTTGAAGCACTTCCCCTTAGCCGGCTTTCTCACTCCTCCACCTCCCTTCACCCTTTCTTTGCCCTTGGCAACACTTGCGTTCACTTGCTTGTGGCCTTTATCCCTTTCCTTGTTCTTACCACCCTTTGACCTAGAAGAAGAAGAAGGTCCATTTGCCACCAAGGCTTGGCTCTTTTTCCCCAATATCGCCTCTGCCGAGACTAAAGCTTGCAACAAGTCAGACATTGAGAACTTCTGATTGTTCATCTGGTAGTTCAGCCTGAATTGTTCAAAACTTTTCGGCAGAGAGTGGAGCACGAAATCGATTTGGGTCTCGATGTCATATTCAGTGCCAAGTACCTCAAGTTTGTTAAGGAGAGCCATCATCTGAAGAACATGCTCCCTTACGGGCGTTCCCTCCACCATTTTCATAGAGAGCAAGTCCCTCATGGTGATCTGACGAGCCACACGGTTCTGATGTTGAAACATCGCTTTAAGACTAGTCATGATGTCTGCAGTGGTCTCAACGTTCTGGTGTTGGTGTTGCAACACATCTGACATTGAAGCCAAGATGGTACACTTTGCCATTTCGTTGGAACGCTCCCAGTCAGCATACTCTTTCTTAACCGCTTTGGTTGACTCATCATTTGGCTTTTCTGGTTTAGGTGTAGTGAGAACCCAGTTATGACTTTGTGCAGTGAGGACAATAGTAAGTTTACGACTCAATCAACAAAGTTTTCACCAGTAAGCAAATTGTCTTTAAGTATATTGAACAGTGGATTAAAAGGTTGCGACATGATGTACTGAAATAAATAACAATATGCATAAGCACAAATATATCACAAAGTTCGATCACATCTATCATATTAAAATCTCAAAAAAAATATGAACATGCATCAGCCAACATCTCAAAACAGTTTAAATAAGCTACGTGGGGTGGGTCATTATTTAAACACATTCAAGCAGGTTACAAACATTTAATATCAAGATTAATAGTTGGCTCCCACTTGACCAATATAAAATTGACAGGGACTTCGGGGAAGTATATGCATATCAATTTTATACCTAAGTAATAACCATGATTAAATACAGAATTATTATTTCGCTTTGAACAAGTCTCGTGGGGAGGGTCATCGTCGCCACTAGTAATAATCCACAATCATCCGTTTGAAATTTATTCATGTGAAAGCTATCTTTTGACAGTCCCGTGTGGGGAATTTCTCCAAAAGAATTCACAAATAAATAAATCATGGAGGTCAAAATTAATTCAATTTTATTATCCGGAATAAAATTGTCAATCAATTGTTTAAGCATACTTAGTAATTTTCGAAAGTGAGATTTTTCAAAATATTTTCTCATGCATCGCAAATTTAAACACAATTTTAAATAAGCATAAAATAATGCATAAACATCAAAACAAAATTAAACACATTGGGCACATATATCCAATTTTCACGGTTTGGTTTTTGTCATGTCTTGATCTCGAGAAATCGTCTTATTTGCCCTCATCGTTCGTCTCTAAAAGTTCGCAACGTCAAGCAACGTCGTCAACCAGCTCGCTGATTGGAGTGCCCGCCTAGCACTCCCTCGGCCGTGTCGAGTGGCGCCCGTGCGCAAGCGCCGAAGCGCCCGACGCACGTCACCTAGCGGAGCATGTCCCACGGCGATCCTCGACGGATCTCGGCGGCGCCGAGCATTCCAAATATCTTACCAGCGAGAGCTCGAGCGCCCGCACATGCCGATCCGCGCCATACGCCCTATCCGCGCCCGCCTTTATGCCCGCCCGATCGCGCCGACGTGTCGTCGCGGACCCGTCTTGGCGATGCCCGTGTCATGTCGCGGGATTCCCATCGGCGCTCGGTTCGGCCTCGGCCTGCCCGTCTTGTATTTATGCATCTTCCCGGATCCATCCGTCTTTAATCCATTGTCTTCGTCTTGGCTCACGATCCGGTTGCAATTTATTTACAAAAAATAAATAAACCTTGATCTAGACTAGTCTATTACATTGAACGAATCAAACAAATCCTAATCTACTCGTGGATTTTCTCACGAGGCAAAACGAATTCGAACTAATTGAATTAAAAACCACAATTTATATGCATGCATAAATATAAACATTCATCAAATACCATGACAATTGGATACCTGTAAAAAAGAGCTAGCAATTCTACTATCCAATTTCAAATTTAATGAAAACGAATAAAATTACAATTTAAAACGCAGAGCCCGAAACCGAGGCTCTGATACCAGTTGTTGGGGAATTAATTGCCCGAATCTATTCGGGATGAATATTTAGATACAAATTTAATTCTAACAATTATTACTAGCATGAATTAATCCTATATTAATTCAAATAATAATTCAACGACAAATCATGCATATAAACAGTTCACATAAATCCTACGCATGCGGAATTACTACGGGTTTACGTGAACTAACCTGTTTCGAATGGCAATGGACTCTGTTGATAAGAACACACCAAAAAGCCTCCCCAGGTATTCCCTAGCCCTTGCTCGTCAATCCGGAGGAAGGAAACTCGCGAACAATTAACAAAAGGAAAAATAAAATTATGTTGCACCACCTTTGTGGATTTCTAATTTTTCCAACACATGGAATTTCACTTGGGGTTGAAAGAATCATCCCCTATTTATAGATGAGGGGTTGGTCGAAATTTTGGGGAAAAAATAATGTGGGAAATTTTTTTTCTTGATCTCCAAGAAATCTTGAATATATCTCATATATTCTTTTCTCCATAATTAAAATATTCCACAAAAATCCCAACTTCTCTTGTTATGGGATATTTCAAAATTTTTAAGGAAAAAGAAACCAAGATTTGGATCTTCTTGAATTTATGAGATATACTTGTATTACAAGAATACATATCTTCCATAATATCTTTTCAAGAAAATCAAGAAAATCTTTCTTTCCCTTATTCATTCAAAATTTTCGAAAATCTCACAATAAATAACCAAGTGGGAGATTTCTTGAATTTAATGAGATAATCTGTATTCCAAGAATACTTATCTTCATTCCATAACAAAATTCAAAAGAAAATCTCCCCCTTATTTATTATTTTTGAATAAATAGGAAAAATAAGCAAAAAAAATTTATTTTATTTTTTAAACACCTTTTTGGTTATTGGACTTTATGTTTGGGCTACTTGAGGGCCTTTATTAGAATTAAGATTGGACCTTCCAATGGATCTTGAATTATCAATATTGAGCCACAATATTATTCAAGCCCATAAATATTAATTAATCCCACTACATAATTAATATTGCACTATCCATCTTAACCCGTATTCTTTATTAATATGACTCCGGTTATTATTTCCGTGTTTAAGATTATCTAGCCCATTAACTAATTCAAGCCCTTGAAATAACTTTCCATTAATTAATATCTTTTTGTCCTTGGTTTAAATTCAACATTATTTATCCATCTGAAACTTTCCAATATAAGATTTGGTATGATAAATCTTATGAACCTCCCAATAACCGTCGAATAAATGTTACATTATTCTTAAGTATTAAATCTTAGTGATATGACCAATAATATTGCCCAAGATATAAATTATTGAATCTCGTTGATTCTCTAAAAGTAATAATTCTAAGTAATAATTGGAAACCAACAATCCATTTAAGGGAAAGGTTAAGAAATAACGAACCATTGAGGACTAATTCTTTACACAATCTTTGAAGAATTCATCCTCTGTAGGTCCTATTGATTGCATCAATCATGCAATAGTGTAATCTCTTGGTCAATTAGACCTCTCAGCCTTCACTTCGTTTTTTGGATTGTTCATTTCCCTCTTGAATAGATCACGCGCTTTTAGTAATTATTTAATCTTCGTTACGGTATCAGAGAATCAACTAGATTCACATGTCTTATATCTTGGGCAATATTATTGGTCACATGCGACATTGTAAGATTTAATACGGCGAATCGCGTGCAAGTACGCTTTATTTGATTTATAAGGCAATAAGATTTATCATACCAAATCTTGCAAGTGGAACTAGTTTCCCAAGATGGATAATAATGTTGAACCATTCTATCCAAGGACAAAAGATATTAATTAATGGAAAGTTATTTCAAAGGGCTTGAATTAATTAATGGGCTAGATAATCTTAAACACGGAAATAATAACCGATTATATTAATAAAGAATATGGGTTAAGATGGATAGTGCAATATTAATTATGTTTGGAGATTAATTAATATTTATGGGCTTGAATAATATTGTGGCTCAATATTAGATATTCAAAGTCCATTTGTCCAATCTAATTCTCCTAAAGGCCCCTCCTCAAGTAGCTCAAAACATAATGTCCAAAGAATCAAAAATGTGTTTAAAATAAAATAAATTATTGTTGCCTAATTTTCCTAAAAGTTTCGAAAATAATAAATAAAAGAGGGAGAAAGATTTTCTTTGAATTTTGTTATGGAATGTAAATAAGTATTCTTGGAATACAAGATTATCTCATTAAATTCAAGAAATCTCCCACTTGGTTATTTATTAAGCATATTTCAAAATTTATGAATAAATAAGGAGAGGAAAGATTTTCTTGATTTTCTTGAAAATATATTATGGAAGATATGTATTCTTGGAATACAAGAATATCTCATAAATTCAAGAAGATCCAAATCTTGGATTCCTACTCCTTATTTTTCAAAAAATACCATAACAAGAGGAGTTGGGATTTTTGTGGAATATTTAATTATGGAGAAAAGAATATATGGGATATATTCAAGATTTCTTGGAGATCAAGAAAAAGATTTTCCCATATTTATTTCCACCTAAAATTTCGAATATTTTGAAATAGGGGATGAATGTTTCATCCCCCATGAATTTCTAAAAATTGGTTTTTTTTCAAAATATCGGCCGATAAAATATCAAATATTTTGAAACGTCGACAGATTGTGTATTTTTGAAAAACCTCAATTGTGAGTGTGCAATTCCATGTGTTGGAAAAATTAGAAATCCACAAAGGTGGTGCAACATAATTTTATTTTTCCTTTTGTTAAATTGTTCGTGAGTTCCTTCCACCGGATTGTTGAACAAGGGCAAGAGAATACTTGAGAAGGCTTTTTGGTGTGTTCGTGAACGGATCCATCTTCTCAATCGGTTGTCACTCCGAGAGGTTAGTTCACATAAACCCGTGAGTAGCAATTCACATCGTCGTAGGATTTATGTGAACTGCTTTATATGCATGATTTGTTGTTGAATTATTATTTGAATTAATATAGATTAATTCATGCTAGTAATAATTGTTAGAATTAAATTTGTATTTAAATATTCATCCCGAATAGATCCGCAATTAATTCCAACAAATGGTATCGAGCCTCGGTTTAGGGACTCTCAATTTTAAATTGTAATTTAATTCGTTTTCATTAAATTTGAAAATCGATAGTAGAATTGCTAGATCTTTTTGCGTATCCAATTGTGTCATGGAATTTAATGTGTTTATTTATGCATGATATAAATTGTGATTTTTAATTCGACTGCTCAATTCGCTTTGCTCGTGAAAATCCACAGTAGATTAGGATTTGTTTGATTCGTTCAATGTAATAGACTAGTCTAGATCTAGGTTTATTTATTTATCATAAATAAATTGAAATTGGATCGTGAGCCAAGACGAAGACGATGAATTAAAGACGAATGGATCGAGAATCGGCACGAATGGGTAAGGCCGAGGGCTGCTCACGCGATCGGCGTCGATCGCAGACATGGGCACGCGATGCAACACCATGAGCGATAGGACGGGGCAGACGTGGGAGGTATGCCAAAGACACGCGGCGGAGGCGAGCGAGGCGGCACGCGAGGCGGATCGGCATGGGCGGGCGCGATCGAAAGGAGAATGCGGCGAGCGCCTGGCACCGCCGATGAACTTAGAACTTCAAGAGCGCCGCCAGAACTTTAAGAAAACGGACGCCACTGACACGGCCGGGGAGGGCTCGCACCACCAGCGAGTGGTCGATGATGTCACTGATGTGGCGAACCTTTCGAGATGAACGATGAAACTCGAAGATTTTGAGATCAAGACATGACAAAATTAACCGTGATAATTGGATATATGTGCCCAATGTTTAATTTTGTTTTTGATGTTTATGCATTATTTTATGCTTATTTAAAATTGTGTTTAAATTTGCATGCATGAGAAAATGTTTTTGAAAAATCTCACTTTTCTAAAATTACTAAGTATGCTTAAACAATTAATTGACAATTTTATTCCTAATAAAATTGAATTAATTTTGACCTCCATAATTTATTTATTTGTGAATTCTTTTGGAGAAATTCTCACATGACTACTCGGCAAAAGATAGCTTTCACATGAATAAATTCCAAATGGATGATTGTGGATTATTACTAGTGGCGATTTATGACCCTCCCTATGAGGCCTGCTCAAAGAGAAATAATAATTTCAGATTTAATCATGGTTATTACTTAGGTATAAAATTGATATCATATATATTTAAGTCCCCGTCAATTTTATATTGGTCAAGTTTAAGCCAACTATTAATCCTGATATTTTTAGGTTTGTAAATTTTAATTTTAAGAATAACTTTCTGTGTTTAAATAATGACCCACCCCACGTTACTTATTTAAACTTTTTTGAGATGTTGGTTGATGCATGTTCATATTTTTTGAGATTTTAATATTTATGTGTGATCGAACCTTGTGATATATTTGTGCTTATGAACTATAGTTATTTATTTTACATCAAAGATGTAAAAGAAAATTTTCATCCACACACTATTATACTTAAAAGTCAATAGAATAAGTATGGAAACTATATTGATTGGAAACGAAAATTATAATTGTCGGTCGCACAAAAGCCTTAAGTTGATTCAATGACACACCAAAATCGGATTTGGCCAACTAAAAATAAAACCAAATGTTTCACTCGTCGGATCACCTTCTTGTTAGAGATGTCGTTCTTTGAAAATGGTGGAGGGCAAGCCCGTCCATGGGATTACGCCCTTTAAATTGATGGCCCATATGAACAAACTTGAGGTTCTCGTCGAAAGGTATTATAACTGGAGACTCAAATTGAATTTGGTCTCGCCCAAAAGTTTTTGAGCATTTTGAAAAAGTTTTTATTTGTTAATTTTCCCGAAGTCATGACCGAAACTTTTGAAGCTTTGATCCCTTTGTCCATCTCCATCTTTGTGCCAAGGGTAGGTAAGAAGGTCGAAGAGAACCAAAAAGCGTAAGCAAAAAATCAATCTAATGATATGGCAATGGTGCACCTCAACTGCAATGAGTTTTGAACTTTTTAATGATGAAGAAAATCCAAGAAAGAATTTCCACCCCTTCAACAAAATTGCGGGGAGGTTTGCCAAAAGCAACTCTTTAGAAATGGTTAGGTAAGAAGAAGAAGATCTACCACTTGTTTTGAGCGTATAAAAAGAAATTCTTTCATCATGCCTTGAAAAAACATCGTTAGATTGGGACATATTAATCCAAAAAGATTAGCGGTCTTGAGTGCCATCATAATCGGTTCCCCAAACTCCCAATCATCTTGGAGAAGTGCACCAAGAGGCTTCAAAGACAAATTTTAACAAAGAGATGTTTTAGAAATTCACGGGGATCCAAGAATTTAATTTCGCTAAATGTTGGATTTAAAAAGAAAAGGGAATTTGGATCCTTATGAAGCATAAAGTTGTTTATAAGGATTTTAGATGAACAATCTTAGGAAAAATGTTCTAATCTCTATACAAGATCAAAATGGTGGTAATAAGCACCATCTTTTTGAAACTTTTCTAGGAAGATTAACCTATATGAATCCAAACCTGATAAACCCTCAACAGGAGATTACCTTAAATGATCATGGTTAGAGGGTAAAATGCAGGGCTAACCTTGGCGGGTCATGCCAAAAGAAGTGTTAGAAATCGCTCACGCAACTTGTGGTCCAATCAATCAAAGCAAGAGGAGGTTTAACTTAAGAGATTGATGACTTTCCTTCTTTATTTAGTGGGAGGGTTGTGGTTTCATAAACTTTTTATTCCGATCAGGAGGAGAGTCAAAGAATGAGTTCTACTTTGATAAAACAATCCCAAGACCATTTACCCCCTCTTATGATAAATTTAAGAAAAAAATCATGAAACAGATTGGATCTTTGTCTACCTAAGTCGCTTAACATAATAAGAAACATCGGGTTCTTGGATCATAAACGGGAGGGTTGTGGGAAAAGCCCGATGAACCATCGGGAATTCGGGAGTCAAAAACCCGTACTAAAATCGATCTTAATATTGGGAACAATTAATCCAAAAAAGGGACGGACAAAAGGAAGGTGGAAAACCTTCAAGGCAAGGCTTGGTAATAAGACTATATGAAAAGGACCCGAAATACTCGGAGAGATTAAAAATGAGAAAAGGGCTATCGAAGGCTATGAGGAAACTTTTTTACACAACCGAACCCATAGGGAATGCTCAAGATTCCATCTGAGAGTCCTCGCAGATTCTTTTTGTCGTTATGCTGAGAAAAGAAGGATTCTTGACGAGGCCATCTTGACTTTGAAATTGAAACAAACAAAAATGGATGTCAAGATGACTTTCATAACGGAAGTCTTGATGAAGAAATCTATATCTGACAACCCCGAAAAAGAGGTGAAAAAGGCCAAGAACACTAGTTTGTAAGCTCAAGAAGTCCATTTTTTGGACTCAAACAAGTATCCGAGCTTGGAACCAATGTTTTGATCAAGTAATAAAGTCTTATGGGTTTGATCAAAAGCGAGTTCGAAAAGAAATCTATGTTTACAAAAAGCGTGGCGGAACGCATTGGTATTCTTAGTCCATATACATAGATGATAATCCAATGTTTTTGACCAAGTCTTACGGAATGATCGTAAAAACTTATCGGATGTAAAAAAGGGCATGGCTTTCAAAGCAGGTTTGATATGAAGGACTTAGGAGAAGCGAGCACATACTTGGGATCAAGATTACTCAAGATCGAGAAAGAAAATGATGATAGGATCAAGATTTTAAGATACAAAATGATGATATAGGATATTTGTCTTGATACGATTATGTTCGCCTTGAAGCGATTCAAAGAAATTCCAAGAAAGGCCTTTTCGGACATGGAATCCATCTATCAAGAAAATGTGCCCTAAGACACAAAATGAGATAGATGATATGAAAGGCATTCCTTATGCTTGGTACCGGTTCGGAAGCCTTATGTATGCAATGTGTTGGGAAATTTATAGTTTTGATAAAAGTTCGAAAACACATGTAATAGGACCAATCGGACACAAATTGATCGATGTTTATATTACCGTTTATAGAATACCCGAGTTGATAATTCTTGTATAGAATAACCGATGTAATAGATAGGGTCACATATTGAGGGGAACCTCAATATGTATAAGTCGAATCTGAGGATCCAAAGAACGGTGATATCCGGCCAGGCGGAATGCTAGAGAAGAACGAAGATCGATCGACCGATCTAGTCGATCTCTCACCAAGTCATAAAGCTCAAACTCGAATACTTGAAGATCGGATGACTTCCGGAAGATCGCACCCGGAGGACCTACATCACCGAAATCGCTAGTTGAAGCTAAGTCAACCGCACCAAAGACTCCATCGGTGGTAGGACTCGATTAGTTCGACGATCGAATACCACCACGTGAAAACCCGATGTTTCACCTAATCATACGCCTATGATCCGAACAAGAAGAATGTCAACCTTAGTTGGAAGAACAACACCGAAAAGTCGTCTGTTAACGAATAAGAACAAGACACGTATGATCGAGAGCCGACAATTAAGGGATTTGATCTTTGCTCTCTCTAACGGCTATAAAATACAAGTTCACGCTTCCATGCCGCTCACTCAAGACGTCACATCAATCCTGCAAACCTACCTAATATAGCACGAAATTCAAATTGCTTCCAACGGCTCTTTTGATTTCAAGGTCTATAAATATGGGATCACACTTCAGAGTGAATACACTAAACATTGAACAATCAAGAAGCTCAAGCAATTATCGATTTCCGCATACGAAGAACACGATCAAGAAGATTATTATATTAAGTGTTCATCCCATAAATTCTTAGCATAGAAATCTTTTCATCTAGGCGATAGGCTACCTTAAACACTAGAAAAGATTTCATAGTTGGAACCAAAACAATCTTATCCAAACCACCCAAGTTAGGTTAAGTTGTTTAGCAAGATTTCGACTAGGGTTTCTAGTTCGATTTACGGGATCGGTTGAGTGAGAACTCCTTAAATATCTGTCGATTGTCTTGCGTTTGACTAACACATAAAACTAAGTCCAGCTTGGTTAAGTTGGTGCCCTGTGATAGGGAAGAGTGGACGTAGGATCGGTTTGTCCTAACCACTATAAATCTTGTGTGCCTTTACCGCTTTGATTAACTGCATCTACACAATTGCACACAACCTTTAAAAGCAAGATACATATTCTAAGTTGAGATCACCTAGCACCAAGCTTCGATCCGATCAAGCTTGACACTTCATCCAACCGTTAAAACACTAACTTTGGAATTTGATTTATAAAAACGGTTTTTCACGGGTAAAACTTAAGCTTCCGCACACATCGCTTAAACCGATAGTTCTGAATCGATCTGCCTTGAGCGATTAGTAAGTTGGTTATCGTGGCCCAACCGATTCACTCAAGACTCGATCAAAGTAATCACATCACACCTTATCTCGCACAAAAAATTCGTAAGTCTATTCACCCTCCTCTAGACTTACGCCCTCACAACCTGCTCGGGACCTACAAGTGGTATCGAGCGGTTGGTTCTTGGCACCACCCACTTTTTTGTGTATCATCGATTCTTGAGGAAGAATCTTTGTGGTCGATCGAATCCGATCTTGAAAAACCTTCTTAAAACTCATTCATTTTCCAAAAACACTCAAAGATGGATAACACCTCGGTATGTATCATGATCTCAAGTTCTCAATCGATGAGTATCTTTGATTGGGCCATATATATGTCCAACCATCTAGGTTCGATTAGTGGCGTAATGATGGAAGTCATCGAAAGAGGACCCATCATCATATATTACGACAACCTGCGGTTGGAGGAGATCCAGATTTTGCCCCGTGAAGTCTTATGCGAAAAAAGCCCAAAATTTGATGGATGCGAGAGGAAAGGAAATCGCATACTCTAGATACTATCGCAAGGCGTATTATCATGAAAAACAATGGATAAGGTCACCAAGGAAAGGTTAAGTATCTCAAATCTGCGAAAGCAATGTGGGATACTCTAAATTTGAAATATCGCGAGGAAATGACCGGATAAAAGACAAACGTCTGCGCAGCCAAACCGTAAAGTTCGAAAAAAGATGTTTGCCAACTAAACCATCAACGAACTCGATGGAAGGATTACAATGTCAATAAACAAGCTTCGAGAACTTGGTAGAGAGATGTCCGATAAAGATATCAACTACAAAATTTTAAGGTCTCTCACCAAGAAATGGGACATGAAGGTCACGTGTAATCAAGAATTGCCAAGACATTTCAAAAATGAAGCCAAGTAGCTTGTTCTTGAGCCTTAAAGCTCATGAGTTCGATTTAATTGAGAGAGGACAAGCGGATGAAGATGAGGTGCTCTTTGAAGCCTCAATCTTCCAAATCGCTTGCTTTTAAGGCAACCAATAGCAGATTGAAGACCAATGAACCCATTGGAAACATCATAAGTCCGCAGAATGACGCTCTACTTACTGTAGAAACTAGAGAAATCGGGATGGAAGAAGCTCAGATTACTATCGAAAAAGAAAATCACCGATAGATCATACGGATGGAGTGATTCACCGGAAGAAAAGGTTCCGCGGGATCAAGGGCGTGCTTCAATTGGGAGAAGCCAGTCACTACAAATATGATTTGCCTGCACACTGGCCAAGAGAAAAGGGAAGAAAAGAGGAATGTAAGAGAGCAACGGATGCGACGTAAAAAAAAACCATGGTTCTCGACCGTCGGGAATTGACGATTCAGATTCCGCCCTCGAGGACTCGATACTCCTCTGTAGAAGATTTAAATCGACCCGCCATCTTTGACTTCTATGGAAATGAAGATCGATATTCTCTTCGGATGATGATGAGATCTGCTGATGGCCAAGGAGGACCAATCTGGAGGTAACCTCCAAACCCTTTGTTCGCTTCTACACCGCTATCATTAGCACACTGCGAGGAGATTGACCTGCATTTACTACTCGAGCAATTGCTTGAGGATCTCTCCAATGTAGTAGACACTTATGCTATAGTGGAAGCTGAAAATGACAAGCTGAGGACCAGAAATAATCTGCTTGCTAAAGAGAATGATCTCAGTAAAGCCTCTGAACTTAAATCGGCTGAAACCGCATGTATAAAACCGAGGAATTTAAAATTTTGAAAGTTAAAGCTTCGATAAGAGAAGCGGATCAAAGATCACCGGCAATTAACAAACAAAGAAGTTGATGACTTCGAATCCTCGCAAGCAAAATTCGATGAGCTATTCCAAAAGCATGAAAGTCTAAAATTATCCGAGGATAATCTGCGTAAGAAAAAATAGAGGTTTTTACAAAATCATCTAAAACCGCTTCAAGACATGAACACCTATTTTCGAACAACGATTAACAAGAAGGGACTTGGGTATGAGAACCCTTCCACATCCTCAAAAGCCCCGTGATTCATCTCAAAAAGGTGTGTAATCGACGAGTTTAAACAAAGATACACCAAAAAAGCCAAACATGTATCTAATAAGGAAAAAGACCATTGAGCGGTAAGGCGGTGCCTAACCGAAGGAACATAAATGGACCCCAATCGGTAAAGCATCACCGAGGAATCAATGTAAGAACCCGTTCTTACGAAGAGACCTCAACTCGATCAACAGATTAGGAATCGAAAAAGACAACCCGTGAAAAAGAAGTCTAATGAGACCTAATCAAGGTCACCGCCTAATAAGCATGCTTCGTAAACCGCAAAAACCACCTATGCCGAAAAGATATGAATCTTTTGATGGTAGCAATGCATACTACCCCTATAATCGTCGTAAATCTAGGTCAGCCGCACTGAACCACAATTTGATGAAAAGAAGACAAACATAAAAGATAAATCTCAAGTCTTCTAAGTCATCCAAGGTTCACACTAATAATCATACTAATCGAAAAGATATAAAGAGACGTATGATTATGTTGATAGGTATGGGAGACAAATCAGGGCCTTCGATCTAACCGATCACAATAGAAGTGCTTTCGTTTGTATGGATCCCCAAAACTAATCCTAACCCCTCAGACCCAATCTAAAAGGGGTACCTAAAGCCCGATTTGGGTCACAGGATCGCGGGGTCGCCCAACAAAGGAGGTGTGCAAGCAACTATCTCGGTACATCGATAAGTGGATGCTCAAGGCACATGATTTGAGCAAACATCTCCTCATTTCTTACATAGAAATGAAGGTTCGCGTGTACTCTTTGGTGATGATAACTTTGGTTATACCAAAGGATTCTAACCTTTAGAGAATGATGATGTACAAGTAACTGTAGTCTCAGATGTCGAAGGTCCGAAGACAACCTATTATCGGTTTCTGATTACGCGGACAATCGGATTCAATTGTTGAGTTCTCGACCGACCAATGCACTATCAAGAATCGAGCCACTCAACAGATTTTGCTAATCGGTTCAAGGAAAGGGACGATCTACACAAATTGGAAATAGGTTGCCCAAGAAATGCATGCTGATTGTCAAGAGTTCCAAAAGTAGCAATTGCTCGCACAAAAGAATGAGCCATCCGAACTTTAAAACTCTTAATAAGATAGCAAGGATGTCTCTAGTAGAAGGACTTCCGAATGAAGTATTTTCAAAGGATCGGACATGTCTTGCATGTCGGGGAAAACAAAGTCAAAGCTTCATTCAAGGGAATTCCCGGACCGCATCCAAGCAGATACTTGCAATTTTCATATGGATCTATTTGGACCAGATTACACCATCGATCTCAACGACGCCAAAATATACTCTGTAATCGTGGATGACTATTCCAAGTTTACAGGGTTATATTCTTACATAAGAAGAATGAGGCGACAACGAAGATACCCGAGCCGCTAAAAAAGATTACAAAATGAGAAGGGTGTCGATTAGTAAAAATCGACGATAAAGGTACATAATTTCGAACTCTTTATTAATGATTTTTTGCTCTAAGTTTGGTATACAACATGAAACATCACCGCAAGGACGCCACAACAAAATGGAGTAGCGAGCGGAGAACAGAACTCTCAAAGAAGTTCGCCGCACGATGTTAAATTAACATGCAATACCGAAGCCGTTTTCAAGCGTATAATCAACATCGCATGCCATACTCGTAATGTATGTCTTCCGACTAAGGCTCACTACAAAACACCCTATGAACTTTGTGGAAGGACGTAAAACCTCGTGTTTCTTACTTCCATGTTTTTTGGTGTAAGTGTTTCATACACAACAATGGGAAGAATCATTGAAGACTTTTGAGGCCAAGTCGATGAGGGTATATTCTTAGGATATTCCTCATCTAGTAAGGCTTTCGGGGTTTACAACATTTAACCCTACTTGTGGAAGAAACACCCCATGTAGTCTTTTGATGAAGCATCTTCCTAACAAGAGAAATCAGCCTCGTAACAAGGCGTGCACGATCAACAAGTACCGATGCTCGGAAAATGGATCACCTAATGATCAAGGAAAAGGATCGTAAACCGTAATAAAGATACATTCCAGATCTAGTCGATTCACCGGATCATTCGGATCCTAAGGTACGAAAAAACTGTCGATGAAGAAGGTTCGATACAACCGAGATAAAGATCAACCGAACCATCCGGTTCGGGGGAACACTGAAGTTCCCACGAGCAGGACATCGACACATGATGAGTACAACATCAATCGAGACATGTTCTTATCAAGTGGATCATAATTACGCACCACTCCCAACCGCTAGTAATGAACCTTTATCGAAATGGATGATGTTCTCCAAACCGACGCAAATCGTAACAGTATGACTGGATAACCAAATCCATCCAACCGATCGATCATCGAGACCCATCCGATAAAGTTAAAACTAGACATCGATTGGTGAAAGTGCCATGTATTGTCGTTATTTGTCTATGAAGGAACCAACAACAATAGAGGAAGCTCTACAAGACGCGTTGTCGGATTCTAGCCATGCGCAGAAGAGCTAGAAACAGTTCGACAAAATCAAGTTTGGGAACCGGTAGACAGACCAAATCATCAAGACGTAATTGGCACGAAGTGGGTTTTCAAGAACAAGAGAGATGAGAAAATTTTCATCACCAAAAATAAGGCAAGACTTGTTGCTAAGGGGTATTCACAATCAGAAGGAATTGATTATGACGAGACCTTTGCACCAGTCGCTCGCCTAGAAGCCATTCGGCTGTTTCTGACATATGCTTCCCACAGAGGGTTCACTGTGTATCAGATGGACGAAAAGTGCATTTTTAAACGGGGTACTAGAAGAGGAAGTTTATGTCGAACAACCTCCAGGCTTCGAAAAGAACAACCAAGTGTACCGCTTTAAGAAAAAAGCTCTTTATGGTTCAAAACAAGCTCCTCGAGCTTGGTATGATGCACTCTCTCGCCTCTTGATCGACGGTGGGTTCACTAAAGGAACAGTGGACATAACCTTATTCAGAATAGAAGATGGAGAAGATATTCTGATGGTTCAGATCTACGTGGACGACATCATCTTCGGATCTCCTAACAAGAGTCTATGTTAAAGATTCAGCAAACTGATGCAAGGGAAGTTCGAGATGTCCATGATGGGACAGATGAATTACTTTATGGGTCTCCAGGTGAAGCAAAGTCAGAAGGGATATTCATCTGCCAAGCAAAGTACACTAGAATTTATTGGCTAAGTTTGGAGTTCAAAATTGCAAGGAAGCCAAAATTCCTATGATGACCGGATTCAAGATGTATCCGTATGAGGATGGTCGAAAAACAAATCGAAAGAATATAGGGCTCTCATTGATCTCTACTATACTTGATTTAAAAAGGACCCGATATCACCTTTTGCAAAGAGGTGTATGTGCGATTTCGAGCAAATCCAATGCAAAGCCACCTAGAAGCGGTAAGCGGATTCTTAAGTATCTGAAGGGACAAGAAACCTTGGTTTATTTTACCCATCGATGATAATCTAGAGCTTAGTGGGTATTCTCGATTACGATTATGGAGGTTGCAAGATTGACAGAAGTCAACCTCGTGAACATGTCGGTTTTAGGAAGTAAATCGATCTCGTGGTTTTTCAAAAAGGTACATCGATTCGGCATATCTACTAAAGCGCGGTAATATATGGTCTGCGGAAGTCGTTGCTCCCAATTGCTTCCGCTTATTCAAAGAAATTTAGGATTATAACATCGTAGCTAAGAATGTACCTATATTCTCGTGATGAGAATAGTCTTTATTGCAATCACTTTCGAGTCCGTTCTACATACAAGATGCAAGCATGTGGATGTCAGACACCATTTTATAAGAGATCATGTTGAAAAGAAGAATATCAGAATGGAAAAGATTCACACTGATTTACAGAAAGCTGATATTCTAACCAAGCCACTAGCTGAGATTAGATTCGAGAAATTGTGTAATGAGCTAGGACTTCTCGGATCTTGGAGAAAAAGCACCTAAAATGCTTGATGGATTGTTCTTCTAGAACCACCGGTTAAGAGACTAACCAAAGTTGAAAGGAATCGATTGAGTGTGGTATCTCAATCGATCGGAAGATCGACCAAGGAACCGATGTGAGAAATCGATCGATTCTGAGTTATCGATTAAAGGAACTGATCAGATTTAAGGTTTATCAGATTAAAGGAAACGCTCAATTTAAAAGGAATATCTGATTAAATCAATTGGGTTATTTTACATCTTTGTAAGTCGATTTAGCTGACATTCAACAAGCAAGATTCACAGATTAAAGCCTACAATCGCATAAGAAAGCGTAGAATTTACACAACAATGGAATAATAGAACTTTTCATTGATAAAGACCAAGGTCGACATTTATTACAAGTTACAAGTATAAAGGACCCGGAGGTCAGTACATAAGTCATAACCGAAAACCCTAAACCTATAACCCTAAACCCTCATCCTAACCCAAGAAGTGCAGGAGAGAGAGAGATTTTAAATCTGATGCTCTCATTTTCCCCCACTTAACAAGGGTGAGAGAGGCTTTAAAGTAATCCTAAAGCCGCTTAAATGAAGCTAAAAACCAAAGGGGAGCGAGAGCGGTATTGATAGGATTTCTAAGCCAGAGCCCTTAGACCAAGTCAATGGACTCTCCAACAGCAAATGGAGCACACGTGCAAGAGTTTGGTTCAAAGACCTTATGGGCACATGTGCTACATGTAAAAATTGAGTTGATATAATGAAGATCACCGTTGTCTGATCAAGACCGTATATCAAACTCATGTTTTATATCAGACTGAGTCTGTTGATACTAGTTACGTCATAACGATAGACACACAAGGTGCATACGGTTAGGAGAAGTGTCTTCTCAGTTGCGACATCAGATCCGCCACCGTGGTGGTAGAGAAGCTTGGCAACAATTGTATGTGAAATCTTTGATGACGACGAAAACAAAGATAAAGGGACACACAGGGTTGATTTGAGAAGTCAAAATCATTGGAAAAGGGGTAAAGGTGTTTTGCCGGAAGTTTCAATTTAAAATAAGGGTTCACCGTAATGCATGTTTTTACAAAGAAGATAAGTATGGTGAATGGGTTATGTTGTGTAAAAACATTGGTCCAATTTATAGAGGCCAAGCAAGGGTGCAAATGCAAATTTGATTTCAAAAAGCCTTTTAGAGAAATTTGCATCACAAGGACAAAAATGTAGAAATCACGCGATCGATAATTGGATAAATTTACTACGGATTGACATATCAAGATATACTGACGATTTATATATTTCGATGTCAAATCGCATCAACTTAGGGAATAGAGACTACTATTCTAGACTAAGTTTTAAGCGGAACACTTATCCCAAGAATTGGCTTGATCCGAGAAGAATCGATTAGGTCAACCAAAAATCGATTACATATACGAAATCGATCGATAAGGAAGATCACTTGAACTTGAAACCTCAACAAATCGATATATCGACTATGAGAAAAGCGAAATATCGGTTGAAGGGGAACTTCAACCCATCGAGGAGATCGTAAGGAAAATCGACACAAAATGAAACAGATCGGTTGAAAAGAACGGTTGGGAAATTATAAGGTTTAGGCAGAAAACTAAGATCAACAAGTGGAATCAACTTCAAGTGGTATTTGATTGACACTATATCACCAACCAGATCGCCTTTTTTTTCCTTGTTATTTGCTTATTTATCGGATCTTATCTGCTTTTATTTGCCTTTTTGTCAGACGATTACTGCAATGACGATCCCCGCAAATCATTTAATGCGGACGTGGGGTACATGTATTAATTGCTACAAAATGAGCTTTTAAATCCAAAAGGTTTTCGTGACGCCTTTTTCCAACCATTCGATCAAAACCGCTTAATCTGGATCGCCTAATCTTTTCAAACGGTTGATCTTCCAAATCTTGTCTTTTTTTCCTCCTCATCTTTATAAGGTTCATCAAAACCCTACCAGAGTTTTCCAAATCACAAACTTGCGATTTATTTTCCTAAAACTCTCCAGATTATTTCTCTGCGATTCAAAGTGTTTTTCTTAAGTCTCAAATCCAAAAATGTAAATCTGGTAATTTCGATTATTTGATGAATCATTCTTTTAAAACCTTTGATCTTAAAGATTTGTCAATCGTTGATATCCTCAGATTATGTTTTATTGTTTCTTGGTTTCCGATATGTGATATTCTTAGTATTTATGCACAATTTTAACCGAATCTATCTTATCAGAGATGATCACTCACGGTATGGGTAAAATAATGTGCAATTATCGCGAACCGACATTAAGGATTATCGAGGACAAGTTCGCATACAATTTGGGGTTACAAAGGATCCTAATCCATGGAAGTAGAGGAAATTCAAGAAAGTAGGACTTGAGAAATATTGTCTTTGCTTCATCGCAATCCAAAGGATGTTTGTATGAAGCCCTCGAATTCGTAAGGAATTTAAGGGTGGATACAGATGCTCCAGAGAAGAACTACTTTTCGACAAATAACGGAGAAGAGATCGACCGATTTAATGAGGATATAACTTCGTCTGTTCACCTACCAAAAGGACGAATCTCGCCTTGCTCACTACAGGAGAATCAAGATGAGCCGATCGAAAATGAGCTCATCGAAAGGCCGACAAACATCATACGTCGGGCTTTGTCGGGCCCGATGCTCAAGAGGAAATACCGATTGTTGTTTGACATTTTGTCAAAAACAATTATGGGTATTTCATTCAGCCCAGATGCTCTTACATCACCAAATCAGATGCAAGATGGTCAAGATAATTGATGAAGCCAAGAACATCAATTGGCATGGGTTCCTAAAGGCCATTCTACTCCAAGAACATGATAAATTTGGAGTTGATGAGTGGAGGCAGTGTTTATCTCAAGAAGAGGATCGAAGAATCTCAACAAGGTTGCGGTTATCCTACAAGACAAAATGCCAAATGCCGATGGGGAATGAATGGACCAAGTCCTACAAGGCATTCCTCTCCACCACTTTAGCCATATTTGGGCCACCGAGACGATGATATCGCCAACTCCCCCAAAGACGAAGAAGGGAAAAAAGCAAGGAAGCAACTTCGCCTACACCAGATGCCCCCGAAGAAGAAAAGAAAACTCGGTGAAGGTCCAGAGAAGAGGTCAAGAAGGCCAAGCAAGCCTCCATGACTCGGGATGCTTAGAAGATGAGTCGATGAAGAAAGAGCGCCAGATCACCTTGCACCACAAAAAATCAGTGAAAAAATCGACAGCAAAGCCAAGCCGAGAGCTCGCCAGCCATTCTCGAGGAAGAAGCACGAGACGAAACGATCTCCTTCTCCCGACCGAAATTATTCACCACTCAGACTAATGGTCACGAAAGCATGTCTCTCCTACTCTTCCACCGCCCTAACTCGAATTACATCATCGCATGAACTCGAACTACAACAGTTCATGAACTGAAAAACCTTACATGTTGTGGAACCAGCGCACCGCCTCCACAAAGGAACTCTCGCAGGTCGAGCCAATCGCATAACTTCCGCCTACTCAAGCACCACGGAACCTCCACATCTCATCAACCGAAATGATGCACAATTCCCGAAGTCTAGATCATCAAAGACCATCACAGGGAAAATGGTCAGAATGCAAATCGAACGAGAAATTGATGAGATGTATCCAGAACTGGTCGCCCATCCTGCTATTAGAGAACAAGTTATGGAGATCCTCACCTGGAGAGATCTCATATTAAAAAGCTTCTCAGATTTTATAATGATTATTGAACAAATGGGCGGTGCTGATGAGTTTGCAGATTTTGATTTCGATATGAGGAAATCTGCTAAATTAGGATCACCAGCTGAGCTGATAACTACTGAATCTATCAAAGCTCTGATCCACAGGAAGCTGGGGTTGACTGAACAAGGTGAACCAGAGATCTCAAGAAGCTCCCCAAGCGAGATGCTACAATGAAGGATACAGAGAGTCGATGATAGTGGAACTGGTGCTGCAGTTCATGACCAACCACTGGAGGCACAAACAACTGAAACTGATCAAGTGATGCAAAACATTCCAACATCTCATATCACCCCTGATCAATTTCAGGAGATCAGATCTTGTCTCAAAGATCTCCTGAAAGAAGAAGTTGAGGGAGTGATAGCTGATCAGAGGCAGATTGGCCTCAAAGAAATAACAGATCAAAGGGAATTGGCTATTTCCCAGATTGCAGCTATCAAAGATCAGTTCTCCCAAACTGTGACCACCGTGTCTGCCGAACTTATAAAATCCGTTGATGACAAGCTGATTCAGGTGGATCAACAACAAGTTTCTTTTCTGATGCTCACCGAAAAAGCTCGAATTGACCGTAAGAGAAACTTGACAAACTGATTTTTACACTCTCTATTGCCATGGAATCTGTCAAGATCGAAGTGATCTCGAAGGTTGAACATCTAGCCGCTCAAGTTCGTGTTTATCATTGCTGCATCTCTCAACAGGCAATATCGGTCGATTTTGGATCCCTAACTTCCCACCTCACAGCTCTTTTTGATCAAACCAAAAAGGGGAAGGACGGAGGAGAAACCAACCCGACATGATCGTAACAACAAGACCTAATTTAGACAATTTGAAGCCTATGGACAAAGACTAGACCATCTGGATCTCTTTTGCTAACGGTCTCTGAAAAGATTGAAAAGTCAAAGGCAAGAAAGGTAGTAATGCTGAAAGTCTTTGGGACATCACAAAAGGTAGGCTTCTTTGCGGGTTTGGACATCACAAAAGGTAGGCTATGCTGTGCTGGGACATCACAACATCGCATTGCACATGCATTAAACACTCACGGAAAAATAGTCACAAAGACATGTGTCGATATGAATCTGGTCGATAAATCGCCCAAAGAGCAAAGCGGAGGCCCGAAAAAAGCGAAGAAGAAAGAAGGGCGTAAAAAATTGACAGAGGCGTAAAATCAAGAAAAAATTCAGATCGAGAGCGAAGAAAGGAAAGGCCGGAAAATTCATACGGAACCTCACCGCCAAAGAAGAGTTGATGAGATCATTCCAAAAAACTGCCGCACATGCTAAGAGGTTTGAGGAATGGAACAAGATCGAAGTGAATGGCTTCGATACTTTTGTCCTTAATCTTGTTCCACGAGAAGAATCTCCGGATGATGAATTCCTCAACCGGTTAGAAAATAAATATCCGATTTTCTACAAGTATCCGGAAAATGAGGCCAAACTTATCAATGTAAAAATATCTCTCGCCAAGAGTATGATCCGCTGGATTACTCGAAGAAGGCAGATGGCTCATTTGATAGACCGGCATTTCAGAGATTCTATTTTGACATCCTGAGCAAAACGCACATAACTGGATCCTCGCCAGACCAATGATGTCAAATGGAAACTATATCGATTTTCAACGTACCTCAAGATCAAAGAGAGATGCCAGAAGGATACAAGCTTTAAAGAGTGAAGAATCGTAAGACTTCTCGGGATCACCGCTTTTATATTCAAACTTTTCTGATGTAACTTGTAATCAACATATCTAATGAGAAAAGTTTATTTTCCGATCCTAAGACAAAATCTCATTGTCTTCTGATTATGTGCTCTTTAATGTTCTATATTTATCAACTGTGTTTGGTTTCTCAGGTGTTTTGGTTTTATCAAAAAGGGGAAATTGTAGGAAATTTATAGTTTTGATAAGAGTTCCGAAACACATGTAATAGACCAACAGTTCAAGTAAATAATCGATGTTTATATTACCCGCTTATAGAATACCAAATTTGATAATTCTTTGATAGAACAACCGATGTAATAGATAGGTCACATATTGAGGGGAACCTCAATATGTATAAGTCGATCCGAGGATCCAAAGAACGGTGATATCCCATGCACTGCAATCGCTAGAGAAGAAATGTAAGATCGACGATCCGATCTAGTCGATATCTCAAATTGAAGTCATAAAGCTCAAACTCGTAATACTTGAAGATCGATGACTTCGGAAGATCGTACGGAAGACCTACATTAGCCGAAGTCCGCTAGTTGAAGCTAAGTCAACCGGCACGAAGACTCCATCAGTAGATCGATCGATTCGACCGATCAAAACACCACCACCGTGAAAAAATCGATGTTTCACCTAATCATACGTCTATGATCTGAACAAGAAGAATGTCAACCTTAGTTGGAAGAACAACACTGAAAAGTGCATCTGTTAACCAATAAGAACAAGACACGTATGATCGGAGCCGACAATTAAGGGATTTGATGCTGCTATCTCTAACGGCTATAAAATACAAGTTCACGCTTTTTCGCCATGCCGCTTTCAAGACGCCACATCAATCTCGCAAACCTACCTAATATAGCCTGAAATTCAAATTGCTCTCCAACGGCTCTTTGATTTCAAGGTCTATAAATATGGGATCACACTTCAGAGTGAATACACGGAAACATTGAACAATCAAGAAGCTCAAGCAATTATCAGATTTCCGCACGAAGAACACGATCAAGAAGATTATTATATTAAGTGTTCATCCCATAAGTTCTTAGCATAGAAATCTTTTCATCTAGCTGATAGGCTACCTTAAACACTAGAAAAGATTTCATAGTTGGAACCAAAACAATCTTATCCAAACCACCCAAGTTAGGTTAAGTTGTTTAGCAAGATTTCAGACTAGGGTTTCTAGTTCGATTTACGGGATCGGTTGAGCGAGAACTCCTTAAATATCCGTCGATTGTCTTGTGTTGGACTAACACATAAAACTAAGTCCGCTTGGTTAAGTTGGTGCCCTTGTGATAGGGAAGAGTGGACGTGGGGACCGGTTTGTCCGAACCACTATAAATCTTGTGTGCCTTTACCGCTTTGATTAATTGTCTACACAATTGCACATAACCTTTAAAAGCGATACATATTCTAAGTTGAGATCGCCTAGCACCAAGCTTCGATCCGATCAAGCTTTCACACTTCACCAACCGGTTAAAACACTAACTTTGAATCGATTTATAAAAAACTGGTTTTTCACGGTAAAACTTAAGCTTCCGCACACATCGCTTAAACCGATAGTTATCGAATCGATCTGCCTTCAGCGATTAGTAAGTTGGTTATCACCCAAACCGATTCACTTCTAATCGATCAAAAAGTAATCGCCATCACACCGACCGCACAAAAAAGTTTTCAGAAGTCTATTCACCCCTCCCCTCTAGACTTCTGCCCTCACAACCCGTTCGGGACCTACACAATGTTGTGCACGAGACAGGATATCTGCTTTGCCGTTGGCATGGTGGCAAGATATCAAAGTAACCCGAGGAAAGAACATTGGATGGCAGTTAAAAACATTCTGAAGTATCTGAAAAGAACTCGAGATAGAATGTTGGTTTATTAGTCAGATAGTCTAATCCCCATCGGCTACACGGACTCGGATTTCCAATCAGACTTAGATTCTAGAAAATCTACCTCCGGTAGTGTGTTTGCATGGGGGGAGGAGCCATGACATGGAGAAGCATTAAGTAGAAATGCATCGCCGATTCTACCATGGAAGCCGAATATGTAGTCGCCAGAGGCAAAAAAAAAGCGGTTTGGCTCAAGAACTTCCTAGTGGACTTGGATGTAGTTCGAATTTGCCCAAAGACAATCATCATTTATTGTGATAATGCTTGAGGAGCGATTGCAAATTCAAGAGAACCAAGAGCCCACAAGGCCAGCAAACACATTGAAATGAAATACCATCTTATACGAGAAATCATTAAGAGAGGAGATATAGAGGTGGCAAAGATCGCGTCAGAAGATAACCTAGCAGATCCATTCACAAAGGGTCTGCCTCAGAATACATTCGAGAGACATGTGGAAGGAATGTGTGTCAAGACCGCCGCTAACTGCTTTGAGTATAAGTGGGAGATATTATTAAAGTTCGTGTAGGTGACATTAGATGTCACATATTAGAACTACACGAGACATGCTTTGAGTATACTTAAAAAGCACTTTGAGTATAAGTGGGAGATTGTTGGGGTTATAATTTGAAAAAGTATGTTTTTACTTTGTATAACCAAACCAATTTACATCTTATTTATCAAATAAATTATTTATCACCGATGCTTTAAATATCATTGAATGTTACATATATTTAATGCATAACTGCTCAATAAATAAGACGTGTTGCATTGTAGTTAATTTAGTGATACCGATCACGTAAGATTAAATTAATAGCCTCCTTGTAACCAAAAGTACACCATTCACGACCTAGATGGAAATAAACAATCCATCGTGAAAGGTTGAAGTGTAAGGCTCAGATTGGCTTGTCTTGACCAAGAGATTACACTAGTGCATGACTGATGCCTGACCGAATAGGACCTCTGAGGAGGACAAATTCTTCAAAGACCAACTAGGAAGAATTAGACCTCGAATGTTCGTTATTTCTAATCTTCGCCCTTGAATACGATCGCGTGTGGTTAGTAATTATTGCTTTGACTTATTACGGGTAGAGAATCAACGAGATTCAATACTTTATATCTTGGGCAATAAGAATCGTGTGCAAGTGGAACTAGTTTTATAAGATTTATCATACCAAATCTTGCAAGTGGAACTAGTTTTCGGTATGGATAATAATGTTGAACCGTTCCTTAACCAAGGACAAAAGATATTAATTAATGGAAAGCTATTTCAGTGGCTTGAATTAATTAATGGACTAGATAATCTTAAACACGTGAAATAATAACCGGGAGCCATATTAACAGTAATATGGGTTAAGATGGATAGTGCAATATTAATTATGTAGTGGGATTAATTAATATTTATGGGCTTGAATAATATTGTGGCTCAATATTAGATATTCAAAGTCCATTGGAAGGTCCAATCTTAATTCTCCTAAAGGCCCCTCAAGTAGCCCAAACATAATGTCCAGTAACTGAAAAATGTGTTTAAAATAAAATAAATTATTGTTGCCTAATTTTCCTAAAAGTTTCGAAAATAATAAATAAAAGAGGGAGAAACATTTTCTTTGAATTTTGTTATGGAATGTAGATAAGTATTCTTGGAATACAAGATTATCTCATTAAATTCAAGAAATCTCCCACTTGGTTATTTATTAAGCATATTTCGAAATTTATGAATAAATAAGGAGAGAAAAGATTTTCTTGATTTTCTTGAAAATATATTATGGAAGATATGTATTATTGGAATACAAGAATATCTCATAAATTCAAGAAGATCCAAATCTTGGATTCCTACTCCTTATTTTTCGAAAAATACCATAACAAGAGGAGTTGAGATTTTTGTGGAATATTTAATTATGGAGAAAAGAATATATGGGATATATTCAAGATTTCTTGGAGATCAAGAAAAAGATTTTCCCATCTTTATTTCCACCTAAAATTTCGACCAACCCCTCATTATAAATAGGGGATGAATGTTTCATCCCCAGGGGAACACGAAAATTAGTTTTTCGAAAAAATATCAGCGTCGATAAATATCAAATATTGTGAAACGTCGACAGATTGTGTATTTTCGAAAAACCTAAATTGTGAGTGTGCAATTCCATGTGTTGGAAAAATAAGAAATCCACAAAGGTGGTGCAACATAATTTTATTTTTCCTTTTGTTAAATTGTTCGCGAGTTCCTTCCACCTGATTGTTGAACAAGGGCAAGAGAATACTTGAGAAGGCTTTTTGGTGTGTTCGTGTGAACGGGATCCATCTTCTCAACGGTTGTCACTCCGAGAGGTTAGTTCATTTAAACCCGTAGCAATTCTGCATGCGTAGGATTTATGTGAACTGTTTATATGCATGATTTGTTGTTGAATTATTATTTGAATTAATATAGGATTAATTCATGCTAGTAATAATTGTTAGAATTAAATTTGTATTTAAATATTCATCACGAATAGATCCGGGCAATTAATTCCCCAACAATACAAAGTAAAAGCATACTTTCCAGTATAACCCCAACAATCTCCCACTTATACTCAAAGTCTGCTTTTATGTATACTACAACATGTCTCGTGTAGTTCCTAATGCGTGACATCTAATGTCACCTACACGAATCTAATAATATCTATCACTTATACTCAAAGCAGATTGACAACGGTCTTGACACCCATTCCTTCCACATGTCTCTCGAAGTAATTTATTTCAGTAAATAAGACATAAATTCTGTTTGGTTATACAAAGTAAAAACATATTTTCCAGTATAACCCCAACACTATCCGGCAAAAGAAAAATGGAAAAAGGCAATGGAAGAAGAAATGGAATCTATGAGTTCAAATAAAGTTTGGAAACTTGTAGATCTTCCTAAGGGACGCAAAAAAATTGGGAATAAATGGATTCTCAAAATCAAAAGAAAGGTTGATGGGTCAATAGAGAGGTATAAAGCTCGTTTGGTGGCAAAAGGTGTCCCAATAAGAGGGTATTGATTATCAATAAACCTTTTCACCTGTTGTGAGATTTGCCTCAATTCGCCTATTACTAGCTATGGTAGCCAGTATGGATTTAGAATTACATCAAATGGATGTTAAAACGGCTTTTCTCAATGAAGAATTGGATGAAGAAATCTACATGCTTTAGCCTGTAGGATTTATTCTTCAAGGTCAAGAAGATAAAGTTTGTAAGCTGAAAAAGTCAATTTACGGACTTAAACAAGTCTCAAGACAGTGGTATTTGAGATTTCACACTAATCTAATCTTATACAATTTCGTTACTTTAAACGAAGACCACTGTGTTTACGTTAAACGATCCAATGATAGTTTTGTTTTTCTATCACTATACGTGGATGATATACTTTTAGCTGGAAATGACAAAATGTATCTTAAGACCATTAAAAAATGGTTATCTTCAAACTTTGAAATGAAAGATATGGGTGAAGCAGAATACATTCTTGGTGTAAAAATTCATAGAGATCTTTCAAAGAAGTTACTTGGATTGTCTCAAGAGACATACATAAAGAAACTTCTAGAACGTTTCAAAATGGATAAATATAAGTCTGTAGATACTCCTGTTATAAAAGGAGAGATATTAAGCCGTGACATGTGTCCCGAGACTCAAGTAGAAAAGGACGAAATGTCCAAAGTACCATACGCTAATGCGATTGTAAGTCTGATGTATACAATATTGTACACACGTCCAGACATTTGTTATGTCGTTGGTCTGGTTAGCAGGTATCAATCTAATTCGGGAAAAAAACACTGGATGACAGTTAAAAGGATTTTCATATACCTAAAAGGAACTGCATATTATTATCTTTGTTATCAAGAAAATAATATGACACTGAGTGGATATACAGACTCAGACTGGAGTGATGATTTAGACAAACGTAAATCGACTTATGGTTATGTCTTTTGCTTAATAATGGAGCAATCTCATGGTGTAGCAAGAAACAAACTTGCACCGCACTATCCACTATGGAAGCCAAATTTGTGGCATGTGCATCTGCGGTACAAAAAGCAATTTGGTTAAGGAGATTTCAGAAACATTAGGGAATTGTAAACACTGAAGTGGGAGCTATAACAATTCATTGTGATAATCAAGCTGCGATTGCTTACACAAAAGGTCCCAAATATCATGGAAAGACCAAACATATTGGCATGAAATACAACTTTGTTAGAGATATTATAGAAAAGAAGAAAGTGATGCTTAAATACATTTTGACTCGATTGATGTTAGCAAATCCTTTCACTAAACCTATCCCCAGAGATGCTTTTCTGGGACATGTTAATGGTTTAGGTTTGCATAGGATATAACTTAATGCGAAGTGAATGTTGTATGATGTAAATGCAACTATTGTTATAATTTAGTATAATTATGTGTACATGTATTGTGAATTATATGAAGTTTCATATATTAGTATGTCTACAAGTAAGATTGACTTTCTCATACGAGTAATCACCTTTGACTATTTGATATGTGCAAAGATGAGATTATATCATTTAAAATTATTATAATCATAATAGTTTTTACCACAAATCTATTTTATTAGTTATAAAGCTAAATCAAAGGATTTTCTAAACGATAGTGAGAGGATATCCAAGTTAAGTGTCGAGGATACACCTTAACTATGATTTACACGATGTTAAATATAATGATGACATATGCTTCCATCCTGAGAAGTTTAAATATCGTGACATGTGTTTTCATACCATATGTGCTAAATTGACCATAAGGAAATGAGAAAATTATTCATATATTCTCATTGTATGAGACCTTGAGGTTTTAGTAAGACTCTTAAAAGGTACCCTTAAGGCTTTCAACTGAATTTCAAAGTCTTCACTTTAGTGTTGCTACTTTAGCATGTCACCAATATCTATGATTAATATAGCAATGCGGTACATGTCTAGGAAAACAACTATAGTTGGAGTTTGTGGATATTCTGTGTGAAAGGAAGAATATCTTTATTAACACGTTCTATAATATTCATTGACTAGTCAATTGAGTTGGGAACTCGATTATGGATATATAGATTTTATGAAAGATTGAGTATTCTCTAATTTTCAAAGGAATAATGAGATATGTCAATTAGTGTTAAAATAAAAGAGTTCTATGGTATAACGAGTTTTGTATTCTTCATATAAAACTAATTGAGTTGCTATATATCCTTAACAAGTATATAGCAAGAAAAAATAATATTCTCGAAGGTCACACGATTTATTTGCCTGTATGAAAAAATGATATGTGATGAAATAAAAAGTGAAAGTAATGAGTGTAAGATTCAAATTACACGTGTGAGTGAGAGATAAAAGTATTAATTAATATTAATTATTATAATTAATTAATATAAATTAATAATACACACATGTCCCAAGATTTGAATTTGATTTTTGAAATGAGTAAACCGTACTCACGGTTACTGTAAAAGGGCGCTTTCCTTTCCATTCTCAGATTCTGGCTTTGACGCCTCATTAGACTCATAGAGAAAATTCTCACGAGATCACTATACTAAATACGTTAAAAGGCTCTAAAATTGTGGACATTGGAAGCAGTTCGCGTGATTGTATTTCGGACCTGGGAATCACAGTTTGTACGTAGAATTAAACCCGGCTTCGTTGATTCTTCCGCTGAAATAATATTCCAGAAGAAAGACATGTTTTCTTTAGATTATGAATGGATAGTTATAATGTCTTTCATGTCCCAAAAGTGTTGAGATTTCCAAATTTTTATTTTTGTTTTAAATCCCATGGAACATATATACTTCCTCTCTCCCAACTCTTTCTTCACACCACTCTTTTTTTTCATTTTTTGCGAGCGAATTATTTATTAGTATTTAAAATATTAAAATACCTTTTAAGAAGGGGTATGATAGATGTATCTCTCATCTATAATTATATGTCTCCTTAAAAATGATTTTATCATTTCAAATTTTAATAAAAAAACTCACTCGGTGAAACACGAGAAAACAGTAAATGTGAACAAAGAGTTGAGAAGGAGGTAGTATATCTTATAACACTGCATCACTAAGTGTATCGCGCAATTTTAACTGCATTAAATTTTCATTGAGTATTGTTAATCCTTTTCACTTAACATTATTAAATATTTTAATGGAATAACATTAATTGTACATCAATTACACGATGCAACTCATATATGATTTAATCTCCTTGTTACCTGTGCAGTTGACTCCTTCATGTCAACACTTGTCTGAGATGATGACCACATTCTTAAGCTCCTATTTGATGCCTCTTCAATCTCTGAGATCATTTGTTTAAGGTTTTCTGGGCCAAATAAATTCAGGACCATATTCTTGAGGTACTTAAACATGAAACCATGCAAAGAACCCATATTTTGTGTCCCAAATATTTTAGAGAAGGTATCTGGATAACAGCTTTGAAATAACTCTCCCTCTTGTTGAAAGATGTAGTAGTTAAGCTCTGCATCAGTTGATAATATTACTTTCTGTCCCACTATACTAGTCTTGAAAAACGCCCATACCGAAAATGAGTAAAAACCGACTTAAGCATGGGGATGGATCCGAATTTCATCTCAAGGGAGAAATCTTTCATTGAAATTTTTTTAGTATTCCAATAGAGCGAAATGATAAAATTTTACTTGAGCTGCTCCTGAATATCTACTACTGGACTAAAAAAATGGAAATCGATTTGAATATAATCGTGCAAATTTTTTTGAGCTCAATAATAATAATTGACTCAAGACGCCACCAATTTAATATCACATGTATACTCTATTTTAAATTACGTTTAGAATACATTTGCATGTCTTTTAACTTGTATTGATTTTAATTTATGTCCCCTATATTTTCCATTTTAAAATTAGTCTTCAATGTCTACAAAATTCAATATTTTAGTCCCGTTACGGGCTAATGGAGGTAACCCATCCACATGCCATGTATTTTCGGTTTCTTTTAAAGAAAATTATAACATACGTGGCATCAACATGAGAAAAGCGGACGATTGCTACCAAATTGTTTTAACACAAAAATATGTTTTTCACTGAAACAAATAATAAACAGTTCAAAATTTATGGATTTTCTCCAAACCCAAAGTCCACAAATCCACAAAAAGATATGTGTTCAGGTGAAAAAAATAAAAAAATTCTATCATACATATCTTTTAGTTTAATGCCACACCTTATATTTTTAAGAGAACAGAAAATACACAACAAGACACCTATTATTGGATTGATTTACTCAGTTAGCCGGTAAAATGACTAAAATACTGAATTTTGTAAACATAGATGGTTAAATTCAAAATCAAAATACTTAAAGGAACATAAATCAAAATCGGTACAAATTAAAGGAAAATAAATATATTTACATGTTACATTTACACTAATATGCTAATTATTTACTGTATATTATAAGTAAAATAAAGAATTCCTAATTAATGTTATTTGAGTGTCCAACCACCCATTAAGGGTCAAGATAAGAATTTTCAAACTCGAGTTACCGAGGGAAGCTCGAGTTTGAGTCGAATATGATCAAACTTAATCTATTTACTAATCGGATTAATTCGAGCTCGACATGATTAATTAAAATTTGAACCTTTGCATCCTTTCCTTGATAAAAGGAGAAAGGTCAAAAGAGTTGTTGGGAGCAAAGAATTGAAGTGTCTCCCCAAGAAGTGGCAACCCCATCGAACCTGGTGGGAGAACTCCATTTCTACACCTCAGATCCCAGCTCTTGAAAAGCCATTTGGTGACAACAAGTAAAGCCCCAATGTAGAAAACTATAGCAAACATTTTGTAGTGAAAAATTTATGAAATGAATTTTCAAGAAAAGAAACCTTGAAATTGAAACGTACAAATGATATCTCGTATTTATGCTACATTTACTAACAAACACCAAACCATTAGTTATTCCTAATCTACAAAGAGAAAATCAAGCACGTGCACAATTGCTAGCTAGAAGTTTGTCATTTTTTTGGATGCAATTCCTTAATTACAAACTTTGGTGCAAGGTGGGGGGTGCTCGACTGCCAATTTTCGATTTCTGCATCGTTGATAATAATATCATAACCGATCCAACCCAATTTTATCTGGCTTAATTTTATCCGATCCAACCCAATTTTATCTGGCTTAATATATTACTAAACAAACTAAATTTGGCTTAATTTTATCCGATCCAACCCAATTTTAACACGAGTTTCTTCATCACGAGATCTTTTATTGTGAATTTTATTAGAAAAAATTACTAATAGATATAATTTCAAATTATTAATACGTACAGATGAGATTGCATATATAACCAAAATTATATTATATTTACGTATATACAATTATTTAATATCTATTAGTAAATTATAATTTTAAAACATGAGGCACACTTGTATGAGATTGTCTCATAAATGAGACGAGAAAATAAGTTGGGCGACGCTTTTAACAAAATTTGAGAGAAGTGAGTGTAATTTATGCAAAGTTATACGTTATCTCATATCTGAGACCGTCTCACATGAATTTTTGTCTTAAAATATACATATCAACGAACTCTTAAGTTATTATAGTAACGGATAAGAATGTGCCGTAGCCAGTAGGCTTTGACTTAACATATTGATCGCTAATATATGACATGTCACGTTCTTCATAACCGCCCTACAGGCTATAAGTATTAAAACTTCTCTATTTTTTCGTTGAGGACTTAATTATCGGCAACATGTATTAATTTTGACGTGTCATTGAGCTTAAGAGAAAGTCTCGAGTGAGATAAGAAGTCTCGCATATTATATGGATGTGATACTTTTTATATAGAGTAGAGTGGGTCACTTATATCTATCTTGGTGCAGATCACATTTATAGTGATTTTAGAATCGCCAGCGAATTTGTTATATTTGAAATATGAAATTTATTTTCACTAAAGCGCATGCGATTATCGATATGAAAAAAAATAGTTGCACGCTTTTATTATATAAATAAATTACATATTTCAATATTTGCAGGGTTTTAAAATACACTATTAATTTATTGTGCACCTGAATGTATACAAAACTTAGCCTTTAGGGTATGTTTATTTTATGTTTATATTGATGTGGATTTCAAGCAAGGGCAGAGCCAGAGCCACAATTTATGTTCGAGTAATGTGAGATTGAAATTTCATATATTATACAATAACAAAATTTAATTTATCCTTTATCTATCAAAGACTTAATTACTCTCAATTCATATGATGGCTTTATTTCAAATCACCAAATTTCGTGGAGAAGTTATTTATGATATTATTATTAGTTTTTTAATTTTTTAATCTCAATAGTTCATTATTTAATTTTGATCTCTGCCTTCCATTTATTTCTTATCAATTAATTATGAATCACTCCCTATTCACGTTGTTGCTATATTTCAATTTTTTTGAATTTTTATGAGAAGTTATTTATGGTATTATTAATAATATAATTTTAATCCATAATATTAATTTTTCTAATTTAATCTACGTCATTCAATGTTTTGTAGAATAGAGTTAATATAAATATTTAATTTTTATCTTTTACTAATTTTTTTATCGCTATTCTGCTCTAAGGACTTTCTTCGTTTATATTCAGATTTTTTTGGTCTCATCTTTTTTTTTGAAAACATTTATTGGAAGATTCATAGAGGTTTTTAAAGCAATTTATTTTAAAACATCACTCCATAATTTATTAATTTATACCTCCTCTTATTCTTTTTAAATATCACTAGCATGTAACCCGACATATTACGCGAGATTGAAAATATTTTTATACCATTAGTTTTAAATTAAATACTTCAGATATTTATTTGTTTGATTAATTCAATTATAGACATAATTTTTATTTTCTAATATTGAATGTGCATATTTTCATTCATTTTTTTTTCTAAATTACTTTTCTCATTCTTCCTAATGTCTTTTGGTCTATTAAAATATTTATATAATAAATATCATTCTGATATTTTCTCCCTTCATTATATCATATATACCCATAATAATTAATTTTTATGGTCATTTAAATTTTCTTATATCAACATTAGTTTTAATTTTTTATAATTAAATATTTCTAACAATAATTACTATTGGCTGGGAAAATTATTCACATAATATATTTATAAAAAAAATAAAAAAAAAATAACCATGAATTGTAATCATGAGGGGTATATATGAGATAATGAGGGGTGAAAATGTCAAAACGACATGTAAGTAATTTAGAATAAATAAATTAATGAAAATATACACAAATAATATTACTACGTAGTACCATAAAAAGTATACCTATAATTAAATTAATTAAATATTTAAAATATTTAATTTAAAATTAATAATAAATTTTTTATTTTGAATCCTACGTAGTACGAGGGGTTACGTGCTAGTAATCTCTATAAGGCAATGGAAGAAGAAATGAAATCTATGAGTTCAAATAAAGTTTGGAAACTTGTAGATCTTCCTAAGGGACGCAAAACAATTGGGAATAAATGGATTCTCAAAATCAAAAGAAAGGTTGATGGGTCAATAGAGAGGTATAAAACTCGTTTGGTGGCAAAAGGTGTCCCAATAAGTGGGTATTGATTATCAATAAACCTTTACACCTGTTGTGAGATTTGCCTCAATTCGCCTATTACTAGCTATGGTAGCCAGTATGGATTTAGAATTACATCAAATGGATGTTAAAACGGCTTTTCTCAATGAAGAATTAGATGAAGAAATCTACATGCTTCATCCTCGTAGGATTTATTCTTCAAGGTCAAGAGGATAAAGTTTGTGTTTAAAAAGTCAATTTACTTGACTTAAACAAGTCTCAAGACAAAGGTATTTGAGATTTCGCACTACTCTAATCTTATACAATTTCATTACTTTAAACGAAGACCATCGTGTTTATGTTAAAATCCATCCAATGATAGTTTTGTTTTTCTATCACTATACGTGGATGATATACTTTTAGTTGAAATGACAAAAAGTATCTTAAGACCATTAAAAATGGCTATCTTCAAACTTTGCAATGAAAGATATGGGTGAAGGTAATACATTCTTTGTGTAAAAATTCATAGAGATCTTTCAAAGAAGTTACTTGGATTGTCTCAAGAGACATACATAAAGAAACTTCTAGAACGCTTTCAAAATGGATAAATATAAGTCTCAGAGATACTTCGCTATAAAAGGAGAGATATTAAGCCGTGACATGTGTCCCGAGACTCAAGTAGAAAAGGACGAAATGTCCAAAGTACCATACGCTAATGCGATTGTAAGTCCGATGTATGCAATATTGTACAGACGCCCGCACATTTGTTATGTCGCTGGTCTAGTTAGCGGTGTATCAATCTAATTCGTGAAAAAACACCGGATGACAAGCTTAAAAGGATTTTCAGATACCTAAAAGGAACCGCATATTATTGTCTTTGTTATCAAGGAAATAATATGACACCGAGTGGATATACGCACTCGCATCGAGAGTGATGATTTAGATTTAACGTAAATTGACTTCGTTTATGTCTTTTGCTTAATAATGGAGCAATCTCATGGTGTAGCAAGAAACAAACTTGCACCGCACTATCCACTATGGAAGCCAAATTTGTGGCATGTGCATCTGCATGCAGACAAGAAGCAATTTGGTTAAGGAGATTCCGTAAACATTAGGGAATTGTAAACGCTGAAGTGGGGAGCTATAATAATTCATTGTGATAATCAAGTCATGATTGCTTACACAAAAGGTCCCAAATATCATGGAAAGACCAAACATATTGGCATGAAATACAACTTTGTTAGAGATATTATAGAAAAGAAGAAAGTGATGCTTAAATACATTTTGACTTCGATTGATGTTAGCAAATCCTTTCACTAAACCTATTCCCGAGATGCTTTTCTCGGGACATGTTAAAGGTTTAGGTTTGCATAGGATATAACTTAATGCTAAGTGAATGTTGTATGTTGTAAATGTAACTATTGTTATAATTTAGTATAATTATGTGTACATGTATTGTGAATTATATGAAGTTTCATATATTAGTATGTCTACAAGTAAGATTGACTTTCTCATACGAGTAATCACCTTTGACTATTTGATATGTGCAAAGATGAGATTATATCATTTAAAAATTATTATAATCATAATATATTTTACCACAAATTTATTTTATTTGTTATAAAGCTAAATCAAAGGATTTTCTAAACGATAGTGAGAGGATATCCAAGTTAAGTGTCAAGGATACACTTGAACTATGATTTACACGATGTTAAATATAATGATGACATATGCTTCCATCCTGAGAAGTTTAAATATCGTGACATGTGTTTTCATACCATATGTGCTAAATTAACCATAAGGAAATGAGAAAATTATTCATATATTCTCATTGTATGAGACCTTGAGGTTTTAGTAAGACTCTTAAAAGGTACCCTCAAGACTTTCAACTGAATTTCCAAGTCTTCACTTTAGTGTTGATACTTTAGCATGTTACTAATATCTATGATTAATATAGCAATGCGGTACATATCTAGGAAAGCAACTATAATTTAATATAGCAATGCGGTACATGTCTAGGAAAGCAACTATATTTGAGTTTGTGGATATTCTCGTGTGAAAGGAAGAATATCTTTATTAACACGTTCTATAATATTCATTGACTAGTCAATTGAGTTGGAACTCGATTATGGATATATAGATTTTATGAAAGATTGAGTATTCTCTAATTTTCAAAGGAATAATGAGATATGTCAATTAGTGTTAAAATAAAAGAGTTCTATGGTATAACGAGTTTTGTAATCTTCATATAAAACTGATTGAGTTGCTATATATCCTTAACAAGTATATAGCAAGAAAAACTCATATTCTCGAAGGTCACACGATTTATTTGCTCAGTATGAAAAAAAGTGATATGTGATGAAATAAAAAGTGAAAGTAATGAGTGTAAGATTCAAATTACACGTGTGAGTGGGAGATAAAAGTATTAATTAATATTAATTATTATAATTAATTAATATAAATTAATAATACACACATGTCCCAAGATTTGAATTTGATTTTTGAAATGAGTAAACCATACTCACTAAGCATCGTAAAAGGGCTTTCCTTTCCATTCTCGTAGATTCGCTTTTTGACGCCTCATTAGACTCATAGAGAAAATTCTCACGAGATCACTATACTAAATACGTTAAAAGGCTCTAAAATTGTTGACATTGGAAGCAGTTCGCGTGATTGTATTTCGGACCTGGGAATCACAGTTTGTACGTAGAATTCAACCCGGCTTCGTTGATTCTTCCGCTGAAATAATATTCCAAAAGAAAGACATGTTTTCTTTTCTTGTAGGAATAATCCAACACCTTCATTCTGGCCTGGCTTCTAGCTGAATATCACACTCACTGATTCGCCTTCCATGTTTATCTTGGAACACGGCTGGGACATGCTTTTCCCTAGATCCGAGATCTCATCCTTATTTATCTCGACCGACCTAAGAGGTAAGCCGAGCTCTGGCGACCTCTCCGGGAGGTCACTTATCAGGGAACCTTGAGAGAGGTCGCCTCCAGGTTTAGTCCCGCTCGCTTGGGTCGCCTCTCTTTCCTGTTAAGTCGAACTCCGGTAGCCACGTCGTCCTCTTTGGACAGGGGCCTGAAGAGTGACTATAGGGCTACAACAACATTTACTGTTTTTCGTGTTTTAGCGAACAAGTTTTTTATTAGTATTTAAAATGATAAAATAATTTTTAAGGAGACATATAATAGAGGAGAAGTAGATCGATCATACCCCTCCTTGAAAGTCATTTTATCATTTCAAATACAAATAAACAACTCGCTCGCTAAAACACGAGATAAAAGTAGGTGTGAACAAAGATTGGGACGGAGGAATACTTGTTATTTTATTATTAAAAAAATATATTCTCTCCATCCCATAATAATATATTCTATGCACCATATGTTGGGAAAGAAATGTTGCTTTACTGAATAATCAACTGTCCATTTCAGAGGTATTTTAATCCTTTAAACTGGGCAATAATAAAAAATTTGAAAGGAATTTTAAAACTAAATAAAATAAAATAATTTAGACTATTAAAAAAAAAAATCCAACAACTTTAGTACACCGGATTTGCCTAACCAATTTTAAAATTACAAACCATCTAATCTAAGAGTACATTTGTCCAATCAAGCATTTAACCAAAATTTACAAAATTCCCTCCATTGAGAATTACACTTAAATTTAATATTAAAATTCATTTTTCCTGCTTTTAGAACACAATAAATACTCCATCAGTTCTTAAATGCTCATAACACATTCAATGCTAAAAAAAAAAAAAACCTTAACACATCTATTATATGTCAAGAGCACGAGCTTATATTCCATTTGATGAGAGAAATATACTTGCGCAGTTTATGTTGGTTAACAACACCAATAGTTCAGTGCACAACGGAAAGGCCAACGAAGCAACTGCATCATTTGGGATTTGTAGGAGAACATTCCAGAATGTGTGGGCTTCTAAGAAAAAAATCAAGTTTGTCAAGAGCTTTCAATATTCTTAACATCAAATAAGAAAGACATAAAAAAGAAAAATATATTTACATCTAGATGTTAAAAGAATGAAGAGCATACCATTTAAGAAAAAGACACAATTAGAAGATTTTCTAAGGAGTTAGAAGTGAGCAAGAGTCATATTGGTAGAATTGTGAAAGAATGAGTGATCAATCATCATTCCAATGATATTAAGCCTAAGCTTATAGATCAAAACAAGATACAAATGCTAAATTTCAATATGAATGCATAGGTAATGAATAGAGCTACCAGCATCACTCAGTTTTCAAGCATACATCATGTAGTACATATAGATATTAGGGTTATACTGGAAAGTATGATTTTACTTTGTATAACCAAATTGAATTTTTGTCTTATTTACTGAAATAAATTATTTATGACTGTTGATTTAAATATGATTGAATGCTATATATATATTTTCATCAGATATCTGCTCAATAAATAATACGAGTTACATTGTAATTAATGTGGTAATACCAGATCACAGAAGATCACATTAACAAATCCTTGTAAATAAGTACAAATTCACAACCTAGATGGAAATGAACAATCCATCGTGAATAGGATATAACGGTTTTAAAATACACTATTAATTTACTGTGCACTTGAATGTATACAAAACTTAGCCGTATACATATCAGTGAGCTCTTAAGTTATTTTAGTAACGGATAAGAATGTGCCGTAGCCAGTAGGCTTTGACTTAACATATTGATCGCTAATATATGACATGTCACGTTCTCCATAACCGCCCTACAGGCTATAAGTATTAAAACTTCTCTATTTTTTCGTTGAGGACTTAATTATCGGCAACATGTATTAATTTTGACGTGTCATTGAGCTTAAGAGAAAGTCTCGAGTGAGATAAGAAGTCTCGCATATTATATGGATGTGATACTTTTTATATAGAGTAGAGTGGGTCACTTATAAGATCTTGGTGCATCACAGATTTTATAGTCATTTTTTAATCGCATGCAATTTATTATATTTTGAAATATGAAATTTATTTTCACTAAATCGTGCGACCATCGATATGAAAAGATAGTTGCACGTTTTAATATATAAATAAATTACATATTTCAATATTTAAACGATTTTAAAATACACTATTAATTTACTGTGCACCTGAATGTATACAAAACTTAACCGTATACATATCAGTGAACTCTTAACTTATTATAGTAACGGATAAGAATGTGCCGTAGCCAGTAGGCTTTGACTTAACATATTGATCGCTAATATATGACATGTCACGTTCTCCATAACCGCCCTACAGGCTATAAGTATTAAAACTTCTCTATTTTTTCGTTGAGGACTTAATTATCGGCAACATGTATTAATTTTGACGTGTCATTGAGCTTAAGAGAAAGTCTCGAGTGAGATAAGAAGTCTCGCATATTATATGGATGTGATACTTTTTATATAGAGTAGAGTGGGTCACTTATGATCTCTTGGTGCATCACAGATTTATAGTGAATTTTTAGAATCGTGCAATTTGTTATACTGAAATATGAAATTTATTTTCACTAAATCGTGCGACCATCGATATGAAAAGATAGTTGCACGTTTAAATATATAAATAAATTACATATTTCAATATTTGCACGGTTTTAAAATACACTATTAATTTACTGTGCACCTGAATGTATACAAAACTTAGCCTTTAGGGTATGTTTATTTTATGTTTATATTGATGTGGATTTCAAGCAAGGGCAGAGCCAGAGCCACAATTTATGTTCGAGTAATGTGAGATTGAAATTTCATATATTATACAATAACAAAATTTAATTTATCCTTTATCTATCAAAGACGAATTACTCTCAATTCATATGATGGCTTTATTTCAAATCACTGAATTTCTGTGAGAAGTTATTTATGATATTATTATTAGTTTTTTAATTTTTTAATCTCAATAGTTCATTATTTAATTTTGATCTCTGCCTTCCATTTATTTCTTATCAATTAATTATGAATCACTCACTATTCACGTTGTTGCTATATTTCAAATTTTTTGAATTTTTATGAGAAGTTATTTATGGTATTATTAGTAATATAATTTTAATCCATAATATTAATTTTTCTAATTTAATCTACGTCATTCAATGTTTTGTAGAATAGAGTTAATATAAATATTTAATTTTTATCTTTTACTAATTTTTTTTATCGCTGTCTGCCTAAGGACTTTCTTCGCCTATATTCGATTTTTTTGTCTCATCTTTTTTTTTTGAAAACATTTATTGGAAGATTCATAGAGGTTTTTAAAGCAATTTATTTTAAAACATCACTCCATAATTTATTAATTTATACCTCCTCTTATTCTTTTTAAATATCACTAGCATGATAACCCTACATATTACGAGATTGAAAATATTTTTATACCATTAGTTTTAAATTAAATACTTCAGATATTTATTTGTTTGATTAATTCAATTATAGACATAATTTTTATTTTCTAATATTGAATGTGCATATTTTCATTCATTTTTTTTTCTAAATTACTGCCTCTCATTCTTCCTAATGTCTTTTTGGTCTATTAAAATATTTATATAATAAATATCATTCTCGATATTTTTCCCTTTCATTATATCATATATACCCATAATAATTAATTTTTATGGTCATTTAAATTTTCTTATATCAACATTAGTTTTAATTTTTTATAATTAAATATTTCTAACAATAATTACTATTGGCTGGGAAAATTATTCACATAATATATTTATAAAAAAAATAAAAAAAAAATAACCATGAATTGTAATCATGAGGGGTATATATGAGATAATGAGGGGTGAAAATGTCAAAACGACATGTAAGTAATTTAGAATAAATAAATTAATGAAAATATACACAAATAATATTACTAATACGTAGTACCATAAAAAAGTATACCTATAATTAAATTAATTAAATATTTAAAATATTTAATTTAAAATTAATAATAAATTTTTTTATTTTGAATCCTACGAGTAATGAGGGTTACGTGCTAGTAATCTCTATAAGGCAATGGAAGAAGAAATGAAATCTATGAGTTCAAATAAAGTTTGGAAACTTGTAGATCTTCCTAAGGGACGCAAAACAATTGGGAATAAATGGATTCTCAAAATCAAAAGAAAGGTTGATGGGTCAATAGAGAGGTATAAAACTCGTTTGGTGGCAAAAGGTGTCCCAATAAGTGGGTATTGATTATCAATAAACCTTTTTCACCAAGTTGTGAGATTTGCCTCAATTCGCCTATTACTAGCTATGGTAGCCAGTATGGATTTAGAATTACATCAAATGGATGTTAAAACGGCTTTTCTCAATGAAGAATTAGATGAAGAAATCTACATGCTTCATCCTGTAGGATTTATTCTTCAAGGTCAAGAGGATAAAGTTTGTAAGCTGAAAAAGTCAATTTACGGACTTAAACAAGTCTCAAGACAGTGGTATTTGAGATTTCAGACTACTCTAATCTTATACAATTTCATTACTTTAAACGAAGACCACTGTGTTTATGTTAAACGATCCAATGATAGTTTTGTTTTTCTATCACTATACGTGGATGATATACTTTTAGTTGGAAATGACAAAAAGTATCTTAAGACCATTAAAAAATGGCTATCTTCAAACTTTGCAATGAAAGATATGGGTGAAGCAGAATACATTCTTTGTGTAAAAATTCATAGAGATCTTTCAAAGAAGTTACTTGGATTGTCTCAAGAGACATACATAAAGAAACTTCTAACGCTTCAAAATGGATAAATATAAGTCTCAGAGATACTTCATTATAAAAGCAGAGATATTAAGCCGTGACATGTGTCCCGAGACTCGTAGAAAAGGACGAAATGTCCAAAGTACCATACGCCAATGCGATTGTAAGTCCGATGTATGCAATATTGTACACACGCCCGCACATTTGTTATGTCGTTGGTCTAGTTAGCAGGTATCAATCTAATTCGTGAAAAAAACCCTGGATGACAGTTAAAAGGATTTTCAGATACCTAAAAGGAACTGCATATTATTGTCTTTGTTATCAAGGAAATAATATGACACTGAGTGGATATACAGACTCAGACTGGAGTGATGATTTAGACGAACGTAAATTGACTTCTCCGTTATGTCTTTTGCTTAATAATGGAGCAATCTCATGGTGTAGCAGAAACAAACTTGCACCAAGACTATCCACTATGGAAGCCAAATTTGTGGCATGTGCATCTCATGTACAAGAAGCAATTTGGTTAAGAGATTCCGTAAACATTAGGGAATTGTAAACGCCAAGTGGGAGCTATAATAATTCATTGTGATAATCAAGTCATGCGATTGCTTACAAAAAGGTCCCAAATATCATGGAAAGACCAAACATATTGGCATGAAATACAACTTTGTTAGAGATATTATAGAAAAGAAGAAAGTGATGCTTAAATACATTTTGACTCGATTGATGTTAGCAAATCCTTTCACTAAACCTATTCCCAGAGATGCTTTTCTGGGACATGTTAAAGGTTTAGGTTTGCATAGGATATAACTTAATGCGAAGTGAATGTTGTATGTTGTAAATGTAACTATTGTTATAATTTAGTATAATTATGTGTACATGTATTGTGAATTATATGAAGTTTCATATATTAGTATGTCTACAAGTAAGATTGACTTTCTCATACGAGTAATCACCTTGACTATTTGATATGTGCAAAGATGAGATTATATCATTTAAAATTATTATAATCATAATATATTTTACCACAAATTTATTTTATTTGTTATAAAGCTAAATCAAAGGATTTTCTAAACGATAGTGAGAGGATATCCAAGTTAAGTGTCAAGGATACACTTGAACTATGATTTACACGATGTTAAATATAATGATGACATATGCTTCCATCCTGAGAAGTTTAAATATCGTGACATGTGTTTTCATACCATATGTGCTAAATTAACCATAAGGAAATGAGAAAATTATTCATATATTCTCATTGTATGAGACCTTGAGGTTTTAGTAAGACTCTTAAAAGGTACCCTCAAGACTTTCAACTGAATTTCCAAGTCTTCACTTTTAGCGTTGATACTTTAAGATGTTACTAATATCTATGATTAATATAGCAATGCGGTACATATCTAGGAAAGCAACTATAATTTAATATAGCAATGCGGTACATGTCTAGGAAAGCAACTATATTTGGAGTTTGTGGATATTCTCAGAAAGGAAGAATATCTTTATTAACACGTTTTAAATATTCATTGACTAGTCAATTGAGTTGGAACTCGATTATGGATATATAGATTTTATGAAAGATTGAGTATTCTCTAATTTTCAAAGGAATAATGAGATATGTCAATTAGTGTTAAAATAAAAGAGTTCTATGGTATAACGAGTTTTGTAATCTTCATATAAAACTGATTGAGTTGCTATATATCCTTAACAAGTATATAGCAAGAAAAACTCATATTCTCAAGGTCACACGATTTATTTATTTGCTCGTATGAAAAAGTGATATGTGATGAAATAAAAAGTGAAAGTAATGAGTGTAAGATTCAAATTACACGTGTGAGTGGGAGATAAAAGTATTAATTAATATTAATTATTATAATTAATTAATATAAATTAATAATACACACATGTCCCAAGATTTGAATTTGATTTTTGAAATGAGTAAACCATACTCACGGTTACTGTAAAAGGGCGCTTTCCTTTCCATTCTCAGATTCTGGCTTTGACGCCTCATTAGACTCATAGAGAAAATTCTCACGAGATCACTATACTAAATAATGCTAAAAGGCTCTAAAATTGTTGACATTGGAAGCAATTCATGGATTGTATTTCTGACACTGGAATCACAACTTTATAATGTAGAAATTCAACCCGCTTTCATTGATTCTTCCATTTTAAATAATATTCCAAAAGAAAGACATGTTTTCTTTTCTTGTAGGAATAATCCAACACCTTCATTCTGGCCTGGCTTCTAGCTGAATATCACACTCACTGATTCGCCTTCCATGTTTATCTTGGAACACGGCTGGGACATGCTTTTCCCTAGATCCGAGATCTCATCCTTATTTATCTCGACCGACCTAAGAGGTAAGCCGAGCTCTGGCGACCTCTCCGGGAGGTCGCTTATCAGGGAACCTTGAGAGAGGTCGCCTCCAGTGTTTAGTCCCGCCGCCACGCTCTTTTCCCGTTAAGTCGAACTCCCAGTAGCCACGCTGCCCCTCTTTGGACAAAATCCTCAAGAGTGACTATAGGGCTACAACAACATTTACTGTTTTTCGTGTTTAGCGAACAAGTTTTTTATTAGTATTTAAAATGATAAAATAATTTTTAAGGAGACATATAATAGAGGAGAAGTAGATCGATCATACCCCTCCTTGAAAGTCATTTTATCATTTCAAATACAAATAAACAACTCGCTCGCTAAAACACGAGATAAAAGTAGGTGTGAACAAAGATTGGGACGGAGGAATACTTGTTATTTTATTATTAAAAAAAATACTCTCTCCATCCCATAATAATATATTCTATGCACCATATGTTGGGAAAGAAATGTTGCTTTACTGAATAATCAACTGTCCATTTCAGAGGTATTTTAATCCTTTAAACTGGGCAATAATAAAAAAATTGAAAGGAATTTTAAAACTAAATAAAATAAAATAATTTAGACTATTAAAAAAAAAAATCCAACAACTTTAGTACACCGGATTTGCCTAACCAATTTTAAAATTACAAACCATCTAATCTAAGAGTACATTTGTCCAATCAAGCATTTAACCAAAATTTACAAAATTCCCTCCATTGAGAATTACACTTAAATTTAATATTAAAATTCATTTTTCCTGCTTTTAGAACACAATAAATACTCCATCAGTTCTTAAATGCTCATAACACATTCAATGCTAAAAAAAAAAAAAAACCTTAATACATCTGTTAAATGTCAAGAGCACGCCTCGATATTCCATTTGATGAGAGAAATTGATTTGCTCAGTTTCTGTGGTTGACAACACCAATAGTTCAGTGCACAGAGGTAAGGTCAAGGAAGCAACTGTATCATTTGGGGTTTATAGGAGAACAGTCCAGAATGTTTGGGCTTCTTAAGAAAAAATCAAGTTTGTCAAGAGCTTTCAATATTCTTAACATCAAATAAGAAAGACATAAAAAAAGAAAAATATATTTACATCTAGATGTTAAAAGAATGAAAAGCATACCATTTAAGAAAAGAGACACAATTAGAAGACTTGCTAAGGAGTTAGAAATGAACAAGAGTCATATTGGTAGAATTGTGAAAGAATGAGTGATCAATCATCATTCCAATGATATTAAGCCTAAGCTTATAGATCAAAACAAGATACAAATGCTAAATTTCAATATGAATGCATAGGTAATGAATAGAGCTACCAGCATCACTCAGTTTTCAAGCATACATCATGTAGTACATATAGATATTAGGGTTATACTGGAAAGTATGATTTTACTTTGTATAACCAAATTGAATTTCTGTCTTATTTACTGAAATAAATTATTTATGACTGTTGATTTAAATATGATTGAATGCTATATATATATTTACTGTATATCTGTTCAATAAATAATACGAGTTAAATTGTAATTAATGTGGTAATACCAGATCACAGAAGATCACATTAGCAAATCCTTGTAAATAAGTACAAATTCACAACCTAGATGGAAATGAACAATCCATCGTGAATAGGATATAACGGTTTTAAAATACACTATTAATTTACTGTGCACCTGAATGTATACAAAACTTAGCCGTATACATATCAGTGGTAACGGATAAGAATGTGCCGTAGCCAGTAGGCTTTGACTTAACATATTGATCGCTAATATATGACATGTCACGTTCTCCATAACCGCCCTACAGGCTATAAGTATTAAAACTTCTCTATTTTTTCGTTGAGGACTTAATTATCGGCAACATGTATTAATTTTGACGTGTCATTGAGCTTAAGAGAAAGTCTCGAGTGAGATAAGAAGTCTCGCATATTATATGGATGTGATACTTTTTATATAGAGTAGAGTGGGTCACTTGTGCATCTTGGTGCACCGTGTATTTATAGTGCATTTTAGAATCGTATTATTTTGAAAGAGATCGAAATATGAAATTTATTTTCACTAAATCGCATGACCATCGATATGAAAAGATAGTTGCACGTTTTAATATATAAATAAATTACATATTTCAATATTTAAACGGTTTTAAAATACACTATTAATTTACTATGCACCTGAATGTATACAAAACTTAGCCGTATACATATCAGTGAACTCTTAACTTATTATAGTAACGGATAAGAATGTGCCGTAGCCAGTAGGCTTTGACTTAACATATTGATCGCTAATATATGACATGTCACGTTCTCCATAACCGCCCTACAGGCTATAAGTATTAAAACTTCTATTTTTTTCGTTGAGGACTTAATTATCGGCAACATGTATTAATTTTGACGTGTCATTGAGCTTAAGAGAAAGTCTCGAGTGAGATAAGAAGTCTCGCATATTATATGGATGTGATACTTTTTATATAGAGTAGAGTGGGTCACTTATAATCTCTTGGTGATCACAGATTTATAGTAGTGAATTTTAGAATCGTGCAATTTGTTATACTGAAATATGAAATTTATTTTCACTAAATCGTGCGACCATCGATATGAAAAGATAGTTGCACGTTTAAATATATAAATAAATTACATATTTCAATATTTGCACGGTTTTAAAATACACTATTAATTTATCAACCGAATGTATACAAAAACTTAGCCTTTTAGGGTATGTTTATTTTATGTTTATATTGATGTGGATTTCAAGCAAGGGCAGAGCCGTGAGCCACAATTTATGTTCGAGTAATGTGAGATTGAAATTTCATATATTATACAATAACAAAATTTAATTTATCCTTTATCTATCAAAGACGAATTACTCTCAATTCATATGATGGCTTTATTTCAAATCACTGAATTTCTGTGAGAAGTTATTTATGATATTATTATTAGTTTTTAATTTTTTAATCTCAATAGTTCATTATTTAATTTTGATCTCTGCCCATTTATTTATTTTTATCAATTAATTATGAATCACTCACTATTCACGTTGTTGCTATATTTCAAATTTTTTGAATTTTTATGAGAAGTTATTTATGGTATTATTAGTAATATAATTTTAATCCATAATATTAATTTTTCTAATTTAATCTACGTCATTCAATGTTTTGTAGAATAGAGTTAATATAAATATTTAATTTTTATCTTTTACTAATTTTTTTTATCGCTATTCTGCTCTAAGGACTTTCTTCGTCTATATTCAGATTTTTTTGGTCTCATCTTTTTTTGAAAACATTTATTGGAAGATTCATAGAGGTTTTTAAAGCAATTTATTTTAAAACATCACTCCATAATTTATTAATTTATACCTCCTCTTATTATTTTTAAATATCACTAGCATGTAACCCGACATATTACGCGAGATTGAAAATATTTTTATACCATTAGTTTTAAATTAAATACTTCAGATATTTATTTGTTTGATTAATTCAATTATAGACATAATTTTTATTTTCTAATATTGAATGTGCATATTTTCATTCATTTTTTTTTCTAAATTACTGCCTCTCATTCTTCCTAATGTCTTTTTGGTCTATTAAAATATTTATATAATAAATATCATTCTGATATTTTCTCCCTTCATTATATCATATATACCCATAATAATTAATTTTTATGGTCATTTAAATTTTCTTATATCAACATTAGTTTTAATTTTTTATAATTAAATATTTCTAACAATAATTACTATTGGCTGGGAAAATTATTCACATAATATATTTATAAAAAAAAAAAAAAAAAAATAACCATGAATTGTAATCATGAGGGGTATATATGAGATAATGAGGGGTGAAAATGTCAAAACGACATGTAAGTAATTTAGAATAAATAAATTAATGAAAATATACACAAATAATATTACTACGTAGTACCATAAAAAGTATACCTATAATTAAATTAATTAAATATTTAAAATATTTAATTTAAAATTAATAATAAATTTTTATTTTGAATCCTACGAAATACGGGGGTTACGTGCTAGTAATCTTATAAGGCAATGGAAGAAGAAATGAAATCTATGAGTTCAAATAAAGTTTGGAAACTTGTAGATCTTCCTAAGGGACGCAAAACAATTGGGAATAAATGGATTCTCAAAATCAAAAGAAAGGTTGATGGGTCAATAGAGAGGTATAAAACTCGTTTTGGTGGCAAAAAGGTGTCCCAATAAGTGGGTATTGATTATCAATAAACCTTTTTCACAATTGTAGAGATTTGCCTCAATTCGCCTATTACTAGCTATGGTAGCCAGTATGGATTTAGAATTACATCAAATGGATGTTAAAACGGCTTTTCTCAATGAAGAATTAGATGAAGAAATCTACATGCTTCATCCTGTAGGATTTATTCTTCAAGGTCAAGAGGATAAAGTTTGTAAAATTTGAAAAAAGTCAATTTACTTGACTTAAACAAGTCTCAAGACAAAGGGTATTTGAGATTTCAGACTACTCTAATCTTATACAATTTCATTACTTTAAACGAAGACCACTGTGTTTATGTTAAACGATCCAATGATAGTTTTGTTTTTCTATCACTATACGTGGATGATATACTTTTTAGTGAAAATGACAAAAAGTATCTTAAGACCATTAAAAAATGGCTATCTTCAAACTTTGCAATGAAAGATATGGGTGAAGCAGAATACATTCTTTGTGTAAAAATTCATAGAGATCTTTCAAAGAAGTTACTTGGATTGTCTCAAGAGACATACATAAAGAAACTTCTAGAACGTTTCAAAATGGATAAATATAAGTCTCAGATACTTCATTATAAAAGCGTAGATATTAAGCCGTGACATGTGTCCCGAGACTCAAGTAGAAAAGGACGAAAATGTCCAAAGTACCATACGCTAATGCGATTGTAAGTCCGATGTATGCAATATTGTACACACGCCCGCACATTTGTTATGTCGCTGGTCTAGTTAGCGTGTATCAATCTAATTCGTGAAAAACAAAAACCGGATGACAAGCTAAAAGGATTTTCGATACCTAAAAGGAACTGCATATTATTGTCTTTGTTATCAAGGAAATAATATGACACTGAGTGGATTTCTAGACTCAGACTGGAGTGATGATTTAGACGAACGTAAATTGACTTCTGGTTATGTCTTTTGCTTAATAATGGAGCAATCTCATGGTGTAGCAAGAAAAACAAACTTGCACCGACTATCCACTATGGAAGCCAAATTTGTGGCATGTGCATCCATGTACAAGAAGCAATTTGGTTAAGGAGATTCCAGAAACATTAGGGAATTGTAAACGCTGAAGTGGGAGCTATAATAATTCATTGTGATAATCAAGTTGCGATTGCTTACACAAAAGGTCCCAAATATCATGGAAAGACCAAACATATTGGCATGAAATACAACTTTGTTAGAGATATTATAGAAAAGAAGAAAGTGATGCTTAAATACATTTTGACTCGATTGATGTTAGCAAATCCTTTCACTAAACCTATTCCCAGAGATGCTTTTCTGGGACATGTTAAAGGTTTAGGTTTGCATAGGATATAACTTAATGCGAAGTGAATGTTGTATGTTGTAAATGTAACTATTGTTATAATTTAGTATAATTATGTGTACATGTATTGTGAATTATATGAAGTTTCATATATTAGTATGTCTACAAGTAAGATTGACTTTCTCATACGAGTAATCACCTTTGACTATTTGATATGTGCAAAGATGAGATTATATCATTTAAAATTATTATAATCATAATATATTTTACCACAAATCTATTTTATTTGTTATAAAGCTAAATCAAAGGATTTTTTAAACGATAGTGAGAGGATATCCAAGTTAAGTGTCAAGGATACACTTGAACTATGATTTACACGATGTTAAATATAATGATGACATATGCTTCCATCCTGAGAAGTTTAAATATCGTGACATGTGTTTTCATACCATATGTGCTAAATTAACCATAAGGAAATGAGAAAATTATTCATATATTCTCATTGTATGAGACCTTGAGGTTTTAGTAAGACTCTTAAAAGGTACCCTCAAGACTTTCAACTGAATTTCCAAGTCTTCACTTTAGCGTTGATACTTTAGCATGTTACTAATATCTATGATTAATATAGCAATGCGGTACATATCTAGGAAAGCAACTATAATTTAATATAGCAATGCGGTACATGTCTAGGAAAGCAACTATATTTGGAGTTTGTGGATATTCTGTGTGAAAGGAAGAATATCTTTATTAACACGTTCTATAATATTCATTGACTAGTCAATTGAGTTGGAACTCGATTATGGATATATAGATTTTATGAAAGATTGAGTATTCTCTAATTTTCAAAGGAATAATGAGATATGTCAATTAGTGTTAAAATAAAAGAGTTCTATGGTATAACGAGTTTTGTAATCTTCATATAAAACTGATTGAGTTGCTATATATCCTTAACAAGTATATAGCAAGAAAAACTCATATTCTCGAAGGTCACACGATTTATTTGCCTGTATGAAAAAGTGATATGTGATGAAATAAAAAGTGAAAGTAATGAGTGTAAGATTCAAATTACACGTGTGAGTGGGAGATAAAAGTATTAATTAATATTAATTATTATAATTAATTAATATAAATTAATAATACACACATGTCCCAAGATTTGAATTTGATTTTTGAAATGAGTAAACCATACTCACGGTTACTGTAAAAGGGCGCTTTCCTTTCCATTCTCAGATTCTGGCTTTGACGCCTCATTAGACTCATAGAGAAAATTCTCACGAGATCACTATACTAAATACGTTAAAAGGCTCTAAAATTGTTGACATTGGAAGCAGTTCGCGTGATTGTATTTCGGACCTGGGAATCACAGTTTGTACGTAGAATTCAACCCGGCTTCGTTGATTCTTCCGCTGAAATAATATTCCAAAAGAAAGACATGTTTTCTTTTCTTGTAGGAATAATCCAACACCTTCATTCTGGCCTGGCTTCTAGCTGAATATCACACTCACTGATTCGCCTTCCATGTTTATCTTGGAACACTACCGACATGCTTTTCCCTAGATCCGAGATCTCATCCTTATTTATCTCGACCGACCTAAGAGGTAAGCCGAGCTCTGGCGACCTCCTCCTAGGTCGCTATCGGAACCTTGAGAGAGGTCGCCTCGTGTTTAGTCCCCCGCTGGGTCGCCTCTTTCCCTGTTAAGTCGAACTCCCAGCCACGCCGTCCTCTTTGGACAGGGGCTCAAGAGTGACTATAGGGCTACAACAACATTTACTGTTTTTCGTGTTTTAGCGAACAAGTTTTTTATTAGTATTTAAAATGATAAAATAATTTTTAAGGAGACATATAATAGAGGAGAAGTAGATCGATCATACCCCTCCTTGAAAGTCATTTTATCATTTCAAATACAAATAAACAACTCGCTCGCTAAAACACGAGATAAAAGTAGGTGTGAACAAAGATTGGGACGGAGGAATACTTGTTATTTTATTATTAAAAAAAAATACTCTCTCCATCCCATAATAATATATTCTATGCACCATATGTTGGGAAAGAAATGTTGCTTTACTGAATAATCAACTGTCCATTTCAGAGGTATTTTAATCCTTTAAACTGGGCAATAATAAAAAAAATTGAAAGGAATTTTAAAACTAAATAAAATAAAAATAATTTAGACTATTAAAAAAAAAAATCCAACAACTTTAGTACACCGGATTTGCCTAACCAATTTTAAAATTACAAACCATCTAATCTAAGAGTACATTTGTCCAATCAAGCATTTAACCAAAATTTACAAAATTCCCTCCATTGAGAATTACACTTAAATTTAATATTAAAATTCATTTTTCCTGCTTTTAGAACACAATAAATACTCCATCAGTTCTTAAATGCTCATAACACATTCAATGCTAAAAAAAAAAAAAACCTTAATACATCTGTTAAATGTCAAGAGCACGCCTCGATATTCCATTTGATGAGAGAAATTGATTTGCTCAGTTTCTGTGGTTGACAACACCAATAGTTCAGTGCACAGAGGTAAGGTCAAGGAAGCAACTGTATCATTTGGGGTTTATAGGAGAACAGTCCAGAATGTTTGGGCTTCTTAAGAAAAAATCAAGTTTGTCAAGAGCTTTCAATATTCTTAACATCAAATAAGAAAGACATAAAAAAAGAAAAATATATTTACATCTAGATGTTAAAAGAATGAAAAGCATACCATTTAAGAAAAGAGACACAATTAGAAGACTTGCTAAGGAGTTAGAAATGAACAAGAGTCATATTGGTAGAATTGTGAAAGAATGAGTGATCAATCATCATTCCAATGATATTAAGCCTAAGCTTATAGATCAAAACAAGATACAAATGCTAAATTTCAATATGAATGCATAGGTAATGAATAGAGCTACCAGCATCACTCAGTTTTCAAGCATACATCATGTAGTACATATAGATATTAGGGTTATACTGGAAAGTATGATTTTACTTTGTATAACCAAATTGAATTTCTGTCTTATTTACTGAAATAAATTATTTATGACTGTTGATTTAAATATGATTGAATGCTATATATATATTTACTGTATATCTGTTCAATAAATAATACGAGTTACATTGTAATTAATGTGGTAATACCAGATCACAGAAGATCACATTAACAAATCCTTGTAAATAAGTATAAATTCACAACCTAGATGGAAATGAACAATCCATCGTGAATAGGATATAACAGTTTTAAAATACATTATTAATTTACTGTGCACCTGAATGTATACAAAACTTAGCCGTATACATATCAGTGAGCTCTTAAGTTATTTTAGTAACGGATAAGAATGTGCCGTAGCCAGTAGGCTTTGACTTAACATATTGATCGCTAATATATGACATGTCACGTTCTCCATAACCGCCCTACAGGCTATAAGTATTAAAAAACTTCTATTTTTTTCGTTGAGGACTTAATTATCGGCAACATGTATTAATTTTGACGTGTCATTGAGCTTAAGAGAAAGTCTCGAGTGAGATAAGAAGTCTCGCATATTATATGGATGTGATACTTTTTATATAGAGTAGAGTGGGTCACTTGTGCATCTTGGTGCACCGTGTATTTATAGTGCATTTTAGAATCGTGCAATTTGTAATACTGAAATATGAAATTTATTTTCACTAAATCGTGCGACCATCGATATGAAAAGATAGTTGCACGTTTTAATATATAAAAAAATTACATATTTCAATATTTAAACGGTTTTAAAATACACTATTAATTTACTGTGCACCTGAATGTATACAAAACTTAGACGTATACATATCAGTGAACTCTTAACTTATTATAGTAACGGATAAGAATGTGCCGTAGCCAGTAGGCTTTGACTTAACATATTGATCGCTAATATATGACATGTCACGTTCTCCATAACCGCCCTACAGGCTATAAGTATTAAAACTTCTCTATTTTTTCGTTGAGGACTTAATTATCGGCAACATGTATTAATTTTGACGTGTCATTGAGCTTAAGAGAAAGTCTCGAGTGAGATAAGAAGTCTCGCATATTATATGGATGTGATACTTTTTATATAGAATAGAGTGGGTCACTTGTGCATCTTGGTGCACCGTGTATTTATAGTGAATTTTAGAATCGTGCAATTTGTTATACTGAAATATGAAATTTATTTTCACTAAATCGTGCGACCATCGATATGAAAAGATAGTTGCACGTTTAAATATATAAAAAAATTACATATTTCAATATTTGCACGGTTTTAAAATACACTATTAATTTACTGTGCACCTGAATGTATACAAAACTTAGCCTTTAGGGTATGTTTATTTTATGTTTATATTGATGTGGATTTCAAGCAAGGGCAGAGCCAGAGCCACAATTTATGTTCGAGTAATGTGAGATTGAAATTTCATATATTATACAATAACAAAATTTAATTTATCCTTTATCTATCAAAGACGAATTACTCTCAATTCATATGATGGCTTTATTTCAAATCACTGAATTTCTGTGAGAAGTTATTTATGATATTATTATTAGTTTTTTAATTTTTTAATCTCAATAGTTCATTATTTAATTTTGATCTCTGCCTTCCATTTATTTCTTATCAATTAATTATGAATCACTCACTATTCACGTTGTTGCTATATTTTAAATTTTTTGAATTTTTATGAGAAGTTATTTATGGTATTATTAGTAATATAATTTTAATCCATAATATTAATTTTTCTAATTTAATCTACGTCATTCAATGTTTTGTAGAATAGAGTTAATATAAATATTTAATTTTTATCTTTTACTAATTTTTTTATCGCGTCTGTCTAAGGACTTTCTTCGTCTATATTCAGATTTTTTTGGTCTCATCTTTTTTTGAAAACATTTATTGGAAGATTCATAGAGGTTTTTAAAGCAATTTATTTTAAAACATCACTCCATAATTTATTAATTTATACCTCCTCTTATTATTTTTAAATATCACTAGCATGTAACCCGACATATTACGCGAGATTGAAAATATTTTTATACCATTAGTTTTAAATTAAATACTTCAGATATTTATTTGTTTGATTAATTCAATTATAGACATAATTTTTATTTTCTAATATTGAATGTGCATATTTTCATTCATTTTTTTTTCTAAATTACTGCCTCTCATTCTTCCTAATGTCTTTTTGGTCTATTAAAATATTTATATAATAAATATCATTCTGATATTTTCTCCCTTCATTATATCATATATACCCATAATAATTAATTTTTATGGTCATTTAAATTTTCTTATATCAACATTAGTTTTAATTTTTTATAATTAAATATTTCTAACAATAATTACTATTGGCTGGGAAAATTATTCACATAATATATTTATAAAAAAAAAAATAACCATGAATTGTAATCATGAGGGGTATATATGAGATAATGAGGGGTGAAAATGTTAAAACGACATGTAAGTAATTTAGAATAAATAAATTAATGAAAATATACACAAATAATATTACTACGTAGTACCATAAAAAGTATACCTATAATTAAATTAATTAAATATTTAAAATATTTAATTTAAAATTAATAATAAATTTTTTATTTTGAATCCTACGTAGTACGAGGGGTTACGTGCTAGTAATCTCTATAAGGCAATGGAAGAAGAAATGAAATCTATGAGTTCAAATAAAGTTTGGAAACTTGTAGATCTTCCTAAGGGACGCAAAACAATTGGGAATAAATGGATTCTCAAAATCAAAAGAAAGGTTGATGGGTCAATAGAGAGGTATAAAACTCGTTTGGTGGCAAAATGTGTCCCAATAAGTGGGTATTGATTATCAATAAACCTTTTCAATTGCTAGAGATTTGCCTCAATTAAGCCTATTACTAGCTATGGTAGCCAAGATGGATTTAGAATTACATCAAATGGATGTTAAAACGGCTTTTCTCAATGAAGAATTAGATGAAGAAATCTACATGCTTCATCCTCGTAGGGATTTATTCTTCAAGGTCAAGAGGATAAAGTTTGTGTCGAAAAAAGTCAATTTACTGGACTTAAACAAGTCTCAAGACAAAGGGTATTTGAGATTTCGACTACTCTAATCTTATACAATTTCATTACTTTAAACGAAGACCAATGTTTTATGTTAAACCATCCAATGATAGTTTTGTTTTTCTATCACTATACGTGGATGATATACTTTTAAATTTGAAATGACAAAAAGTATCTTAAGACCATTAAAAATGGCTATCTTCAAACTTTGCAATGAAAGATATGGGTGAAGCGTAATACATTCTTTGTGTAAAAATTCATAGAGATCTTTCAAAGAAGTTACTTGGATTGTCTCAAGAGACATACATAAAGAAACTTCTAGAACGCTTTCAAAATGGATAAATATAAGTCTCAGAGATACTTCGCTATAAAAGGAGAGATATTAAGCCGTGACATGTGTCCCGAGACTCAAGTAGAAAAGGACGAAATGTCCAAAGTACCATACGCTAATGCGATTGTAAGTCCGATGTATGCAATATTGTACACACGCCCGCACATTTGTTATGTCGCTGGTCCGTTAGCGTGTATCAATCTAATTCGTGAAAAAAAACATCGATGACAAGTTAAAAGGATTTTCAGATACCTAAAAGGAATCGCATATTATTGTCTTTGTTATCAAGGAAATAATATGACAATCGAGTGGATTTCTAGACTCGATCGAGTGATGATTTAGACGAACGAAATTGACTTCGGGTTATGTCTTTTGCTTAATAATGGAGCAATCTCATAGTGTAGCAAGAAACAAACTTGCACCAAGACTATCCACTATGGAAGCCAAATTTGTGGCATGTGCATCTGCGGTACAAGAAGCAATTTGGTTAAGGAGATTCCAGAAACATTAGGGAATTGTAAACGCTGAAGTGGGAGCTATAATAATTCATTGTGATAATCAAGTTGCGATTGCTTACACAAAAGGTCCCAAATATCATGGAAAGACCAAACATATTGGCATGAAATACAACTTTGTTAGAGATATTATAGAAAAGAAGAAAGTGATGCTTAAATACATTTTGACTCGATTGATGTTAGCAAATCCTTTCACTAAACCTATTCCCAGAGATGCTTTTCTGGGACATGTTAAAGGTTTAGGTTTGCATAGGATATAACTTAATGCGAAGTGAATGTTGTATGTTGTAAATGTAACTATTGTTATAATTTAGTATAATTATGTGTACATGTATTGTGAATTATATGAAGTTTCATATATTAGTATGTCTACAAGTAAGATTGACTTTCTCATACGAGTAATCACCTTTGACTATTTGATATGTGCAAAGATGAGATTATATCATTTAAAATTATTATAATCATAATATATTTTACCACAAATCTATTTTATTTGTTATAAAGCTAAATCAAAGGATTTTCTAAACGATAGTGAGAGGATATCCAAGTTAAGTGTCAAGGATACACTTGAACTATGATTTACACGATGTTAAATATAATGATGACATATGCTTCCATCCTGAGAAGTTTAAATATCGTGACATGTGTTTTCATACCATATGTGCTAAATTAACCATAAGGAAATGAGAAAATTATTCATATATTCTCATTGTATGAGACCTTGAGGTTTTAGTAAGACTCTTAAAAGGTACCCTCAAGACTTTCAACTGAATTTCCAAGTCTTCACTTTAGTGTTGATACTTTAGCATGTTACTAATATCTATGATTAATATAGCAATGCGGTACATGTCTAGGAAAGCAACTATAGTTTAATATAGCAATGCGGTACATGTCTAGGAAAGCAACTATATTTGGAGTTTGTGGATATTCTGTGTGAAAGGAAGAATATCTTTATTAACACGTTCTATAATATTCATTGACTAGTCAATTGAGTTGGAACTCGATTATGGATATATAGATTTTATGAAAGATTGAGTATTCTCTAATTTTCAAAGGAATAATGAGATATGTCAATTAGTGTTAAAATAAAAGAGTTCTATGGTATAACGAGTTTTGTAATCTTCATATAAAACTGATTGAGTTGCTATATATCCTTAACAAGTATATAGCAAGAAAAACTCATATTCTCGAAGGTCACACGATTTATTTGCCTGTATGAAAAAGTGATATTTGATGAAATAAAAAGTGAAAGTAATGAGTGTAAGATTCAAATTACACGTGTGAGTGGGAGATAAAAGTATTAATTAATATTAATTATAATAATTAATTAATATAAATTAATAATACACACATGTCCCAAGATTTGAATTTGATTTTTGAAATGAGTAAACCATACTCACGGTTACTGTAAAAGGGCGCTTTCCTTTCCATTCTCAGATTCTGGCTTTGACGCCTCATTAGACTCATAGAGAAAATTCTCACGAGATCACTATACTAAATACGTTAAAAGGCTCTAAAATTGTGGACATTGGAAGCAGTTCGCGTGATTGTATTTCGGACCTGGGAATCACAGTTTGTACGTAGAATTCAACCCGGCTTCGTTGATTCTTCCGCTGAAATAATATTCCAGAAGAAAGACATGTTTTTCTTTTCTTGTAGAATAATCCAACACCTTCATTCTGGCCTGGCTTCTAGCTGAATATCACACTCACTGATTCGCCTTCCATGTTTATCTTGGAACACGGCTGGGACATGCTTTTCCCTAGATCCGAGATCTCTTCCTTATTTATCTCGACCGACCTAAGAGGTAAGCCGAGCTCTGGCGACCTCTCCCAGGAGGTCGCTATCGAGAACCTTGAGAGAGGTCGCCTCGTGTTTAGTCCCGCCGCTTGGGTCGCCTCTCTTTCTGTTAAGTCGAACTCCGGTAGCCACGTCGTCCTCTTTGGACAAAAAAGAGAGTGACTATAGGGCTACAACAACATTTGAGTTTTTTAGTGTTTTTAGCGAACAAGTTTTTTATTAGTATTTAAAATGATAAAATAATTTTTAAGGAGACATATAATAGAGGAGAAGTAGATCGATCATACCCCTCCTTGAAAGTCATTTTATCATTTCAAATACAAATAAACAACTCGCTCGCTAAAACACGAGATAAAAGTAGGTGTGAACAAAGATTGGGACGGAGGAATACTTGTTATTTTATTATTAAAAAAAAATACTCTCTCTATCCCATAATAATATATTCTATGCACCATATGTTGGGAAATAAATGTTGCTTTACTGAATAATCAACTGTCCATTTCAGAGGTATTTTAATCCTTTAAACTGGGCTATAATAAAAAAATTGAAAGGAATTTTAAAACTAAATAAAATAAAATAATTTAGACTATTAAAAAAAAAATCCAACAACTTTAGTACACCGGATTTGCCTAACCAATTTTAAAATTACAAACCATCTAATCTAAGAGTACATTTGTCCAATCAAGCATTTAACCAAAATTTACAAAATTCCCTCCATTGAGAATTACACTTAAATTTAATATTAAAATTCATTTTTCCTGCTTTTAGAACACAATAAATACTCCATCAGTTCTTAAATGCTCATAACACATTCAATGCTAAAAAAAAAAAACCTTAATACATCTGTTAAATGTCAAGAGCACGCCTCGATATTCCATTTGATGAGAGAAATTGATTTGCTCAGTTTCTGTGGTTGACAGCACCAATAGTTCAGTGCACAGAGGTAGGGTCAAGGAAGCAACTGTATCATTTGGGGTTTATAGGAGAACAGTCCAGAATGTTTGGGCTTCTTAAGAAAAAATCAAGTTTGTCAAGAGCTTTCAATATTCTTAACATCAAATAAGAAAGACATAAAAAAGAAAAATATATTTACATCTAGATGTTAAAAGAATGAAGAGCATACCATTTAAGAAAAGAGACACAATTAGAAGACTTGCTAAGGAGTTAGAAATGAACAAGAGTCATATTGGTAGAATTGTGAAAGAATGAGTGATCAATCATCATTCCAATGATATTAAACCTAAGCTTATAGATCAAAACAAGATACAAATGCTAAATTTCAATATGAATGCATAGGTAATGAATAGAGCTACCAGCATCACTCAGTTTTCAAGCATACATCATGTAGTACATATAGATATTAGGGTTATACTGGAAAGTATGATTTTACTTTGTATAACCAAATTGAATTTCTGTCTTATTTACTGAAATAAATTATTTATAACTGTTGATTTAAATATGATTGAATGTTATATATATATTTACTGCATATCTGTTCAATAAATAATACGAGTTACATTGTAATTAATGTGGTAAACCAGATCACAGAAGATCACATTAACAAATCCTTGTAAATAAGTACAAATTCACAACCTATGATGGAAATGAACAATCCATCGTGAAAGGTTGAGGTGTAAGACTCAGATTGACTTGTCTTGACCAAGAGATTGCACTAGTGCATTATGATGCGCTGAACATGACCTACAACGAAGGATAGATTCTTCAGTACTGAATGTAGAAGAATTAGACCTCATTGGTTTGTTATTTCTTAATCTCTCCCCTTAAATAGATTGTGTGTAATTAATGATTATTGCTTTGATTCATGTTGATAGAGAATCAATGCGATACAATACTTTGTGCTTTGGGCAATATTATTATTTACATGACGATTGTTAAGATTTAATACAGAGAATCGTGTGCAAGTACGTTTTGTGTGATTTATCCCCTTGGTAGCTCAGAAGTTTTATCATACCAAATCTTGCAAGTGGAATTAGTTTTTCCGGTATGAATAATAATGTTGAGTCGACTTTTACTCCAAGGAAAAAGATATTAATTAATATAAAGCTATTCAAATGGCTTGAATTGATTAATGGACTGAATAATCTTAATCACGGAAAATAATAACCGGGAGTCATATTACAGTAATATGGGTTAAGATAGATAGTGCAATATTACTTTTATAGTGGAATTAATAAATATTAATGGACTGAATAATAATGTGGCTCAATATTGCTAATTCAGAGCCCATTGGAAGGTCCAACCTTAATTCTCCTAAAGGCCCCTCAAGTAGCCAATTTAAAGTCCAATAACTGAAAAATGTGATTAAAATAAAAGAAATAATCGTTGCCTATTTTTCCTCATTATTTTCAAAAATTAGGAGGAAGAAAGATGAAAAAAAATTCTTTATTTTTTTGGAAAGATTTTATGGAAAAAGATAAGTATTCTTGGAATACAAGGTTATCCCATAAATTCAAGAAAATATCAAATCTTATTCTTTCCTTTTTAGTTTTTTTTTTCCGAAAATAGCAATAAATAAGGAGGTGAGATTTTTGTGGATATTTATTTTAGGAGAGAGAATATATTATGATATATTCAAGTTTCTTGTGGGATAAGAAAAGATTCATCCCACATCTAAAATTCCTTGTTATTTTATCCCCCCTCCTTATCTATAAATAGGGGATGAATTTTTCATCCTCAACACAGTTCCATGAGTTGAAAAAAATTAAAAATCCAAAAAGGTGGTGCAACATATTTTTTTCCCTTTTTGTTAATTGTTCGTGAGCATCCTCCCACCGGATTATCGGACAAAGACGTGGGAATACTTGAGAAGGACTTTGGGTTTGTTCGTTGAACGAGTACTCATTTTCTCCACGTTGATTTGACAAAAGTTACGCCAAATAAAATTCCTAAAAAAAAATCCGTGTCTCGGATTTACGTGATTACATTATGTGCATGATTGTTGTTGAAATTATTATTTGAGTTAATATAAGATTAATTCATGCTAGTAATAATTTTAAGAATTAAGTTTGTATTTAAATATCATCCTGAATAAATTCGAGCAATTAATTCCCCAACAATAGATGATAAATAGTTTTACAAGACAAGACCTACTGAGAAGTGTTATAAGCTGTCAGAAGAAGAGGACCAATATAGGCCATGCAAAAGAGAGATTTATCCCAAAAGTTATGTTCATATGTGCAGTAACTAGACTACTATATTTAAATGAGGGGCAAGGTTGCTCATATTGATGGTAAATAATGACTTTTTTCTTTCACAATAAAGAAACCAACACAAAGAAACTCAAGGAATAGTGTGAGAGGTACATTGGACATTAAGATTAATCTATCACCAAACAAATCATCAAATACTGTCTTTTGAATAAGTATTGTATTTTTTAATTATATATCTCAAAATTTTCAAAAATTTATATTTTAAAGTCAAAAATTTTTATCATTTCGCCTTATTGGGATACTAAAATTTTGTTGCCCTTACTCAATGAAAATTTTGTTTCCCTTGGGACGAAATTCTGAATCCGTCCCTATTTATACGGGTAAAAATAGTCTGGAGAAATATTGTAGCCTTTTACATTCCTAATGCCGTCACCTTCCCTCCAAAAATTATATATATATATATATATATATATATATATATGAATTTCCATATGAACAATACTCTTTTGACCTCCAGTACTACTACCAACAAATGGAAAGACAATTTGATGTGGGAAGTCAACTGTAATATATATAAAAAGCAAAGTATTTATTGAAGTTGGAGTTAAACCTTTAGCAAAATCAGGCTACATGTCTGTGCTTTTGGATGATATATTGATTCGTTACATGCACTACCATTCCAGTTGACTCCTCAAGAAATGACGCCCTAATTGCTGAAATTATATTAAATAACAATTTTCTACAAGTAAGGTTTATTTTGTTTCTGTGTAATTTTCGTGCAAATTTGATTTCTTATAACGAATTTCTTGCAATTTTCTGAACATAGCAAGATGATTTCTAGAAATTTCTGCAATTTTATGACGATGGTGGCTGCATGGGAAGGCTAGGCAAAAATTTGGGTCAACATTTATTTTACAAATTGATTACATATATTCAATTTTTAATATATAATTAGTATATTACATTTTCTTACGTTATCCATGAATTTCATATCTTACTCTAATAAACAATAACATTAAAATAATATATTTCACTACATCTTATTACATAAATAAAATAAATAAACAAACATATTTTTTAATACCAAAGTAGACTACATGAATCAATAATAATATGCATGGATTAATCTTTAATTTCCAATCTTATTACATCTTAATTATCACACGCTTAATAATACACATTTCACCAGTCGTGGTACTAAATAATCTCCTTACTATTTTTAACCCCAAACATAACCTAGATTGAACACATGCATCCAATCTTGTATCAATTGAAGGTTTACATACATCAATTTTATTGGTCAACTTATATGTTAAAGTTTCTATTTTATTCATAACTTGTCTTAATTTTCAGATATATGAACGCGATATCCATTAGGAAACTGTAAACCAGGTGCTCGAAGAATGCCTCCTCCTTTGCTCGCTTTCAACCTTTTAGACAATGGTTAATATTGAATATTTGTTAATTAATTTAATATCTTGACACATATATAATTTTAGAATATTAATTAATTAATTATTCTTACTTGTATTTAGTGACCAAGGAATGGAGAAAAACAGCCATCTGCAGCTTGGCAAAATCAGCTCCTACACAAAGTCTCAAACCACCTCCAAAGACCATGAAGTTTCTTGATGCAATACTTGTGTCTATTCCCTGTATTATGCATCATCATATATATAAATACTTTTCTCATCATATATATTAAGCAAATCAAAACATCAGCGAACATGAGTCTACGTGAACTCTTTTTCTTCGAGTATTGTTGTGTATATGAAGTGCGCCTGTTATTTATACACACTATCACTATTTTGCATATGAAGTGTCGACGCTATTTAAAATTCAAGTGTTTTTTTTATAATAACAATGTCACTTGATGGATAAAAGAGAATTCAAATATACCTGAGTTCACATGTCATATATATATATATATTCAATAGTTCTTGATATTAACGAGTGAGTCTCATGTACATTCTGTAATAGACCGCCTTTTATAGTATATTTTAGAATGTAACTTTTTATATTGAAATATATAATTTATTTAGATTAAATGAAAAAATAGTTATCGATTCAGCATAAACAAATTGCATTGTTTAGTATACCAAATTGCATGCATTATAAGTGCACGGTGCACTAAAATGAACACGGGACTTTACCAATTAAAAATGATATAGGATGATTAAATAAATTACCTCCCATCTCCATGGATTGAAGTCAAGGGGATTTAGATATTTGGTTGGGTTTAAGTGCGCAGCTGGAGGACACACCATAATCGCCCAATTAGCAGGAATAGTATATTCTGCAGTATTAATTTTGTTTATTTTATTTCACATGAATCAATCTGAGCTTACTCCTTATAATTTACTATAGAAGTGATAAATATGTTTTATGGAACCTTTAAATTTGGTTTCTTTCAATGCTTTTCTGAAGATTACCGGAACTATATTAGCCAGCCTGGTGGTTTCATTGATAAACTACAACTTAATTCTGTTAGTTGAAGAACTAATTTCCAAATTAAATCAATTTTATGCATGTAGTATGGATAGATGGTTCACTATTTTGTACTCCCCCATCCCATACTTGTTTACCCTTTTTACGAAAGGTATGGTCCGTCCCACACTTGCTTGCCCTTTTCCATAAAAGACAATAAAACAATTATACTCTTTTTCGATTATCCTTCAACATGTCAAAATTACATCCCATGTCATTATTTTTACCCACAAAAAGTAATCTACTTTAATAATAAAATAGAGTTGACTACATTACTTCAACTAAAAGTCACTTTATCACTTTACATACTATTAAACAACTCTCACATTAAAATCCGTGCGGGAAGCAAAGACGGAGGGAGTACATGTTAGTAAGTTTTTAAAAGGTTGTACCTATTAATCAGTGTTTTCATAATTGAACTGAACGGACCACCGGTCAACGGTTCAACCGGTCGGACCGGTTCAACCGTTGAAATGATTTCTGCCTAATTCTTTTCAATATTTCTTATATTTAGTTCAAAAATAAAATAAATATACACCTATAAAAATTTAAACATATACTCCCCCCGTCTTCTAAATTTATACACATTTCACTTTTGCACGTAGTTCAATAAACTAGTTTTGCATTAATAATCGAAATGATAAAGTGACTTTTAAGGATGAGTAAGATAGATGAGGGGCTTATCTACTATACCCATCCTTAAAAGTCACTTTATCATTTCAATTCCTAATACAAAACTCGCTCGCAAAAGCTACGTGCAAATAGTAAATTAGTATAAATTTGGTGGACAGAGGGAGTATCTTATAACTTTTCATATTTAAGAAAACACAATAGAGTCATGGTCATAATAAAAAAACAACACAATAATATGAGAGAAAATAACATAAAAGGAGAAAGGTGAACCTTATATTTTTATCCCACATCGAGTAAGTATTAGAGGAAAAAGTGAGAGAAAGTAATATAAAGGGGGAATTGATGAATCTCATAATTTTGTCCCACTTCGAAAGTGTTAGAGGAATATGTGAGAGAAAATAATATAAAAGGGGAAGAAGTGTAACTCATATATATATCCCACATCGAAAGTGTTAGAGGAAAATGTGAAAGAAAATAATGTAAAAAGGAAGAAGTGTACCTCACCTTATATATTTGTCTCACATCAAAAGTATTGGAGGAAAATGTGAGAGGAGGAAAATATGAGAGGAAGTATTATAAAGACCATTGCTAAACTCGGTCTGTGCGGTGGTCCAAGTACCGAGAAGCTTCGTGCCCCGTCGCTAAAATCGACGCTAAACGGTCCAATTTGACCCGGTTTGAATATTATGTCGCTAAACCGCATCTATTCTGCAACTAATAGCGGCAGTTACCAAAACTGTCGCCAAAATCGTCCCGTCGCTAAAATCCGTCGTTAAAATCCGCATTTTTTAGTGATCGGAAGTGTTGGAGGAAAATGTGAGAGGAAGTATTATAAAAGGGGTGAAGGTGGACCTTGATTCATATATTTATCCCACCTCATACATTTACCTAATTAATATTTTAAAAAAAAAGGCAAAATCAATTTTTTTCAGTTGGGCAGTTTGCCGGTTGAACCAATTTTTTTTTCCGATTTTGACCCATTAAAATTGGTTCAACCTCAAAAGCAGTTTTTAGGTGTGTTTTCAACTGGTTTACCGGCCCAATGAGTAATTATCCGGTCCAAATATAATTTTTAAATACCCACACAACTCCAAAATTGCTATTGAAAACCCAATCATACCTTTAAGTTGTACTGTTCAATATTTTTTTATTTTAATAGATGCAAGTACATAAAACACTCAGTCGCTCTCTTCAATTTTCCTCACTCTCCCTCTCCCTCTAACGGCGATGGCGACGCCTCCCACCACCAAACCAGAAGATGTTTATTTTTTAAATAGGCTGCACAACGACACCACCGCCCATTGCCACACAGCACGCGCGGTGGAGAGTGAATCCGATGGTGAAGAGTTTTTAACCCGACGGTGGTTCCAGATCTGACGGTGGGGCGAAGCAGATCTGACAATGAACAACGCCCGCCCGTCGGTGGTACCAGATCTAACGGTAAGGCGAAGTAGATCTGACGATGAGTTCGCATTTTCATGTCTAGGATTTCAGGCGACAAGGTAGCTGATGTTCCGACGATGGTGGAAGAAAACGAAGCAAACGACGAGCGAAATTTATAGCGTTGCTGCCTCTGCTTTGCTTTTGCTAGAGTTTAGCGACATAAATAAAAGTGATGATCCAATGAATATTGATGATTATAATATTGTACAACCTGGTTTTAATTATGTATGTTTATGGAGTTGGGAACCTCATGTGTCTGATCGATTTTAATTTCTCACGAGTTTCAATTTGGTGAGGTTTTTTTTTTTTTTAGTCGATTATACGACAAATTCCAATTAGAATTTGGATTTTGTGATTTCAAATTGGATTTTGTGATTTTTTTTAAATACTGGATTTTTTATATAGACGATCTAGATTTGTGTTTTTCTTTGGGTTGGAGATGAATGATCTTTGAAATAGAGGATCTGGGTTTGAATCTCAGAATGCATAGGTTCATCAATTGATGAAACCATGCACGTTTTCGTGCATATGTTCATCATAACGTTTATATGTTCATCATTTTGATGAATATGTGCATGTCGGATTGAGTACGAAAATATGTAATTTTGGTACGAATTTTTCTATAATTTCTCAAATTTTTATATGAAAATTTTAAATTGTACATATTTTTTTTTTTGATTGGATTTTATGAATGTGTAATTTTATGGAAGTATGTTTTAAGATGAAGATGAATATGTGAAAATAAGGGTATATTAATAATTTTTGAAGCATGTTTTCTGAAATTGAAATGGAAAAAATTAAAGTGAAAATAGAAGAAAAGAAAAGAAGAGGGAAAGAAGAAGAAAATGATTGATGTAAGAAAGAAGGAAAGAAGAAGAAATTGATTGATGTGACCGGTGCTTTTTTGGTTTGCAGGGAGAGAGAGTGAAGGGTATCTTTCACTACTATTTTGGTCTTCTAAGTCACTCTCTCAAAAAAATAATGTAAAAAGAAAGAAGTGTACCTCACCTTATATATTTGTCCCACATCAAAAGTGTTGGAGGAAAATGTGAGAGGAAGAAAATATGAGAAGAAGTATTATAAAAGGGGGTGAAGGTGGACATTTATTCATATATTTATCACACCTCATACATTTATCCCACATCGAAAGTGTTGGAGGAAAATGTGAGAGGAAGTATTATAAAAGGGGTGAAGGTGGACCTTGATTCATATATTTATCCCACCTCATACATTTAGCTAATTAATATTAAAAAAAAGAGGGAAAATCGATTTTTCCGGTTGAGCGGTTTGCCGGTTGAACTAGTTTTTTTCCGATTTTGACCAGTTATAACCGGTTCAACCTCAAAAGCGATTTTTAGGTGTGTTTTCAACCGGTTTGCCGGTCGGTTCGAACCGGTTACAAAAACACTGCTATTAACAACTTGATTCAAAATTTTGTACCCACATTAATTATTCCATTAGTTTTCGAGTTGCTCACCGTCAATTCTTCCAACACTCGGGGATACTCCACAAGAAATTTGATTGCTAGAGTGAGTGCGAGTGAGGTTGTTTCATAGCTGGCAAAGAGCAACGCAAACATTAAATCTAGGGCTATTTCTTCAGTGAGAAAACTTCCTGTTTCCCCAACTTCTTCCACCACATAATCAAAGAAATCACGAGTTCCATCACTAGTTTCTCTTCCAATTTCTCGTCTTTGTTGCAACATGTTCTTCAGCATCTTCATCGCCTTCTTTCTTCCCTGTAAGCATTTGTGGTACGGCGTTCCAGGAATGTTCACCGGAAACGAAATTAATCCCTTTATGAAAGCTGCAAAATTTGCCCGGAGATCTTCCGAGGATTTCTCCGGCTCATAACTGATTAACTTTTTAGCTGTGAACTCAAATATCATCTGCACAAGTAGGGACGGACACATAAATTTTATTGAAGGGGTCAAAATTTATAAAAATTACATAAAACATTTTACTTAGAAAATTCAATTGATTATATTGTAAAATTGATCATTATTTATACATTTATACATGCACTGAACAAATAAACTATAAAAAAGTTACAATATATATGGTCTTAAGATTGACAAAATGTTATGATAAATATAAAAAATTAAAGGGAAAAAGTATAAAATAAAAAAGTGGCTTCATAGGTGTTGAAATCATGACTTCTTGGTTAGAAAAAAAAGGCTATACCACCTGGACAACCATATTTGTTAACAATTAATTTTTATATTATTTAAACAATTCAAAAATTTCAGGTGGGTCCAATGCCCTCCTTGGCCCTTTGATGGGTCCGTCCCCATACACAAAAAATATATATATTACAAAAACTTGTATGAAATTATCTCGCCGAGTGATGCTTATGTTAGCAAGCCACATAAAAATGATTTTTTTAATTATATCATATTTTACTTAAAATAAAAATATACTCCTTCCGTCTGTCATAATTAATTCTTTGGGCACATTTTCTAAGAAAAAATAGATAAAGTAAAGGGTGTTATAAGATATTATAGGGTTCATTTATGGATAAAGTAAATTTTGTGGGTAAAGTACAATGGTAATATGGGTAATTTGGTGGATGGACAAATAAAACACAATTTTGGTGGATGGAGGGAGTATTTTTTAATTGATTTTTTACCTAAAAATTAAAATATATTAACTATCAAATCTGAGGCTTGTAAATATATATATATAACTTGGATGATAAAAAATATATTAACAATAAAAGTATTTAAGTCTTTGGTTTACATATTATATTTTTAGTTATACATGATAAATAATTTTCACATGTACCAAAAATCAAATAAAGAATGGATAAATAATATAATTATATATTAATATTAAGAGTAAGAATTATAAAATACCAAATATGACCTTAATTTTTTTTTGACAGGAATATGATCTTATATTTGGGAATGTTTAATTGATATGTTTTATATTTTTCATGCCTTGCACTAATTTTTTCATCCTTTAGATCATGAATGGATAGTTATAATGTCTTTCATGTCCCAAAAGTGTTGAGATTTCCAAATTTTTATTTGTTTTAAATCCCATGGAACATATATACTTCCTCTCTCCCAACTCTTTCTTCACACCACTCTTTTTTTTCATTTTTTGCGAGCGAATTATTTATTAGTATTTAAAATATTAAAATACCTTTTAAGAAGGGGTATGATAGATGTATCTCTCATCTATAATTATATGTCTCCTTAAAAATGATTTTATCATTTCAAATTTTAATAAAAAAACTCACTCGGTGAAACACGAGAAAACAGTAAATGTGAACAAAGAGTTGAAAAGGACGTAGTATATCTTATAACACTGCATCACTAAGTGTATCGCGCAATTTTAACTGCATTAAATTTTCATTGAGTATTGTTAATCCTTTTCACTTAACATTATTAAATATTTTAATGGAATAACATTAATTGTACATCAATTACACGATGCAACTCATATATGATTTAATCTCCTTGTTACCTGTGCAGTTGCCTCCTTCATGTCAACACTTGTCTGAGATGATGACCACATTCTTAAGCTCCTATTTGATGCCTCTTCAATCTCTGAGATCATTTGTTTAAGGTTTTCTGGGCCAAATAAATTCAGGACCATATTCTTGAGGTACTTAAACATGAAACCATGCAAAGAACCTATATTTTGTGTCCCAAATATTTTAGAGAAGGTATCTGGATAACAGCTTTGAAATAACTCTCCTCTTTGTTGAAAGATGTAGTAGTTAAGCTCTGCATCGCTTGATACTATTACTTTTCATCCCACTATACTAGTCTTGAAAAATGGCCCATACCGAAAAATGAGTAAAACCCGACTTAAGCATGGGGATGGATCCAGAATTTCATCTCAAGGGAGTGAAATCTTTCATTGAAATTTTTTTAGTATTCCAATAGAGCGAAATGATAAAATTTTACTTGAGCTGCTCCTGAATATCTACTACTGGACTAAAAAAATGGAAATCGATTTGAATATAATCGTGCAAATTTTTTTGAGCTCAATAATAATAATTGACTCAAGACGCCACCAATTTAATATCACATGTATACTCTATTTTCGATTCGTTTAGAATACATTTGCATGTCTTTTAACTTGTATTGATTATAATTTATGTCCCCTATATTTTCCATTTTAAAATTAGTCTTCAATGTCTACAAAATTCAATATTTTAGTCCCGTTACGGGCTAATGGAGGTAACCCATCCACATGCCATGTATTTTCGGTTTCTTTTAAAGAAAATTATAACATACGTGGCATCAACATGAGAAAAGCGGACGATTGCTACCAAATTGTTTTAACACAAAAATATGTTTTTCATCAAAAAAAAATAAAAAACAGTTCAAAATTTATGGATTTTCTCCAAACCCAAAGTCCACAAATCCACAAAAAGATATGTGTTCAGGTGAAAAAATTAAAAAAATTCTATCATACGTATCTTTTAGTTTAATGCCACACCTTATATTTTTAAGAGAACAGAAAATACACAACAAGACACCTATTATTGGATTGATTTACTCTGTTAGCCGGTAAAATGACTAAAATACTGAATTTTGTAAACATAGATGGTTAAATTCAAAATCAAAATACTTAAAGGAACATAAATCAAAATCGGTACAAATTAAAGGAAAATAAATATATTTACATGTTACATTTACACTAATATGCTAATTATTTATTGTATATTATAAGTAAAATAAAGAATTCCTAATTAATGTTATTTGAGTGTCCAACCACCCATTAAGGGTCAAGATAAGAATTTTCAAACTCGAGTTACCGAGGGAAGCTCGAGTTTGAGTCGAATATGATCAAACTTAATCTATTTACTAATCGGATTAATTCGAGCTCGACATGATTAATTAAAATTTGAACCTTTGCATCCTTTCCTTGATAAAAGGAGAAAGGTCAAAAGAGTTGTTGGGAGCAAAGAATTGAAGAGTCTCCCCAAGAAGTGGCAACCCCATCGAACCTGGTGGGAGAACTCCATTTCTACACCTCAGATCCCAGCTCTTGAAAAGCCATTTTGTGACAACAAGTAAAGCCCCAATGTAGAAAACTATAGCAAACATTTTGTAGTGAAAAATTTATGAAATGAATTTTCAAGAAAAGAAACCTTGAAATTGAAACGTACAAATGATATCTCGTATTTATGCTACATTTACTAACAAACACCATACCATTAGTTATTCCTAATCTACAAAGAGAAAATCAAGCACGTGCACAATTGCTAGCTAGAAGTTTGTCATTTTTTTGGACGCAATTCCTTAATTACAAACTTTAGTGCAAGGTGGGGGGTGCTCGACTGCCAATTTTCGATTTCTGCATCGTTGATAATAATATCATAACCGATCCAACCCAATTTTATCTGGCTTAATTTTATCCGATCCAACCCAATTTTATCTGGCTTAATATATTACTAAACAAACTAAATTTGGCTTAATTTTATCCGATCCAACCCAATTTTAACACGAGTTTCTTCATCACGAGATCTTTTATTGTGAATTTTATTAGAAAAAATTACTAATAGATATAATTTCAAATTATTAATACGTACAGATGAGATTGCATATATAGCCAAAATTATATTATATTTATGCATATACAATTATTTAATATCTATTAGTAAATTATAATTTTAAAACATGAGGCACACTTGCATGAGATTATCTCATAAGGAGACGAGACATAAGTTGGGCATTGACGTTTTAACAAAATTTGAGAGGAGTGAGTGTAATTTATGCAAAGTTATACGTTATCTCATATCTGAGACCGTCTCACATGAATTTTTGTCTTAAAATATACATATCAGCGAGCTCTTAAGTTATTATAGTAACGGATAAGAATGTGCCGTAGCCAGTAGGCTTTGACTTAACATATTGATCGCTAATATATGACATGTCACGTTCTCCATAACCGCCCTACAGGCTATAAGTATTAAAACTTCTCTATTTTTTCGTTGAGGACTTAATTATCGGCAACATGTATTAATTTTGACGTGTCATTGAGCTTAAGAGAAAGTCTCGAGTGAGATAAGAAGTCTCGCATATTATATGGATGTGATACTTTTTATATAGAGTAGAGTGGGTCACTTGTGCATCTTGGTGCACCGTGTATTTATAGTGCATTTTAGAATCGTGCAATTTGTTATACTGAAATATGAAATTTATTTTCACTAAATCGTGCGACCATCGATATGAAAAGATAGTTGCACGTTTTAATATATAAATAAATTACATATTTCAATATTTGCACGGTTTTAAAATACACTATTAATTTATTGTGCACCTGAATGTATACAAAACTTAGCCTTTAGGGTATGTTTATTTTATGTTTATATTGATGTGGATTTCAAGCAAGGGCAGAGACAGAGCCACAATTTATGTTCGAGTAATGTGAGATTGAAATTTCATATATTATACAATAACAAAATTTAATTTATCCTTTATCTATCAAAGATTTAATTACTCTCAATTCATATGATGGCTTTATTTCAAATCACTGAATTTCTGTGAGAAGTTATTTATGATATTATTATTAGTTTTTTAATTTTTTAATCTCAATAGTTCATTATTTAATTTTGATCTCTGTCTTCCATTTATTTCTTATCAATTAATTATGAATCACTCCCTATTCACGTTGTTGCTATATTTCAAATTTTTTGAATTTTTATGAGAAGTTATTTATGGTATTATTAATAATATAATTTTAATCCATAATATTAATTTTTCTAATTTAATCTACGTCATTCAATGTTTTGTAGAATAGAGTTAATATAAATATTTAATTTTTATCTTTTACTAATTTTTTTTCGCGTATTCTGCCTCTAAGGACTTTCTTCGTCTATATTCAGATTTTTTTGGTCTCATCTTTTTTTGAAAACATTTATTGGAAGATTCATAGAGGTTTTTAAAGCAATTTATTTTAAAACATCACTCCATAATTTATTAATTTATACCTCCTCTTATTCTTTTTAAATATCACTAGCATGTAAACCCGCATATTACGAGATTGAAAATATTTTTATACCATTAGTTTTAAATTAAATACTTTTATATTTATTTGTTTGATTAATTCAATTATAGACATAATTTTTTATTTTCTAATATTGAATGTGCATATTTTCATTCATTTTTTTTTTTTCTAAATTACTTGCCTCTCATTCTTCCTAATGTCTTTTTTGGTCTATTAAAATATTTATATAATAAATATCATTCTCGATATTTTTTCCCCTTCATTATATCATATATACCCATAATAATTAATTTTTATGGTCATTTAAATTTTCTTATATCAACATTAGTTTTAATTTTTATAATTAAATATTTCTAACAATAATTACTATTGGCTGGGAAAAATTATTCACATAATATATTTATAAAAAAAAAAAAAAAATAACCATGAATTGTAATCATGAGGGGTATATATGAGATAATGAGGGGTGAAAATGTCAAAACGACATGTAAGTAATTTAGAATAAATAAATTAATGAAAATATACACAAATAATATTATTACTACGTAGTACCATAAAAAGTATACCTATAATTAAATTAATTAAATATTTAAAATATTTAATTTAAAAATTAATAATAAATTTTTTATTTTGAATCCTACGAGTACGAGGGGTTACGTACTAGTAATCTTATAAGGCAATGGAAGAAGAAATGAAATCTATGAGTTCAAATAAAGTTTGGAAACTTGTAGATCTTCCTAAGGGGACTTAAAACAATTGGGAATAAATGGATTCTCAAAATCAAAAGAAAGGTTGATGGGTCAATAGAGAGGTATAAAACTCGCTTGGGGCAAAAAAAGTGTCCCAATAAGTGGGTATTGATTATCAATAAACCTTTTTCACTGCTGTGAGATTTGCCTCAATTACTTTATTACTAGCTATGGTAGCCAGTATGGATTTAGAATTACATCAAATGGATGTTAAAACGGCTTTTCTCAATGAAGAATTAGATGAAGAAATCTACATGCTTCATCCTGTAGGATTTATTCTTCAAGGTCAAGAGGATAAAGTTTGTAAGCTGAAAAAGTCAATTTACGGACTTAAACAAGTCTCAAGACAGTGGTATTTGAGATTTCAGACTACTCTAATCTTATACAATTTCATTACTTTAAACGAAGACCACTGTGTTTATGTTAAACGATCCAATGATAGTTTTGTTTTTCTATCACTATACGTGGATGATATACTTTTAGCTGGAAATGACAAAAAGTATCTTAAGACCATTAAAAAATGGCTATCTTCAAACTTTGCAATGAAAGATATGGGTGAAGCAGAATACATTCTTTGTGTAAAAATTCATAGAGATCTTTCAAAGAAGTTACTTGGATTGTCTCAAGAGACATACATAAAGAAACTTCTAGAACGTTTCAAAATGGATAAATATAAGTCTGTAGATACTTCTGTTATAAAAGGAGAGATATTAAGCCGTGACATGTGTCCCGAGACTCAAGTAGAAAAGGACGAAATGTCCAAAGTACCATACGCTAATGCGATTGTAAGTCTGATGTATGCAATATTGTACACACGTCCAGACATTTGTTATGTCGTTGGTCTGGTTAGCAGGTATCAATCTAATTCGTGAAAAAAACACTGGATGACAGTTAAAAGGATTTTCAGATACCTAAAAGGAACTGCATATTATTGTCTTTGTTATCAAGGAAATAATATGACACTGAGTGGATTTCTTTGCTCGCATCGAGTGATGATTTGCATTTAACGTAAATTGACTTCCTCCGTTATGTCTTTTGCTTAATAATGGAGCAATCTCATAGTGTAGCAAGAAACAAACTTGCACCAAGACTATCCACTATGGAAGCCAAATTTGTGGCATGTGCATCTCATGTACAAGAAGCAATTTGGTTAAGGAGATTCCGTAAACATTAGGGAATTGTAAACGCTGAAGTGGGAGCTATAATAATTCATTGTGATAATCAAGTTGCGATTGCTTACACAAAAGGTCCCAAATATCATGGAAAGACCAAACATATTGGCATGAAATACAACTTTGTTAGAGATATTATAGAAAAGAAGAAAGTGATGCTTAAATACATTTTTTCGACTCGATTGATGTTAGCAAATCCTTTCACTAAACCTATTCCCGTGAGATGCTTTTCTCGGGACATGTTAAAGGTTTAGGTTTGCATAGGATATAACTTAATGCTATGAATGTTGTATGTTGTAAATGTAACTATTGTTATAATTTAGTATAATTATGTGTACATGTATTGTGAATTATATGAAGTTTCATATATTAGTATGTCTACAAGTAAGATTGACTTTCTCATACGAAGTAATCACCTTTTGACTATTTGATATGTGCAAAGATGAGATTATATCATTTAAAATTATTATAATCATAATATATTTTACCACAAATCTATTTTATTTGTTATAAAGCTAAATCAAAGGATTTTCTAAACGATAGTGAGAGGATATCCAAGTTAAGTGTCAAGGATACACTTGAACTATGATTTACACGATGTTAAATATAATGATGACATATGCTTCCATCCTGAGAAGTTTAAATATCGTGACATGTGTTTTCATACCATATGTGCTAAATTAACCATAAGGAAATGAGAAAATTATTCATATATTCTCATTGTATGAGACCTTGAGGTTTTAGTAAGACTCTTAAAAGGTACCCTCAAGACTTTCAACTGAATTTCCAAGTCTTCACTTTAGTGTTGATATTTTTTAGATGTTACTAATATCTATGATTAATATAGCAATGCGGTACATGTCTAGGAAAGCAACTATAGTTTAATATAGCAATGCGGTACATGTCTAGAAAGCAACTATATTTGGAGTTTGTGGATATTCTCAAAGAAAGGAAGAATATCTTTATTAACACGTTCTATAATATTCATTGACTAGTCAATTGAGTTGGAACTCGATTATGGATATATAGATTTTATGAAAGATTGAGTATTCTCTAATTTTCAAAGGAATAATGAGATATGTCAATTAGTGTTAAAATAAAAGAGTTCTATGGTATAACGAGTTTTGTAATCTTCATATAAAACTGATTGAGTTGCTATATATCCTTAACAAGTATATAGCAAGAAAAACTCATATTCTCGAAGGTCACACGATTTATTTGCCTGTATGAAAAAGTGATATGTGATGAAATAAAAAGTGAAAGTAATGAGTGTAAGATTCAAATTACACGTGTGAGTGGGAGATAAAAGTATTAATTAATATTAATTATTATAATTAATTAATATAAATTAATAATACACACATGTCCCAAGATTTGAATTTGATTTTTGAAATGAGTAAACCATACTCACGAAGCTTTGTAAAAAGGGCACTTTCCTTTCCATTCTCGGATTCGCTTTGACGCCTCATTAGACTCATAGAGAAAATTCTCACGAGATCACTATACTAAATAATGTTAAAAGGCTCTAAAATTGTGGACATTGAAAGCGATTCGCGGATTGTATTTCGGACACAGGAATCACAGGTTTATGCGTAGAATTCAACCCGGCCGTTGATTCTTCCAATGAAATAATATTCCGAAAGAAAGACATTTCTTTTCTTGTAGGAATAATCCAACACCTTCATTCCTCCTGCCCGGCTTCTAGTCAATATCACACTCACCGATTCGCCTTCCCATGTTTATCTTGGAACACGGCTGGGACATGCTTTTCCCTAGATCCGAGATCTCTTCCTTATTTATCTCGACCGACCTAAGAGGTAAGCCGAGCTCTGGCGACCTCTCCGGGAGGTCGCTTATCGAGAACCTTGAGAGAGGTCGCCTCGGGTTTTAGTCCCGCCATTGGGTCGCCTCTTTTCCTTAAAGTCGAACTCCGGTAGCCACGTCGTCCTCTTTGGACAGGGGCCTGAAGAGTGACTATAGGGCTACAACAACATTTACTGTTTTTCGTGTTTTAGCGAACAAGTTTTTTATTAGTATTTAAAATGATAAAATAATTTTTAAGGAGACATATAATAGAGGAGAAGTAGATAGATCATACCCCTCCTTAAAAGTCATTTTATCATTTCAAATACAAATAAACAACTCGCTCGCTAAAACACGAGATAAAAGTAGGTGTGAACAAAGATTGGGACGGAGGAATACTTGTTATTTTATTATTAAAAAAAAATACTCTCTCCATCCCATAATAATATATTCTATGCACCATATGTTGGGAAAGAAATGTTGCTTTACTGAATAATCAACTGTCCATTTAAGAGGTATTTTAATCCTTTAAACTGGGCTATAATAAAAAAATTGAAAGGAATTTTAAAACTAAATAAAATAAAATAATTTAGACTATTAAAAAAAAAATCCAACAACACCGGATTTGCCTAACCAATTTTAAAATTACAAACCATCTAATCTAAGAGTACATTTGTCCAATCAAGCATTTAACCAAAATTTACAAAATTCCCTCCATTGAGAATTACACTTAAATTTAATATTAAAATTCATTTTTCCTGATTTTAGAACACAATAAATACTCCATCAGTTCTTAAATGCTCATAACACATTCAATGCTAAAAAAAAAAAAAAAACCTTAATACATCTGTTAAATGTCAAGAGCACGCCTCGATATTCCATTTGATGAGAGAAATTGATTTGCTCAGTTTCTGTGGTTGACAGCACCAATAGTTCAGTGCACAGAGGTAAGGTCAAGGAAGCAACTGTATCATTTGGGGTTTATAGGAGAACAGTCCAGAATGTTTGGGCTTCTTAAGAAAAAAATCAAGTTTGTCAAGAGCTTTCAATATTCTTAACATCAAATAAGAAAGACATAAAAAAAGAAAAATATATTTACATCTAGATGTTAAAAGAATGAAGAGCATACCATTTAAGAAAAGAGACAATTAGGAGACTTGCTAAGGAGTTAGAAATGAACAAGAGTCATATTGGTAGAATTGTGAAAGAATGAGTGATCAATCATCATTCCAATGATATTAAGCCTAAGCTTATAGATTGAATGCTATATATATATTTACTGCATATCTGTTCAATAAATAATACGAGTTACATTGTAATTAATGTGGTAATATCAGATCACAGAAGATCACATTAACAAATCCTTGTAAATAAGTAAAAATTCACAACCTAGATGGAAATGAACAATCCATCGTGAAAGGTTGAGGTGTAAGACTCAGATTGACTTGTCTTGACCAAGAGATTGCACTAGTGCATTATGATGCTACCAACATGACCTACAAACGGCGGATAGATTCTTCAAGATCGAATGTAGAAGAATTAGACCTCATTGGTTTGTTATTTCTTAATCTCTCATCCCTTAAATAGGATTGTGTGTAATTAATGATTATTGCTTTGATTCATGTTGATAGAGAATCAATGCGATACAATACTTTGTGCTTTGGGCAATATTATTATTTACATGACGATTGTTAAGATTTAATACGAGAATCGTGTGCAAGCACGCTTTTGTGTGATTTATCCCCTGGTAGCTCGGTTTTATCATACTAAATCTTGCAAGTGGAATTAGTTTTTCCGGTATGAATAATAATGTTGAGTGACTTTTACTCCAAGGAAAAAGATATTAATTAATAAAAAAGCTATTCAATGCTTGAATTGATTAATGGACCTAATAATCTTAAACACGAAAAATAATAACCGGAGTCATATTACAAAGAATATGGGTTAAGATGGATAGTGCAATATTACTTTTATAGTGGAATTAATAAATATTAATGGACTGAATAATATTGTGGCTCAATATTGCTAATTCAGAGCCCATTGGAAGGTCCAACCTTAATTCTCCTAAAGACCCCTCAAGTAGCCAATTTAAAGTCCAATAACCAAAAAAATGTGATTAAAATAAAAGAAATAATCAAGGTTTTATTTTTCCTCATTATTTTCAAAAATTAGGAGGAAGAAAGATGAAAAAAATTTCTTGATTTTTTTGGAAAGATTTTATGGAAAAAGATAAGTATTCTTGGAATACAAGGTTATCCCATAAATTCAAGAAAATATCAAATCTTATTCTTTCCTTTTTAGTTTTTTTTTTTCCGAAAATAGCAATAAATAACGAGGTGAGATTTTTGTGGAGATTTATTTTAGGAGAGAGAATATATTATGATATATTCATGTTTCTTGTGGGATAAGAAAAGATTCATCCCACATCTAAAATTCCTTGTTATTTTACCCCCCCTCCTTATCTATAAATAGGGGATGAATTTTTCATCCTCAACACAGTTCCATGAGTTGAAAAAAATTAAAAATCCAAAAAGGTGGTGCAACATATTTTTTTTCCCTTTTTGTTAATTGTTCGTGAGCATCCTCCCACCGGATTATCGGACAAAGACGTGGGAATACTTGAGAAGGACTTTGGGTTTGTTCGTTGAACGAGTACTCATTTTCTCCACATTGATTTGACAAAAGTTACGCCCGCGTAAATTCCTAAAAATTCCGTATGCGTAGGATTTACGTGATTACATTATGTGCATGATTGTTGTTGAAATTATTATTTGAGTTAATATAAGATTAATTCATGCTAGTAATAATTTAAGAATTAAGTTTGTATTTAAATATCATCCTGAATAAATTCGAGCAATTAATTCCCCAACAATAGATGATAAATAGTTTTACAAGACAAGACCTACTGAGAAGTGTTATAAGCTGTCAGAAGAAGAGGACCAATATAGGCCATGCAAAAGAGAGATTTATCCCAAAAATTATGTTCATATGTGCAGTAACTAGACTACTATATTTAAATGAGGGGCAAGGTAGCTCATATTGATGGTAAATAATGACTTTTTTCTTTCACAATAAAGAAACCAACACAAAGAAACTCAAGGAATAGTGTGAGAGGTACATTGGACATTAAGATTAATCTATCACCAAACAAATCATCAAATACTGTCTTTTGAATAAGTATTGTATTTTTTAATTATATATCTCAAAATTTTAAAAAATTTATATTTTAAAGTCAAAATTTTTTGTCATTTCGCCTTATTGGGATACTAAAAATTTTCAAAAATTACTCAATGAAAATTTTTTTTGTTTCCCTTGGGACGAAATTTTGAATCGCCCCTATTTATAATGGGTAAAAAATAGTCTGGAGAAATATTGTAGCCTTTTATATTCCTAATGCCGTCACCTTCCCTCCAAAAATTATATATATATATATATATATATATATATATATATATATATATATGAATTTCCATATGAACAATACTCTTTTGACCTCCAGTACTACTACCAACAAATGGAAAGACAATTTGATGTGGGAAGTCAACTGTCATATATATAAAAAGCAAAGTATTTATTGAAGTTGGAGTTAAACCTTTAGCAAAATCAGGCTACATGTCTGTGCTTTTGGATGATATATTGATTCGTTACATGCACTACCATTCCAGTTGACTCCTCAAGAAATGACGCCCTAATTGCTGAAATTATATTAAATAACAATTTTCTACAAGTAAGGTTTATTTTGTTTCTGTGTAATTTTCGTGCAAATTTGATTTCTTATAACGAATTTCTTGCAATTTTCTGAACATAGCAAGATGATTTCTAGAAATTTCTGCAATTTTATGACGATGGTGGCTGCATGGGAAGGCTAGGCAAAAATTTGGGTCAACATTTATTTTACAAATTGATTACATATATTCAATTTTTAATATATAATTAGTATATTACATTTTCTTACGTTATCCATGAATTTCATATCTTACTCTAATAAACAATAACATTAAAATAATATATTTCACTACATCTTATTACATAAATAAAATAAATAAACAAACATATTTTTTAATACCAAAGTAGACTACATGAATCAATAATAATATGCATGGATTAATCTTTAATTTCCAATCTTATTACATCTTAATTATCACACGCTTAATAATACACATTTCACCAGTCGTGGTACTAAATAATCTCCTTACTATTTTTACCCCCAAACATAACCTAGATTGAACACATGCATCCAATCTTGTATCAATTGAAGGTTTACATACATCAATTTTATTGGTCAACTTATATGTTAAAGTTTCTATTTTATTCATAACTTGTCTTAATTTTCAGATATATGAACGCGATATCCATTAGGAAACTGTAAACCAGGTGCTCGAAGAATGCCTCCTCCTTTGCTCGCTTTCAACCTTTTAGACAATGGTTAATATTGAATATTTGTTAATTAATTTAATATCTTGACACATATATAATTTTAGAATATTAATTAATTAATTATTCTTACTTGTATTTAGTGACCAAGGAATGGAGAAAAACAGCCATCTGCAGCTTGGCAAAATCAGCTCCTACACAAAGTCTCAAACCACCTCCAAAGACCATGAAGTTTCTTGATGCAATACTTGTGTCTATTCCCTGTATTATGCATCATCATATATATAAATACTTTTCTCATCATATATATTAAGCAAATCAAAACATCAGCGAACATGAGTCTACGTGAACTCTTTTTCTTCGAGTATTGTTGTGTATATGAAGTGCGCCTGTTATTTATACACACTATCACTATTTTGCATATGAAGTGTCGACGCTATTTAAAATTCAAGTGTTTTTTTTATAATAACAATGTCACTTGATGGATAAAAGAGAATTCAAATATACCTGAGTTCACATGTCATATATATATATATATATATATATATATTCAATAGTTCTTGATATTAACGAGTGAGTCTCATGTATATTCTGTGCAAGACCGTGCATTTATAGTATATTTTAGAATGTAACTTTTTATATTGAAATATATAATTTATTTAGATTAAATGAAAAAATAGTTATCGATTCAGCATAAACAAATTGCATTGTTTAGTATACCAAATTGCATGCATTATAAGTGCACGGTGCACTAAAATGAACACAGGACTTACCAATTAAAAATGGTATAGGATGATTAAATAAATTACCTCCCATCTCCATGGATTGAAGTCAAGGGGATTTAGATATTTGGTTGGGTTTAAGTGCACAGCTGGAGGACACACCATAATCCCCCAATTAGCAGGAATAGTATATTCTGCAGTATTAATTTTGTTTATTTTATTTCACATGAATCAATCTGAGCTTACTCCTTATAATTTACTATAGAAGTGATAAATATGTTTTATGGAACCTTTAAATTTGGTTTCTTTCAATGCTTTTCTGAAGATTACCGGAACTATATTAGCCAGCCTGGTGGTTTCATTGATAAACTGCAACTTAATTCTGTTAGTTGAAGAACTAATTTCCAAATTAAATCAATTTTATGCATGTAGTATGGATAGATGCGTTCACTTACCTGAAATGTGAATTTCATTGATTTGTATTCATTCCACGTCATTCCAGAATTTGGATTTTCCCTTCTCTTAATAATTGCCTCATGTTCTTCCTGCGACAAATCAAGTGATTAATTATATAAACTGTAATCTAGCTAAATAAATAATAGTAGTAATTATTTTTGGGTGCCTATTAATTATTAAAATTGACAATTCAAAACTTACTAATAAATACACAAAAATATATACTATTTGCACATTCCGTGCAATTTCAACGACATACATACAACTATTTTGTACTCCCCCATCCCATACTTGTTTACCCTTTTTACGAAAGGTATGGTCCGTCCCACACTTGCTTGCCCTTTTCCATAAAAGACAATAAAACAATTATACTCTTTTTCAATTATCCTTCAACATGTCAAAATTACATCCCATGTCATTATTTTTACCCACAAAAAGTAATCTACTTTAATAATAAAATAGAGTTGACTACATTACTTCAACTAAAAGTCACTTTATCACTTTACATACTATTAAACAACTCTCACATTAAAATCCGTGCGGGAAGCAAAGACGGAGGGAGTACATGTTAGTAAGTTTTTAAAAGGTTGTACCTATTAATCAGTGTTTTCATAATTGAACTGAACGGACCACCGGTCAACGGTTCAACCGGTCGGACCGGTTCAACCGTTGAAATGATTTCTGCCTAATTCTTTTCAATATTTCTTATATTTAGTTAAAAAATAAAATAAATATACACATATAAAAATTTAAACATATACTCCCCCCCGTCTACTAAATTTATACACATTTCACTTTTGCACGTAGTTCAATAAACTAGTTTTGCATTAATAATCGAAATGATAAAGTGACTTTTAAGGATGAGTAAGATAGATGAGGGGCTTATCTACTATACCCATCCTTAAAAGTCACTTTATCATTTCAATTCCTAATACAAAACTCGCTCGCAAAAGCTACGTGCAAATAGTAAATGAGTATAAATTTGGTGGACAGAGGGAGTATCTTATAACTTTTCATATTTAAGAAAACACAATAGAGTCATGGTCATAATAAAAAAACAACACAATAATATGAGAGAAAATAACATAAAAGGAGAAAGGTGAACCTTATATTTTTATCCCACATCGAGTAAGTATTAGAGGAAAAAGTGAGAGAAAGTAATATAAAGGGGGAATTGATGAATCTCATAATTTTGTCCCACTTCGAAAGTGTTAGAGGAATATGTGAGAGAAAATAATATAAAAGGGGAAGAAGTGTAACTCATATATATATCCCACATCGAAAGTGTTAGAGGAAAATGTGAAAGAAAATAATGTAAAAAGGAAGAAGTGTACCTCACCTTATATATTTGTCTCACATCAAAAGTATTGGAGGAAAATGTGAGAGGAGGAAAATGTGAGAGGAGGAAAATATGAGAGGAAGTATTATAAAGACCATTGCTAAACTCGGTATGTGCGGTGGTCCAAGTACCGAGAAGCTTCGTGCCCCGTCGCTAAAATCGACGCTAAACGGTCCAATTTGACCCGGTTTGAATATTATGTCGCTAAACCGCATCTATTCTGCAACTAATAGCGGCAGTTACAAAAACTGTCGCCAAAATCGTCCCGTCGCTAAAATCCGTCGTTAAAATCCGCATTTTTTAGTGATCGGAAGTGTTGGAGGAAAATGTGAGAGGAAGTATTTTAAAAGGGGTAAAGGTGGACCTTGATTCATATATTTATCCCACCTCATACATTTACCTAATTAATATTTAAAAAAAAAAAGGCAAAATCAATTTTTTTAAGTTGGGCAGTTTGCCGGTTGAACCAATTTTTTTTTTCGATTTTGACCCATTAAAATTGGTTCAACCTCAAAAGCAGTTTTTAGGTGTGTTTTCAACTGGTTTACCGGCCCAATGAGTAATTATCCGGTCCAAATATAATTTTTAAATACCCACACAACTCCAAAATTGCTATTGAAAACCCAATCATACCTTTAAGTTGTACTGTTCAATATTTTTTTATTTTAATAGATGCAAGTACATAAAACACTCAGTCGCTCTCTTCAATTTTCCTCACTCTCCCTCTAACGGCGATGGCGACGCCTCCCACAACCAAACCAGAAGATGTTTATTTTTTAAATAGGCTTCACAACGACACCACCGCCCATTGCCACACAGCACGCTCGGTGGAGAGTGAATCCGATGGTGAAGAGTTTTTAACCCGACGGTGGTTCCAGATCTGACGGTGGGGCGAAGCAGATCTGACAATGAACAACGCCCGCCCGTCAGTGGTACCAGATCTAACGGTAAGGCGAAGTAGATCTGACGATGAGTTCGCATTTTCATGTCTAGGATTTCAGGCGACAAGGTAGCTGATGTTCCGACGATGGTGGAAGAAAACGAAGCAAACGACGAGCGAAATTTATAGCGTTGCTGCCTCTGCTTTGCTTTTGCTAGAGTTTAGCGACATAAATAAAAGTGATGATCCAATGAATATTGATGATTATAATATTGTACAACCTGGTTTTAATTATGTATGTTTATGGAGTTGGGAACCTGGCGTGTACAAACTGATTTTAATTTCTCACAGAGTTTCAATTTGGTGAGGTTTTTTTTTTTTTTTTTTAGTCAGATTGCTTATGACAGTCCCAATTAGTATTTGGATTTTGTGATTTCAAATTGGATTTTGTGATTTTTTTTAAATACTGGATTTTTTAAATAGACGATCTAGATTTGTGTTTTTCTTTGGGTTGGAGATGAATGATCTTTGAAATAGAGGATCTGGGTTTGAATCTAAGAATGCATAGGTTCATCAATTGATGAAACCATGCACGTTTTCGTGCATATGTTCATCATAACGTTTATATGTTCATCATTTTGATGAATATGTGCATGTCGGATTGAGTACGAAAATATGTAATTTTGGTACGAATTTTTCTGTAATTTCTCAAATTTTTATATGAAAATTTTAAATTGTACATATTTTTTTTTTTGATTGGATTTTATGAATGTGTAATTTTATGGAAGTATGTTTTAAGATGAAGATGAATATGTGAAAATAAGGGTATATTAATAATTTTTTTTTGCATGTTTTCTGAAAATTGAAATGGAAAAAATTAAAGTGAAAATAGAAGAAAAGAAAAGAAGAGGGAAAGAAGAAGAAAATGATTGATGTAAGAAAGAAGGAAAGAAGAAGAAATTGATTGATGTGACCGGTGTTTTTTTGGTTTGCAGGGAGAGAGAGTGAAGGGTATCATAGTCTTTTTATCACACATTTTGGACCTGATAGTATTTAATAGTATGATTGGACCTATTAGTACCTTTCACTACTATTTTGGACTTCTAAGTCACTCTCTAAAAAAAATAATGTAAAAAGAAAGAAGTGTACCTCACCTTATATATTTGTCCCACATCAAAAGTGTTGGAGGAAAATGTGAGAGGAAGAAAATATGAGAGGAAGTATTATAAAAGGGGGTGAAGGTGGACATTGATTCATATATTTATCACACCTCATACATTTATCCCACATCGAAAGTGTTGGAGGAAAATGTGAGAGGAAGTATTATAAAAGGGGTGAAGGTGGACCTTGATTCATATATTTATCCCACCTCATACATTTAGCTAATTAATATTAAAAAAAAGAGGGAAAATCGATTTTTCCGGTTGAGCGGTTTGCCGGTTGAACCAGTTTTTTTCCGATTTTGACCAGTTATAACCGGTTCAACCTCAAAAGCGATTTTTAGGTGTGTTTTCAACCGGTTTGCCGGTCGGTTCGAACCGGTTACAAAAACACTGCTATTAACAACTTGATTCAAAATTTTGTACCCACATTAATTATTCCATTAGTTTTCGAGTTGCTCACCGTCAATTCTTCCAACACTCGGGGATACTCCACAAGAAATTTGATTGCTAGAGTGAGTGCGAGTGAGGTTGTTTCATAGCTGGCAAAGAGCAACGCAAACATTAAATCTAGGGCTATTTCTTCAGTGAGCAAACTTCCTGTTTCCCCAACTTCTTCCACCACATAATCAAAGAAATCACGAGTTCCATCACTAGTTTCTCTTCCAATTTCTCGTCTTTGTTGCAACATGTTCTTCAGCATCTTCATCGCCTTCTTTCTTCCCTGTAAGCATTTGTGGTACGGCGTTCCAGGAATGTTCACCGGAAACGAAATTAATCCCTTTATGAAAGCTGCAAAAATTTGCCCGGAGATCTTCCGAGGATTTCTCCGGCTCATAACTGATTAACTTTTTAGCTGTGAACTCAAATATCATCTGCACAAGTAGGGACGGACACATAAATTTTATTGAAGGGGTCAAAATTTATAAAAATTACATAAAACATTTTACTTAGAAAATTCAATTGATTATATTGTAAAATTGATCATTATTTATACATTTATACATGCACTGAACAAATAAACTATAAAAAAGTTACAATATATATGGTCTTAAGATTGACAAAATGTTATGATAAATATAAAAAATTAAAGGGAAAAAGTATAAAATAAAAAAGTGGCTTCATAGGTGTTGAAATCATGACTTCTTGGTTAGAAAAAAAAGGCTATACCACCTGGACAACCATATTTGTTAACAATTAATTTTTATATTATTTAAACAATTCAAAAATTTCAGTTGGGTCCAATGCCTCCTTGGCCCTTTGATGGGTCCGTCCCCATACACAAAAAAAATATATATATTATTAAAAAACTTGTATGAAATTATCTCACGAAAGGATACTTATGTTAGCAAGCCACATAAAAATGATTTTTTAATTATATCATATTTTACTTAAAATAAAAATATACTCCTTCCGTCTGTCATAATTAATTCTTTGGGCACATTTTCTAAGAAAAAATAGATAAAGTAAAGGGTGTTATAAGATATTATAGGGTTCATTTATGGATAAAGTAAATTTTGTGGGTAAAGTACAATGGTAATATGGGTAATTTGGTGGATGGACAAATAAAACACAATTTTGGTGGATGGAGGGAGTATTTTTTAATTGATTTTTTACCTAAAAATTAAAATATATTAACTATCAAATCTGAGGCTTGTAAAATATATATATATAACTTGGAAGATAAAAAATATATTAACAATAAAAGTATTTAAGTCTTTGGTTTACATATTATATTTTTAGTTATACATGATAAATAATTTTCACATGTACCAAAAATCAAATAAAGAAAGAATAAATAATATAATTATATATTAATATTAAGAGTAAGAATTATAAAATACCAAATATGACCTTAATTTTTTTTTTGACAGGAATATGATCTTATATTTGGGAATGTTTAATTGATATGTTTTATATTTTTCATGCCTTGCACTAATTTTTTCATCCTTTAGATCATGAATGGATAGTTATAATGTCTTTCATGTCCCAAAAGTGTTGAGATTTCCAAATTTTTATTTGTTTTAAATCCCATGGAACATATATACTTCCTCTCTCCCAACTCTTTCTTCACACCACTCTTTTTTTTCATTTTTTGCGAGCGAGTTATTTATTAGTATTTAAAATATTAAAATACCTTTTAAGAAAGGGTATGATAGATGTATCTCTCATCTATAATTATATGTCTCCTTAAAAATGATTTTATCATTTCAAATTTTAATAAAAAAACTCATTCGGTGAAACACGAGAAAACAGTAAATTTGAACAAAGAGTTGAGAAGGAGGTAGTATATCTTATAACACTGCATCACTAAGTGTATCGCGCAATTTTAACTGCATTAAATTTTCATTGAGTATTGTTAATCCTTTTCACTTAACATTATTAAATATTTTAATGGAATAACATTAATTGTACATCAATTACACGATGCAACTCATATATGATTTAATCTCCTTGTTACCTGTGCAGTTGACTCCTTCATGTCAACACTTGTCTGAGATGATGACCACATTCTTAAGCTCCTATTTGATGCCTCTTCAATCTCTGAGATCATTTGTTTAAGGTTTTTTGGGCCAAATAAATTCAGGACCATATTCTTGAGGTACTTAAACATGAAACCATGCAAAGAACTCATATTTTGTGTCCCAAATATTTTAGAGAAGGTATCTGGATAACAGCTTTGAAATAACTCTCCCTCTTGTTGAAAGATGTAGTAGTTAAGCTCTTGCATCGATTGATACTATTACTTTTCTGTCCCACTATACTAGTCTTGAAAAAATCGGTCCATACCGAAAATGAGTAAAAACCCGACTTAAGCATGGGGATGGATCCGAATTTCATCTCAAGGGAGAGGAAATCTTTCATTGAAATTTTTTTAGTATTCCAATAGAGCGAAATGATAAAATTTTACTTGAGCTGCTCCTGAATATCTACTACTGGACTAAAAAAATGGAAATCGATTTGAATATAATCGTGCAAATTTTTTTGAGCTCAATAATAATAATTGACTCGCACGCTCACCAATTTAATATCACATGTATACTCTATTTTCGTTACGTTTAGAATACATTTGCATGTCTTTTAACTTGTATTGATTTTAATTTATGTCCCCTATATTTTCCATTTTAAAATTAGTCTTCAATGTCTACAAAATTCAATATTTTAGTCCCGTTACGGGCTAATGGAGGTAACCCATCCACATGCCATGTATTTTCGGTTTCTTTTAAAGAAAATTATAACATACGTGGCATCAACATGAGAAAAGCGGACGATTGCTACCAAATTGTTTTAACACAAAAATATGTTTTTCACTGAAACAAATAATAAACAGTTCAAAATTTATGGATTTTCTCCAAACCCAAAGTCCACAAATCCACAAAAAGATATGTGTTCAGGTGAAAAAAATAAAAAAATTCTATCATACATATCTTTTAGTTTAATGCCACACCTTATATTTTTAAGAGAACAGAAAATACACAACAAGACACCTATTATTGGATTGATTTACTCTGTTAGCCGGTAAAATGACTAAAATACTGAATTTTGTAAACATAGATGGTTAAATTCAAAATCAAAATACTTAAAGGAACATAAATCAAAATCGGTACAAATTAAAGGAAAATAAATATATTTACATGTTACATTTACACTAATATGCTAATTATTTACTGTATATTATAAGTAAAATAAAGAATTCCTAATTAATGTTATTTGAGTGTCCAACCACCCATTAAGGGTCAAGATAAGAATTTTCAAACTCGAGTTACCGAGGGAAGCTCGAGTTTGAGTCGAATATGATCAAACTTAATCTATTTACTAATCGGATTAATTCGAGCTCGACATGATTAATTAAAATTTGAACCTTTGCATCCTTTCCTTGATAAAAGGAGAAAGGTCAAAAGAGTTGTTGGGAGCAAAGAATTGAAGAGTCTCCCCAAGAAGTGGCAACCCCATCGAACCTGGTGGGAGAACTCCATTTCTACACCTCAGATCCCAGCTCTTGAAAAAGCCATTTTGTGACAACAAGTAAAGCCCCAATGTAGAAAACTATAGCAAACATTTTGTAGTGAAAAATTTATGAAATGAATTTTCAAGAAAAGAAACCTTGAAATTGAAACGTACAAATGATATCTCGTATTTATGCTACATTTACTAACAAACACCAAACCATTAGTTATTCCTAATCTACAAAGAGAAAATCAAGCACGTGCACAATTGCTAGCTAGAAGTTTGTCATTTTTTTGGATGCAATTCCTTAATTACAAACTTTGGTGCAAGGTGGGGGGTGCTCGACTGCCAATTTTCGATTTCTGCATCGTTGATAATAATATCATAACCGATCCAACCCAATTTTATCTGGCTTAATTTTATCCGATCCAACCCAATTTTATCTGGCTTAATATATTACTAAACAAACTAAATTTGGCTTAATTTTATCCGATCCAACCCAATTTTAACACGAGTTTCTTCATCACGAGATCTTTTATTGTGAATTTTATTAGAAAAAATTACTAATAGATATAATTTCAAATTATTAATACGTACAGATGAGATTGCATATATAACCAAAATTATATTATATTTACGTATATACAATTATTTAATATCTATTAGTAAATTATAATTTTAAAACATGAGGCACACTTGTATGAGATTGTCTCATAATGAGACGAGAAATAAGTTGGGCATTGACGTTTTAACAAAATTTGAGAGAAGTGAGTGTAATTTATGCAAAGTTATACGTTATCTCATATCTGAGACCGTCTCACATGAATTTTTGTCTTAAAATATACATATCAACGAACTCTTAAGTTATTATAGTAACGGATAAGAATGTGCCGTAGCCAGTAGGCTTTGACTTAACATATTGATCGCTAATATATGACATGTCACGTTCTTCATAACCGCCCTACAGGCTATAAGTATTAAAACTTCTCTATTTTTTCGTTGAGGACTTAATTATCGGCAACATGTATTAATTTTGACGTGTCATTGAGCTTAAGAGAAAGTCTCGAGTGAGATAAGAAGTCTCGCATATTATATGGATGTGATACTTTTTATATAGAGTAGAGTGGGTCACTTGTGCATCTTGGTGCATCGTGTATTTATAGTGCATTTTAGAATCGTGCAATTTGTTATACTGAAATATGAAATTTATTTTCACTAAAGCGTGCGACCATCGATATGAAAAGATAGTTGCACGTTTTATTATATAAATAAATTACATATTTCAATATTTGCAGGGTTTTAAAATACACTATTAATTTACTGTGCACCTGAATGTATACAAAACTTAGCCTTTAGGGTATGTTTATTTTATGTTTATATTGATGTGGATTTCAAGCAAGGGCAGAGCCAGAGCCACAATTTATGTTCGAGTAATGTGAGATTGAAATTTCATATATTATACAATAACAAAATTTAATTTATCCTTTATCTATCAAAGACGAATTACTCTCAATTCATATGATGGCTTTATTTCAAATCACTGAATTTCTGTGAGAAGTTATTTATGATATTATTATTAGTTTTTAAATTTTTTAATCTCAATAGTTCATTATTTAATTTTGATCTCTGCCTTCCATTTATTTCTTATCAATTAATTATGAATCACTCCCTATTCACGTTATTGCTATATTTCAAATTTTTTGAAATTTTATGAGAAGTTATTTATGGTATTATTAATAATATAATTTTAATCCATAATATTAATTTTTCTAATTTAATCTACGTCATTCAATGTTTTGTAGAATAGAGTTAATATAAATATTTAATTTTTATCTTTTACTAATTTTTTTATCGCGTCTGTCTAAGGACTTTCTTCCTCTATATTCAGATTTTTTTGGTCTCATCTTTTTTTGAAAACATTTATTGGAAGATTCATAGAGGTTTTTAAAGCAATTTATTTTAAAACATCACTCCATAATTTATTAATTTATACCTCCTCTTATTATTTTTAAATATCACTAGCATGTAACCCGACATATTACGCGAGATTGAAAATATTTTTATACCATTAGTTTTAAATTAAATACTTCAGATATTTATTTGTTTGATTAATTCAATTATAGACATAATTTTTATTTTCTAATATTGAATGTGCATATTTTCATTCATTTTTTTTTCTAAATTACTGCCTCTCATTCTTCCTAATGTCTTTTTGGTCTATTAAAATATTTATATAATAAATATCATTCTGATATTTTCTCCCTTCATTATATCATATATACCCATAATAATTAATTTTTATGGTCATTTAAATTTTCTTATATCAACATTAGTTTTAATTTTTTATAATTAAATATTTCTAACAATAATTACTATTGGCTGGGAAAATTATTCACATAATATATTTATAAAAAAAAAAAAAAAAATAAATTGTAATCATGAGGGGTATATATGAGATAATGAGGGGTGAAAATGTTAAAACGACATGTAAGTAATTTAGAATAAATAAATTAATGAAAATATACACAAATAATATTACTACGTAGTACCATAAAAAGTATACCTATAATTAAATTAATTAAATATTTAAAATATTTAATTTAAAATTAATAATAAATTTTTTATTTTGAATCCTACGTAGTACGAGGGGTTACGTGCTAGTAATCTCTATAAGGCAATGGAAGAAGAAATGAAATCTATGAGTTCAAATAAAGTTTGGAAACTTGTAGATCTTCCTAAGGGACGCAAAACAATTGGGAATAAATGGATTCTCAAAATCAAAAGAAAGGTTGATGGGTCAATAGAGAGGTATAAAACTCGTTTGGTGGCAAAAGGTGTCCCAATAAGTGGGTATTGATTATCAATAAACCTTTTCACCTGTTGTGAGATTTGCCTCAATTCGCCTATTACTAGCTATGGTAGCCAGTATGGATTTAGAATTACATCAAATGGATGTTAAAACGGCTTTTCTCAATGAAGAATTAGATGAAGAAATCTACATGCTTCATCCTATCGGATTTATTCTTCAAGGTCAAGAGGATAAAGTTTGTAAGCTGAAAAAGTCAATTTACGGACTTAAACAAGTCTCAAGACAGTGGTATTTGAGATTTCAGACTACTCTAATCTTATACAATTTCATTACTTTAAACGAAGACCACTGTGTTTATGTTAAACGATCCAATGATAGTTTTGTTTTTCTATCACTATACGTGGATGATATACTTTTAGCTGGAAATGACAAAAAGTATCTTAAGACCATTAAAAAATGGCTATCTTCAAACTTTGCAATGAAAGATATGGGTGAAGCAGAATACATTCTTTGTGTAAAAATTCATAGAGATCTTTCAAAGAAGTTACTTGGATTGTCTCAAGAGACATACATAAAGAAACTTCTAGAACATTTCAAAATGGATAAATATAAGTCTGTAGATACTTCTGTTATAAAAGGAGAGATATTAAGCCGTGACATGTGTCCCGAGACTCAAGTAGAAAATGACGAAATGTCCAAAGTACCATACGCTAATGCGATTGTAAGTCTGATGTATGCAATATTGTACACACGTCCAGACATTTGTTATGTCGTTGGTCTGGTTAGCAGGTATCAATCTAATTCGTGAAAAAAACACTGGATGACAGTTAAAAGGATTTTCAGATACCTAAAAGGAACTGCATATTATTGTCTTTGTTATCAAGGAAATAATATGACACTGAGTGGATATACAGACTCAGACTGGAGTGATGATTTAGACGAACATAAATTGACTTCTGGTTATGTCTTTTGCTTAATAATGGAGCAATCTCATGGTGTAGCAAGAAACAAACTTGCACCGCACTATCCACTATGGAAGCCAAATTTGTGGCATGTGCATCTGCGGTACAAGAAGCAATTTGGTTAAGGAGATTCCAGAAACATTAGGGAATTGTAAACGCTGAAGTGGGAGCTATAATAATTCATTGTGATAATCAAGCTGCGATTGCTTACACAAAAGGTCCCAAATATCATGGAAAGACCAAACATATTGGCATGAAATACAACTTTGTTAGAGATATTATAGAAAAGAAGAAAGTGATGCTTAAATACATTTTGACTCAATTGATGTTAGCAAATCCTTTCACTAAACCTATTCCCAGAGATGCTTTTCTGGGACATGTTAAAGGTTTTGGTTTGCATAGGATATAACTTAATGCGAAGTGAATGTTGTATGTTGTAAATGTAACTATTGTTATAATTTAGTATAATTATGTGTACATGTATTGTGAATTATATGAAGTTTCATATATTAGTATGTCTACAAGTAAGATTGACTTTCTCATACGAGTAATCACCTTTGACTATTTGATATGTGCAAAGATGAGATTATATCATTTAAAATTATTATAATCATAATATATTTTACCACAAATCTATTTTATTTGTTATAAAGCTAAATCAAAGGATTTTCTAAACGATAGTGAGAGGATATCCAAGTTAAGTGTCAAGGATACACTTGAACTATGATTTACACGATGTTAAATATAATGATGACATATGCTTCCATCCTGAGAAGTTTAAATATCGTGACATGTGTTTTCATACCATATGTGCTAAATTAACCATAAGGAAATGAGAAAATTATTCATATATTCTCATTGTATGAGACCTTGAGGTTTTAGTAAGACTCTTAAAAAAGGTACCCTCAAGACTTTCAACTGAATTTCCAAGTCTTCACTTTAGTGTTGATACTTTAGCATGTTACTAATATCTATGATTAATATAGCAATGCGGTACATGTCTAGAAAAGCAACTATAGTTTAATATAGCAATGAGGTACATGTCTAGGAAAGCAACTATATTTGGAGTTTGTGGATATTCTCAGGTGAAAGGAAGAATATCTTTATTAACACGTTCTATAATATTCATTGACTAGTCAATTGAGTTGGAACTCGATTATGGATATATAGATTTTATGAAAGATTGAGTATTCTCTAATTTTCAAAGGAATAATGAGATATGTCAATTAGTGTTAAAATAAAAGAGTTCTATGGTATAACGAGTTTTGTAATCTTCATATAAAACTGATTGAGTTGCTATATATCCTTAACAAGTATATAGCAAGAAAAAAACTCATATTCTCGAAGGTCACACGATTTATTTGCACGTATGAAAAAAAAGGATATGTGATGAAATAAAAAGAAAGTAATGAGTGTAAGATTCAAATTACACGTGTGAGTGGGAGATAAAAGTATTAATTAATATTAATTATTATAATTAATTAATATAAATTAATAATACACACATGTCCCAAGATTTGAATTTGATTTTTGAAATGAGTAAACCATACTCACGGTTACTGTAAAAGGGCGCTTTCCTTTCCATTCTCAGATTCTGGCTTTGACGCCTCATTAGACTCATAGAGAAAATTCTCACGAGATCACTATACTAAATACGTTAAAAGGCTCTAAAATTGTGGACATTGGAAGCAGTTCGCGTGATTGTATTTCGGACCTGGGAATCACAGTTTGTACGTAGAATTCAACCCGGCTTCGTTGATTCTTCCGCTGAAATAATATTCCAGAAGAAAGACATGTTTTCTTTTCTTGTAGGAATAATCCAACACCTTCATTCTGGCCTGGCTTCTAGCTGAATATCACACTCACTGATTCGCCTTCCATGTTTATCTTGGAACACGGCTGGGACATGCTTTTCCCTAGATCCGAGATCTCTTCCTTATTTATCTCGACCGACCTAAGAGGTAAGCCGAGCTCTGGCGACCTCTCCGGGAGGTCGCTTATCAGGGAACCTTGAGAGAGGTCGCCTCCAGGTTTAGTCCCGCTCGCTTGGGTCGCCTCTCTTTCCTGTTAAGTCGAACTCCGGTAGCCACATCGTCCTCTTTGGACAGGGGCCTGAAGAGTGACTATAGGGCTACAACAACATTTATTGTTTTTCGTGTTTTAGCGAACAAGTTTTTTATTAGTATTTAAAATGATAAAATAATTTTTAAGGAAACATATAATAGAGGAGAAGTAGATCGATCATACCCCTCCTTGAAAGTCATTTTATCATTTCAAATACAAATAAACAACTCGCTCGCTAAAACACGAGATAAAAGTAGGTGTGAACAAAGATTGGGACGGAGGAATACTTGTTATTTTATTATTTAAAAAAAAACTCTCTCCATCCCATAATAATATATTCTATGCACCATATGTTGGGAAAGAAATGTTGCTTTACTGAATAATCAACTGTCCATTTCAGAGGTATTTTAATCCTTTAAACTGGGCTATAATAAAAAAATTGAAAGGAATTTTAAAACTAAATAAAATAAAATAATTTAGACTATTAAAAAAAAAAATCCAACAACTTTAGTACACCGGATTTGCCTAACCAATTTTAAAATTACAAACCATCTAATCTAAGAGTACATTTGTCCAATCAAGCATTTAACCAAAATTTACAAAATTCCCTCCATTGAGAATTACACTTAAATTTAATATTAAAATTCATTTTTCCTGCTTTTAGAACACAATAAATACTCCATCAGTTCTTAAATGCTCATAACACATTCAATGCTAAAAAAAAAAAAAAAACCTTAATACATCTGTTAAATGTCAAGAGCACGCCTCGATATTCCATTTGATGAGAGAAATTGATTTGCTCAGTTTCTGTGGTTGACAGCACCAATAGTTCAGTGCACAGAGGTAAGGTCAAGGAAGCAACTGTATCATTTGGGGTTTATAGGAGAACAGTCCAGAATGTTTGGGCTTCTTAAGAAAAAAAAATCAGTTTGTCAAGAGCTTTCAATATTCTTAACATCAAATAAGAAAGACATAAAAAAAGAAAAATATATTTACATCTAGATGTTAAAAGAATGAAGAGCATACCATTTAAGAAAAGAGACACAATTAGAAGACTTGCTAAGGAGTTAGAAATGAACAAGAGTCATATTGGTAGAATTGTGAAAGAATGAGTGATCAATCATCATTCCAATGATATTAAGCCTAAGCTTATAGATCAAAACAAGATACAAATGCTAAATTTCAATATGAATGCATAGGTAATGAATAGAGCTACCAGCATCACTCAGTTTTCAAGCATACATCATGTAGTACATATAGATATTAGGGTTATACTGGAAAGTATGATTTTACTTTGTATAACCAAATTGAATTTCTGTCTTATTTACTGAAATAAATTATTTATGACTGTTGATTTAAATATGATTGAATGCTATATATATATTTACTGCATATCTGTTCAATAAATAATACGAGTTACATTGTAATTAATGTGGTAATACCAGATCACAGAAGATCACATTAACAAATCCTTGTAAATAAGTACAAATTCACAACCTAGATGGAAATGAACAATCCATCGTGAAAGGTTGAGGTGTAAGACTCAGATTGACTTGTCTTGACCAAGAGATTGCACTAGTGCATTATGATGCGCTGAACATGACCTACAACGAAGGATAGATTCTTCAGTACTGAATGTAGAAGAATTAGACCTCATTGGTTTGTTATTTCTTAATCTCTGTCCCTTAAATAGGATTGTGTGTAATTAATGATTATTGCTTTGATTCATGTTGGATAGAGAATCAATGCGATACAATACTTTGTGCTTTGGGCAATATTATTATTTACATGACGATTGTTAAGATTTAATACAGAGAATCGTGTGCAAGTACGTTTTGTGTGATTTATCCCCTTGGTAGCTCAGAAGTTTTATCATACCAAATCTTGCAAGTGGAATTAGTTTTTCCGGTATGAATAATAATGTTGAGCTGACTTTACTCCAAGGAAAAAGATATTAATTAATATAAAGCTATTCAGCGGCTTGAATTGATTAATGGACTGAATAATCTTAAACACGGAAAATAATAACCGGGAGTCATATTACAGTAATATGGGTTAAGATGGATAGTGCAATATTACTTTTATAGTGGAATTAATAAATATTAATGGACTGAATAATATTGTGGCTCAATATTGCTAATTCAGAGCCCATTGGAAGGTCCAACCTTAATTCTCCTAAAGGCCCCTCAAGTAGCCAATTTAAAGTCCAATAACTGAAAAATGTGATTAAAATAAAAGAAATAATCGTTGCCTATTTTTCCTCATTATTTTCAAAAATTAGGAGGAAGAAAGATGAAAAAAAATTCTTGATTTTTTTGGAAAGATTTTATGGAAAAAGATAAGTATTCTTGGAATACAAGGTTATCCCATAAATTCAAGAAAATATCAAATCTTATTCTTTCCTTTTTAGTTTTTTTTTTTCCGAAAATAGCAATAAATAAGGAGGTGAGATTTTTGTGGAGATTTATTTTAGGAGAGAGAATATATTATGATATATTCAAGTTTCTTGTGGGATAAGAAAAGATTCATCCCACATCTAAAATTCCTTGTTATTTTATCCCCCCTCCTTATCTATAAATAGGGGATGAATTTTTCATCCTCAACACAGTTCCATGAGTTGAAAAAAATTAAAAATCCAAAAAGGTGGTGCAACATATTTTTTTTCCCTTTTTGTTAATTGTTCGTGAGCATCCTCCCACCGGATTATCGGACAAAGACGTGGGAATACTTGAGAAGGACTTTGGGTTTGTTCGTTGAACGAGTACTCATTTTCTCCACGTTGATTTGACAAAAGTTACGCCCACGTAAATTCCTAAAAATTCCGTATGCGTAGGATTTACGTGATTACATTATGTGCATGATTGTTGTTGAAATTATTATTTGAGTTAATATAAGATTAATTCATGCTAGTAATAATTTTAAGAATTAAGTTTGTATTTAAATATCATCCTGAATAAATTCGAGCAATTAATTCCCCAACAATAGATGATAAATAGTTTTACAAGACAAGACCTACTGAGAAGTGTTATAATCTGTCAGAAGAAGAGGACCAATATAGGCCATGCAAAAGAGAGATTTATCCCAAAAGTTATGTTCATATGTGCAGTAACTAGACTACTATATTTAAATGAGGGGCAAGGTTGCTCATATTGATGGTAAATAATGACTTTTTTCTTTCACAATAAAGAAACCAACACAAAGAAACTCAAGGAATAGTGTGAGAGGTACATTGGACATTAAGATTAATCTATCACCAAACAAATCATCAAATACTGTCTTTTGAATAAGTATTGTATTTTTTAATTATATATCTCAAAATTTTCAAAAATTTATATTTTAAAGTCAAAATTTTTTTTTGTCATTTTGTATTTTTTATTGGGATACTAAAATTTTCGTTGCCCTTACTCAATGAAAATTTTGTTTCCCTTTTGGGACTAAAATTTAGTTGAATCCGTCCCTATTTATAATGGGTAAAAATAGTCTGGAGAAATATTGTAGCCTTTTACATTCCTAATGCCGTCACCTTCCCTCCAAAAATTATATATATATATATATATGAATTTCCATATGAACAATACTCTTTTGACCTCCAGTACTACTACCAACAAATGGAAAGACAATTTGATGTGGGAAGTCAACTGTCATATATATAAAAAGCAAAGTATTTATTGAAGTTGGAGTTAAACCTTTAGCAAAATCAGGCTACATGTCTGTGCTTTTGGATGATATATTGATTCGTTACATGCACTACCATTCCAGTTGACTCCTCAAGAAATGACGCCCTAATTGCTGAAATTATATTAAATAACAATTTTCTACAAGTAAGGTTTATTTTGTTTCTGTGTAATTTTCGTGCAAATTTGATTTCTTATAACGAATTTCTTGCAATTTTCTGAACATAGCAAGATGATTTCTAGAAATTTCTGCAATTTTATGACGATGGTGGCTGCATGGGAAGGCTAGGCAAAAATTTGGGTCAACATTTATTTTACAAATTGATTACATATATTCAATTTTTAATATATAATTAGTATATTACATTTTCTTACGTTATCCATGAATTTCATATCTTACTCTAATAAACAATAACATTAAAATAATATATTTCACTACATCTTATTACATAAATAAAATAAATAAACAAACATATTTTTTAATACCAAAGTAGACTACATGAATCAATAATAATATGCATGGATTAATCTTTAATTTCCAATCTTATTACATCTTAATTATCACACGCTTAATAATACACATTTCACCAGTCGTGGTACTAAATAATCTCCTTACTATTTTTACCCCCAAACATAACCTAGATTGAACACATGCATCCAATCTTGTATCAATTGAAGGTTTACATACATCAATTTTATTGGTCAACTTATATGTTAAAGTTTCTATTTTATTCATAACTTGTCTTAATTTTCAGATATATGAACGCGATATCCATTAGGAAACTGTAAACCAGGTGCTCGAAGAATGCCTCCTCCTTTGCTCGCTTTCAACCTTTTTAGACAATGGTTAATATTGAATATTTGTTAATTAATTTAATATCTTGACACATATATAATTTTAGAATATTAATTAATTAATTATTCTTACTTGTATTTAGTGACCAAGGAATGGAGAAAAACAGCCATCTGCAGCTTGGCAAAATCAGCTCCTACACAAAGTCTCAAACCACCTCCAAAGACCATGAAGTTTCTTGATGCAATACTTGTGTCTATTCCCTGTATTATGCATCATCATATATATAAATACTTTTCTCATCATATATATTAAGCAAATCAAAACATCAGCGAACATGAGTCTACGTGAACTCTTTTTCTTCGAAAGTATTGTTGTGTATATGAAGTCTTTTATTATTTATACACACTATCACTATTTTGCATATGAAGTGTTGACGCTATTTAAAATTCAAGTGTTTTTTTTATAATAACAATGTCACTTGATGGATAAAAGAAAATTCAAATATACCTGAGTTCACATGTCATATATATATATATATATATATATATATATATATATATATATATATATATATATATATTCAATAGTTCTTGATATTAATGTGACATTCGTGTATCTTCTGTGCATTTTTATAGTATATTTTAGAATGTAACTTTTTATATTGAAATATATAATTTATTTAGATTAAATGAAAAAATAGTTATCGATTCAGCATAAACAAATTGCATTGTTTAGTATACCAAATTGCATGCATTATAAGTGCACGGTGCACTAAAATGAACACGGGACTTTACCAATTAAAAATGATATAGGATGATTAAATAAATTACCTCCCATCTCCATGGATTGAAGTCAAGGGGATTTAGATATTTGGTTGGGTTTAAGTGCGCAGCTGGAGGACACACCATAATCCCCCAATTAGCAGGAATAGTATATTCTGCAGTATTAATTTTGTTTATTTTATTTCACATGAATCAATCTGAGCTTACTCCTTATAATTTACTATAGAAGTGATAAATATGTTTTATGGAACCTTTAAATTTGGTTTCTTTCAATGCTTTTCTGAAGATTACCGGAACTATATTAGCCAGCCTGGTGGTTTCATTGATAAACTGCAACTTAATTCTGTTAGTTGAAGAACTAATTTCCAAATTAAATCAATTTTATGCATGTAGTATGGATAGATGCGTTCACTTACCTGAAATGTGAATTTCATTGATTTGTATTCATTCCACGTCATTCCAGAATTTGGATTTTCCCTTCTCTTAATAATTGCCTCATGTTCTTCCTGCGACAAATCAAGTGATTAATTATATAAACTGTAATCTAGCTAAATAAATAATAGTAGTAATTATTTTTGGGTGCCTATTAATTATTAAAATTGACAATTCAAAACTTACTAATAAATACACAAAAATATATACTATTTGCACATTCCGTGCAATTTCAACGACATACATACAACTATTTTGTACTCCCCCATCCCATACTTGTTTACCCTTTTTACGAAAGGTATGGTCCGTCCCACACTTGCTTGCCCTTTTCCATAAAAGACAATAAAACAATTATACTCTTTTTCAATTATCCTTCAACATGTCAAAATTAAATCTCATGTCATTATTTTTACCCACAAAAAGTAATCTACTTTAATAATAAAATAGAGTTGACTACATTACTTCAACTAAAAGTCACTTTATCACTTTACGTACTATTAAACAACTCTCACATTAAAATTCGTGCGGGAAGCAAAGACGGAGGGAGTACATGTTAGTAAGTTTTTAAAAGGTTGTACCTATTAATCAGTGTTTTCATAATTGAACTGAACGGACCACCGGTCAACGGTTCAACCGGTCGGACCGGTTCAACCGTTGAAATGATTTCTGCCTAATTCTTTTCAATATTTCTTATATTTAGTTAAAAAATAAAATAAATATACACCTATAAAAATTTAAACATATACTCCCCCCGTCTACTAAATTTATACACATTTCACTTTTGAACGTAGTTCAATAAACTAGTTTTGCATTAATAATCGAAATGATAAAGTGACTTTTAAGGATGGGTAAGATAGATGAGGGGCTTATCTACTATACCCATTCTTAAAAGTCACTTTATCATTTCAATTCCTAATACAAAACTCGCTCGCAAAAGCTACGTGCAAATAGTAAATTAGTATAAATTTGGTGGACAGAGGGAGTATCTTATAACTTTTCATATTTAAGAAAACACAATAGAGTCATGGTCATAATAAAAAAACAACACAATAATATGAGAGAAAATAACATAAAAGGAGAAAGGTGAACCTTATATTTTTATCCCACATCGAGTAAGTATTAGAGGAAAAAGTGAGAGAAAGTAATATAAAGGGGAAATTGATGAATCTCATAATTTTGTCCCACTTCGAAAGTGTTAGAGGAATATGTGAGAGAAAATAATATAAAAGGGGAAGAAGTGTAACTCATATATATATCCCACATCGAAAGTGTTAGAGGAAAATGTGAAAGAAAATAATGTAAAAAGGAAGAAGTGTACCTCACCTTATATATTTGTCTCACATCAAAAGTATTGGAGGAAAATGTGAGAGGAGGAAAATGTGAGAGGAGGAAAATATGAGAGGAAGTATTATAAAGACCATTGCTAAACTCGGTCTGTGCGGTGGTCCAAGTACGAGAAGCTTTTCGCCCGTCCGCTAAAATCGACGCTTAAACGGTCCAATTTGACCCGGTTTGAATATTATGTCGCTAAACCGCATCTATTCTGCAACTAATAGCGGCAGTTACCAAAACTGTCGCCAAAATCGTCCCGTCGCTAAAATCCGTCGTTAAAATCCGCGTTTTTTAGTGATCGGAAGTGTTGGAGGAAAATGTGAGAGGAAGTATTATAAAAGGGGTGAAGGTGGACCTTGATTCATATATTTATCCCACCTCATACATTTACCTAATTAATATTTTTAAAAAAAGGCAAAATCAATTTTTTTTTTAACAAGGCGGTTTTTAGGTTGAACCAATTTTTTTTTCCGATTTTGACCCATTAAAATTGGTTCAACCTCAAAAGCAGTTTTTAGGTGTGTTTTCAATTGGTTTACCGGCCCAATGAGTAATTATCCGGTCCAAATATAATTTTTAAATACCCACACAACTCCAAAATTGCTATTGAAAACCCAATCATACCTTTAAGTTGTACTGTTCAATATTTTTTTATTTTAATAGATGCAAGTACATAAAACACTCAGTCGCTCTCTTCAATTTTCCTCACTCTCCCTCTCCCTCTAACGGCGATGGCGACGCCTCCCACCACCAAACCAGAAGATGTTTATTTTTTAAATAGGCTGCACAACGACACCACCGCCCATTGCCACACAGCACGCGCGGTGGAGAGTGAATCCGATGGTGAAGAGTTTTTAACCCGACGGTGGTTCCAGATCGGCGACGGTGGGCGGCAGATCGACAATGAACAACGCCTTGGCATTCGGTGGTACCAGATCTAACGGTAAGGCGAAGTAGATCTGACGATGAGTTCGCATTTTCATGTCTAGGATTTCAGGCGACAAGGTAGCTGATGTTCCGACGATGGTGGAAGAAAACGAAGCAAACGACGAGCAAAATTTATAGCGTTGCTGCCTCTGCTTTGCTTTTGCTAGAGTTTAGCGACATAAATAAAAGTGATGATCCAATGAATATTGATGATTATAATATTGTACAACCTGGTTTTAATTATGTATGTTTATGGAGTTGGGAACCTGGCGTGTACATACTGATTTTAATTTCTCACAGAGTTTCAATTTGGTGAGGTTTTTTTTTTTTTTTTAGTCAGATTGCTTCTGACAGTCCCAATTAGAATTTGGATTTTGTGATTTCAAATTGGATTTTGTGATTTTTTTTAAATACTGGATTTTTTAAATAGACGATCTAGATTTGTGTTTTTCTTTGGGTTGGAGATGAATGATCTTTGAAATAGAGGATCTGGGTTTGAATCTAAGAATGCATAGGTTCATCAATTGATGAAACCATGCACGTTTTCGTGCATATGTTCATCATAACGTTTATATGTTCATCATTTTGATGAATATGTGCATGTCGGATTGAGTACGAAAATATGTAATTTTGGTACGAATTTTTCTGTAATTTCTCAAATTTTTATATGAAAATTTTAAATTGTTCATATTTTTTTTTTTGATTGGATTTTATGAATGTGTAATTTTATGGAAGTATGTTTTAAGATGAAGATGAATATGTGAAAATAAGGGTATATTAATAATTTTTGAAGCATGTTTTCTGAAATTGAAATGGAAAAAATTAAAGTGAAAATAGAAGAAAAAGAAAAAAGAAGAGGGAAAGAAGAAGAAAAAATGATTGATGTAAGAAAGAAGGAAAGAAGAAGAAATTGATTGATGTGACCGGTGCTTTTTTGGTTTGCAGGGAGAGAGAGTGAAGGGTATCATAGTCTTTTTATCACACATTTTGGACCTGATAGTATTTAATAGTATGATTGGACCTATTAGTACCTTTCACTACTATTTTGGACTTCTAAGTCACTCTCTCAAAAAAATAATGTAAAAAGAAAGAAGTGTACCTCACCTTATATATTTGTCCCACATCAAAAGTGTTGGAGGAAAATGTGAGAGGAAGAAAATATGAGAGGAAGTATTATAAAAGGGGGTGAAGGTGGACATTTATTCATATATTTATCACACCTCATACATTTATCCCACATCGAAAGTGTTGGAGGAAAATGTGAGAAGAAGTATTATAAAAGGGGTGAAGGTGGACCTTGATTCATATATTTATCCCACCTCATACATTTAGCTAATTAATATTAAAAAAAAGAGGGAAAATCGATTTTTCCGGTTGAGCGGTTTGCCGGTTGAACCAGTTTTTTTCCGATTTTGACCAGTTATAACCGGTTCAACCTCAAAAGCGATTTTTAGGTGTGTTTTCAACCGGTTTGCCGGTCGGTTCGAACCGGTTACAAAAACACTGCTATTAACAACTTGATTCAAAATTTTGTACCCACATTAATTATTCCATTAGTTTTCGAGTTGCTCACCGTCAATTCTTCCAACACTCGGGGATACTCCACAAGAAATTTGATTGCTAGAGTGAGTGCGAGTGAGGTTGTTTCATAGTTGGCAAAGAGCAACGCAAACATTAAATCTAGGGCTATTTCTTCAGTGAGCAAACTTCCTGTTTCCCCAACTTCTTCCACCACATAATCAAAGAAATCACGAGTTCCATCACTAGTTTCTCTTCCAATTTCTCGTCTTTGTTGCAACATGTTCTTCAGCATCTTCATCGCCTTCTTTCTTCCCTGTAAGCATTTGTGGTACGGCGTTCGGGAATGTTCACCGAAACGAAAATTAATCCCTTTATGAAAGCTGCAAAATTTGCCCGGAGATCTTCCGAGAATTTCTCCGGCTCATAACTGATTAACTTTTTAGCTGTGAACTCAAATATCATCTGCACAAGTAGGGACGGACACATAAATTTTATTGAAGGGGTCAAAATTTATAAAAATTACATAAAACATTTTACTTAGAAAATTCAATTGATTATATTGTAAAATTGATCATTATTTATACATTTATACATGCACTGAACAAATAAACTATAAAAAAGTTACAATATATATGGTCTTAAGATTGACAAAATTTTATGATAAATATAAAAAATTAAAGGGAAAAAGTATAAAATAAAAAAGTGGCTTCATAGGTGTTGAAATCATGACTTCTTGGTTAGAAAAAAAAGGCTATACCACCTGGACAACCATATTTGTTAACAATTAATTTTTATATTATTTAAACAATTCAAAAATTTCAGGTGGGTCCAATGCCCTCCTTGGCCCTTTGATGGGTCCGTCCCCATACACAAAAAATATATATATTACAAAAACTTGTATGAAATTATCTCGCCGAGTGATACTTATGTTAGCAAGCCACATAAAAATGATTTTTTAATTATATCATATTTTACTTAAAATAAAAATATACTCCTTCCGTCTGTCATAATTAATTCTTTGGGCACATTTTCTAAGAAAAAATAGATAAAGTAAAGGGTGTTATAAGATATTATAGGGTTCATTTATGGATAAAGTAAATTTTGTGGGTAAAGTACAATGGTAATATGGGTAATTTGGTGGATGGACAAATAAAACACAATTTTGGTGGATGGAGGGAGTATTTTTTAATTGATTTTTTACCTAAAAATTAAAATATATTAACTATCAAATCTGAGGCTTGTAAAATATATATATATAACTTGGAAGATAAAAAATATATTAACAATAAAAGTATTTAAGTCTTTGGTTTACATATTATATTTTTAGTTATACATGATAAATAATTTTCACATGTACCAAAAATCAAATAAAGAAAGAATAAATAATATAATTATATATTAATATTAAGAGTAAGAATTATAAAATACCAAATATGACCTTAATTTTTTTTTTGACAGGAATATGATCTTATATTTGGGAATGTTTAATTGATATGTTTTATATTTTTCATGCCTTGCACTAATTTTTTCATCCTTTAGATCATGAATGGATAGTTATAATGTCTTTCATGTCCCAAAAGTGTTGAGATTTCCAAATTTTTATTTGTTTTAAATCCCATGGAACATATATACTTCCTCTCTCCCAACTCTTTCTTCACACCACTCTTTTTTTTCATTTTTTTGCGAGCGAGTTATTTATTAGTATTTAAAATATTAAAATACCTTTTAAGAAGGGGTATGATAGATGTATCTCTCATCTATAATTATATGTCTCCTTAAAAATGATTTTATCATTTCAAATTTTAATAAAAAAACTCACTCGGTGAAACACGAGAAAACAGTAAATGTGAACAAAGAGTTGAGAAGGAGGTAGTATATCTTATAACACTGCATCACTAAGTGTATCGCGCAATTTTAACTGCATTAAATTTTCATTGAGTATTGTTAATCCTTTTCACTTAACATTATTAAATATTTTAATGGAATAACATTAATTGTACATCAATTACACGATGCAACTCATATATGATTTAATCTCCTTGTTACCTGTGCAGTTGACTCCTTCATGTCAACACTTGTCTGAGATGATGACCACATTCTTAAGCTCCTATTTGATGCCTCTTCAATCTCTGAGATCATTTGTTTAAGGTTTTCTGGGCCAAATAAATTCAGGACCATATTCTTGAGGTACTTAAACATGAAACCATGCAAAGAACCCATATTTTGTGTCCCAAATATTTTAGAGAAGGTATCTGGATAACAGCTTTGAAATAACTCTCCCTCTTGTTGAAAGATGTAGTAGTTAAGCTCTGCATCAGTTGATACTATTACTTTCTGTCCCACTATACTAGTCTTGAAAACTGGCCCATACCTGAAAATGAGTAAAAACTGACTTAAGCATGGGGATGGATCCAGAATTTCATCTCAAGGGAGTGAAATCTTTCATTGAAATTTTTTTAGTATTCCAATAGAGCGAAATGATAAAATTTTACTTGAGCTGCTCCTGAATATCTACTACTGGACTAAAAAAATGGAAATCGATTTGAATATAATCGTGCAAATTTTTTTGAGCTCAATAATAATAATTGACTCGCACGCTCACCAATTTAATATCACATGTATACTCTATTTTCGTTACGTTTAGAATACATTTGCATGTCTTTTAACTTGTATTGATTTTAATTTATGTCCCCTATATTTTCCATTTTAAAATTAGTCTTCAATGTCTACAAAATTCAATATTTTAGTCCCGTTACGGGCTAATGGAGGTAACCCATCCACATGCCATGTATTTTCGGTTTCTTTTAAAGAAAATTATAACATACGTGGCATCAACATGAGAAAAGCGGACGATTGCTACCAAATTGTTTTAACACAAAAATATGTTTTTCACTGAAACAAATAATAAACAGTTCAAAATTTATGGATTTTCTCCAAACCCAAAGTCCACAAATCCACAAAAAGATATGTGTTCAGGTGAAAAAAATAAAAAAATTCTATCATACGTATCTTTTAGTTTAATGCCACACCTTATATTTTTAAGAGAACAGAAAATACACAACAAGACACCTATTATTGGATTGATTTACTCATTAGCCGGTAAAATGACTAAAATATTTGATTTTGTAAAACATAGATGGTTAAATTCAAAATCAAAATACTTAAAGGAACATAAATCAAAATCGGTACAAATTAAAGGAAAATAAATATATTTACATGTTACATTTACACTAATATGCTAATTATTTACTGTATATTATAAGTAAAATAAAGAATTCCTAATTAATGTTATTTGAGTGTCCAACCACCCATTAAGGGTCAAGATAAGAATTTTCAAACTCGAAGTTACGAGGAAGCTCGAGTTTGAGTCGAATATGATCAAACTTAATCTATTTACTAATCGGATTAATTCGAGCTCGACATGATTAATTAAAATTTGAACCTTTGCATCCTTTCCTTGATAAAAGGAGAAAGGTCAAAAGAGTTGTTGGGAGCAAAGAATTGAAGAGTCTCCCCAAGAAGTGGCAACCCCATCGAACCTGGTGGGAGAACTCCATTTCTACACCTCAGATCCCAGCTCTTGAAAAGCCATTTTGTGACAACAAGTAAAGCCCCAATGTAGAAAACTATAGCAAACATTTTGTAGTGAAAAATTTATGAAATGAATTTTCAAGAAAAGAAACCTTGAAATTGAAACGTACAAATGATATCTCGTATTTATGCTACATTTACTAACAAACACCATACCATTAGTTATTCCTAATCTACAAAGAGAAAATCAAGCACGTGCACAATTGCTAGCTAGAAGTTAGAAGTTTGTCATTTTTTTGGACGCAATTCCTGTATTAAAACTTTCATGCAAAAAAGATAAAAATTTTTCGATTTACATTATAATAATTTCATAACTAAATCAAAATTTTAAATTTTATCCGATCCAATTTTTATCCGATCAATATATTTTAAACAAACTAAATTTTCATCATTTTATCCGATCCAACCCAATTTTAACACGAGTTTCTTCATCACGAGATCTTTTAAATTTTATTAGAAAAAATTACTAATAGATATAATTTCAAATTATTAATACGTACAGATGAGATTGCATATATAGCCAAAATTATATTATATTTATGTATATACAATTATTTAATATCTATTAGTAAATTATAATTTTAAAACATGAGGCACACTTGCATGAGATTTTCTCATAATGAGACGAGACATAAGTTGGGCATTGATGTTTTAACAAAATTTGAGAGGAGTGAGTGTAATTTATGCAAAGTTATACGTTATCTCATATTTGAGACCGTCTCACATGAATTTTTATCTTAAAATATACATATCAACGAGCTCTTAAGTTATTATAGTAACGGATAAGAATGTGCCGTAGCCAGTAGGCTTTGACTTAACATATTGATCGCTAATATATGACATGTCACGTTCTCCATAACCGCCCTACAGGCTATAAGTATTAAAACTTCTCTATTTTTTCGTTGAGGACTTAATTATCGGCAACATGTATTAATTTTGACGTGTCATTGAGCTTAAGAGAAAGTCTCGAGTGAGATAAGAAGTCTCGCATATTATATGGATGTGATACTTTTTATATAGAGTAGAGTGGGTCACTTGTGCATCTTGGTGCACCGTGTATTTATAGTGCATTTTAGAATCGTGCAATTTGTTATACTGAAATATGAAATTTATTTTCACTAAATCGTGCGACCATCGATATGAAAAGATAGTTGCACGTTTTAATATATAAATAAATTACATATTTCAATATTTGCACGGTTTTAAAATACACTATTAATTTACTGTGCACCTGAATGTATACAAAACTTAGCCTTTAGGGTATGTTTAATTTATGTTTATATTGATGTGGATTTCAAGCAAGGGCAGAGCCAGAGCCACAATTTATGTTCGAGTAATGTGAGATTGAAATTTCATATATTATACAATAACAAAATTTAATTTATCCTTTATCTATCAAAGACGAATTACTCTCAATTCATATGATGGCTTTATTTCAAATCACTGAATTTATGTGAGAAGTTATTTATGATATTATTATTAGTTTTTTAATTTTTTAATCTCAATAGTTCATTATTTAATTTTGATCTCTGCCTTCCATTTATTTCTTATCAATTAATTATGAATCACTCCCTATTCACGTTGTTGCTATATTTCAAATTTTTTGAATTTTTATGAGAAGTTATTTATGGTATTATTAATAATATAATTTTAATCCATAATATTAATTTTTCTAATTTAATCTACGTCATTCAATGTTTTGTAGAATAGAGTTAATATAAATATTTAATTTTTATCTTTTACTAATTTTTTTATCGCGTCTGTCTAAGGACTTTCTTCGTCTATATTCAGATTTTTTTGGTCTCATCTTTTTTTGAAAACATTTATTGGAAGATTCATAGAGGTTTTTAAAGCAATTTATTTTAAAACATCACTCCATAATTTATTAATTTATACCTCCTCTTATTCTTTTTTTTAAATGTCACTAGCATGTAAACCCGACATATTACGAGATTGAGATTGAAAATATTTTTATACCATTAGTTTTAAATTAAATACTTGAGATATTTATTTGTTTGATTAATTCAATTATAGACATAATTTTTATTTTCTAATATTGAATGTGCATATTTTCATTCATTTTTTTTTAAATTACTTTCTCATTCTTCCTAATGTCTTTTTGGTCTATTAAAATATTTATATAATAAATATCATTCTCGATATTTTTCCCCTTCATTATATCATCATATATACCCATAATAATTAATTTTTATGGTCATTTAAATTTTCTTATATCAACATTAGTTTTAATTTTTTATAATTAAATATTTCTAACAATAATTACTATTGGCTGGGAAAATTATTCACATAATATATTTATAAAAAAAAATAAAAAAAAAATAACCATGAATTGTAATCATGAGGGGTATATATGAGATAATGAGGGGTGAAAATGTCAAAACGACATGTAAGTAATTTAGAATAAATAAATTAATGAAAATATACACAAATAATATTACTACGTAGTACCATAAAAAGTATACCTATAATTAAATTAATTAAATATTTAAAATATTTAATTTAAAATTAATAATAAATTTTTTATTTTGAATCCTACGTAGTACGAGGGGTTACGTGCTAGTAATCTCTATAAGGCAATGGAAGAAGAAATGAAATCTATGAGTTCAAATAAAGTTTGGAAACTTGTAGATCTTCCTAAGGGACGCAAAACAATTGGGAATAAATGGATTCTCAAAATCAAAAGAAAGGTTGATGGGTCAATAGAGAGGTATAAAACTCGTTTGGTGGCAAAAGGTGTCCCAATAAGTGGGTATTGATTATCAATAAACCTTTTCACCTGTTGTGAGATTTGCCTCAATTCGCCTATTACTAGCTATGGTAGCCAGTATGGATTTAGAATTACATCAAATGGATGTTAAAACGGCTTTTCTCAATGAAGAATTAGATGAAGAAATCTACATGCTTCATCCTGTAGGATTTATTCTTCAAGGTCAAGAGGATAAAGTTTGTAAGCTGAAAAAGTCAATTTACGGACTTAAACAAGTCTCAAGACAGTGGTATTTGAGATTTCAGACTACTCTAATCTTATACAATTTCATTACTTTAAACGAAGACCACTGTGTTTATGTTAAACGATCCAATGATAGTTTTGTTTTTCTATCACTATACGTGGATGATATACTTTTAGCTGGAAATGACAAAAAGTATCTTAAGACCATTAAAAAATGGCTATCTTCAAACTTTGCAATGAAAGATATGGGTGAAGCAGAATACATTCTTTGTGTAAAAATTCATAGAGATCTTTCAAAGAAGTTACTTGGATTGTCTCAAGAGACATACATAAAGAAACTTCTAGAACGTTTCAAAATGGATAAATATAAGTCTGTAGATACTTCTGTTATAAAAGGAGAGATATTAAGCCGTGACATGTGTCCCGAGACTCAAGTAGAAAAGGACGAAATGTCCAAAGTACCATACGCTAATGCGATTGTAAGTCTGATGTATGCAATATTGTACACACGTCCAGACATTTGTTATGTCGTTGGTCTAGTTAGCAGGTATCAATCTAATTCGTGAAAAAAACACTGGATGACAGTTAAAAGGATTTTCAGATACCTAAAAGGAACTGCATATTATTGTCTTTGTTATCAAGGAAATAATATGACACTGAGTGGATATACAGACTCAGACTGGAGTGATGATTTAGACGAACGTAAATTGACTTCTGGTTATGTCTTTTGCTTAATAATGGAGCAATCTCATGGTGTAGCAAGAAACAAACTTGCACCGCACTATCCACTATGGAAGCCAAATTTGTGGCATGTGCATCTGCGGTACAAGAAGCAATTTGGTTAAGGAGATTCCAGAAACATTAGGGAATTGTAAACGCTGAAGTGGGAGCTATAATAATTCATTGTGATAATCAAGCTGCGATTGCTTACACAAAAGGTCCCAAATATCATGGAAAGACCAAACATATTGGCATGAAATACAACTTTGTTAGAGATATTATAGAAAAGAAGAAAGTGATGCTTAAATACATTTTGACTCGATTGATGTTAGCAAATCCTTTCACTAAACCTATTCCCAGAGATGCTTTTCTGGGACATGTTAAAGGTTTAGGTTTGCATAGGATATAACTTAATGCGAAGTGAATGTTGTATGTTGTAAATGTAACTATTGTTATAATTTAGTATAATTATGTGTACATGTATTGTGAATTATATGAAGTTTCATATATTAGTATGTCTACAAGTAAGATTGACTTTCTCACGAGTAATCACCTTTGACTATTTGATATGTGCAAAGATGAGATTATATCATTTAAAATTATTATAATCATAATATATTTTACCACAAATCTATTTTATTTGTTATAAAGCTAAATCAAAGGATTTTCTAAACGATAGTGAGAGGATATCCAAGTTAAGTGTCAAGGATACACTTGAACTATGATTTACACGATGTTAAATATAATGATGACATATGCTTCCATCCTGAGAAGTTTAAATATCGTGACATGTGTTTTCATACCATATGTGCTAAATTAACCATAAGGAAATGAGAAAATTATTCATATATTCTCATTGTATGAGACCTTGAGGTTTTAGTAAGACTCTTAAAAGGTACCCTCAAGACTTTCAACTGAATTTCCAAGTCTTCACTTTAGTGTTGATACTTTAGCATGTTACTAATATCTATGATTAATATAGCAATGCGGTACATGTCTAGGAAAGCAACTATAGTTTAATATAGCAATGTGGTACATGTCTAGGAAAGCAACTATATTTGGAGTTTGTGGATATTCTGTGTGAAAGGAAGAATATCTTTATTAACACGTTCTATAATATTCATTGACTAGTCAATTGAGTTGGAACTCGATTATGGATATATAGATTTTATGAAAGATTGAGTATTCTCTAATTTTCAAAGGAATAATGAGATATGTCAATTAGTGTTAAAATAAAAGAGTTCTATGGTATAACGAGTTTTGTAATCTTCATATAAAACTGATTGAGTTGCTATATATCCTTAACAAGTATATAGCAAGAAAAACTCATATTCTCGAAGGTCACACAATTTATTTGCCTGTATGAAAAAGTGATATGTGATGAAATAAAAAGTGAAAGTAATGAGTGTAAGATTCAAATTACACGTGTGAGTGGGAGATAAAAGTATTAATTAATATTAATTATTATAATTAATTAATATAAATTAATAATACACACATGTCCCAAGATTTGAATTTGATTTTTGAAATGAGTAAACCATACTCACAGTTCTTTGTAAAAAAAAGCGCTTTCCTTTCCATTCTCAGATTCTGGCTTTGACGCCTCATTAGACTCATAGAGAAAATTCTCACGAGATCACTATACTAAATACGTTAAAAGGCTCTAAAATTGTGGACATTGGAAGCAGTTCGCGTGATTGTATTTCGGACCTGGGAATCACAGTTTGTACGTAGAATTCAACCCGGCTTCGTTGATTCTTCCGCTGAAATAATATTCCAGAAGAAAGACATGTTTTCTTTTCTTGTAGGAATAATCCAACACCTTCATTCTGGCCTGGCTTCTAGCTGAATATCACACTCACTGATTCGCCTTCCATGTTTATCTTGGAACACGGCTGGGACATGCTTTTCCCTAGATCCGAGATCTCTTCCTTATTTATCTCGACCGACCTAAGAGGTAAGCCGAGCTCTGGCGACCTCTCCGGGAGGTCGCTTATCAGGGAACCTTGAGAGGTCGCCTCGTGTTTAGTCCCGCTTCGCTTGGGTCGCCTCTCTTTCTGTTAAGTCGAACTCCGTAGCCACGCCGTCCTCTTTGGACAAAAATCAAGAGTGACTATAGGGCTACAACAACATTTATTGTTTTTCGTGTTTTAGCGAACAAGTTTTTTATTAGTATTTAAAATGATAAAATATTTTTTAAGGAAACATATAATAGAGGAGAAGTAGATCGATCATACCCCTCCTTGAAAGTCATTTTATCATTTCAAATACAAATAAACAACTCGCTCGCTAAAACACGAGATAAAAGTAGGTGTGAACAAAGATTGGGACGGAGGAATACTTGTTATTTTATTATTAAAAAAAAATACTCTCTCCATCCCATAATAATATATTCTATGCACCATATGTTGGGAAAGAAATGTTGCTTTACTGAATAATCAACTGTCCATTTCAGAGGTATTTTAATCCTTTAAACTGGGCTATAATAAAAAAATTGAAAGGAATTTTAAAACTAAATAAAATAAAATAATTTAGACTATTAAAAAAAAAAATCCAACAACTTTAGTACACCGGATTTGCCTAACCAATTTTAAAATTACAAACCATCTAATCTAAGAGTACATTTGTCCAATCAAGCATTTAACCAAAATTTACAAAATTCCCTCCATTGAGAATTACACTTAAATTTAATATTAAAATTCATTTTTCCTGCTTTTAGAACACAATAAATACTCCATCAGTTCTTAAATGCTCATAACACATTCAATGCTAAAAAAAAAAAAAAAAAAAAAACCTTAATACATCTGTTAAATGTCAAGAGCACGCCTCGATATTCCATTTGATGAGAGAAATTGATTTGCTCAGTTTCTGTGGTTGACAGCACCAATAGTTCAGTGCACAGAGGTAAGGTCAAGGAAGCAACTGTATCATTTGGGGTTTATAGGAGAACAGTCCAGAATGTTTGGGCTTCTTAAGAAAAAATCAAGTTTGTCAAGAGCTTTCAATATTCTTAACATCAAATAAGAAAGACATAAAAAAAGAAAAATATATTTACATCTAGATGTTAAAAGAATGAAGAGCATACCATTTAAGAAAAGAGACACAATTAGAAGACTTGCTAAGGAGTTAGAAATGAACAAGAGTCATATTGGTAGAATTGTGAAAGAATGAGTGATCAATCATCATTCCAATGATATTAAGCCTAAGCTTATAGATCAAAACAAGATACAAATGCTAAATTTCAATATGAATGCATAGGTAATGAATAGAGCTACCAGCATCACTCAGTTTTCAAGCATACATCATGTAGTACATATAGATATTAGGGTTATACTGGAAAGTATGATTTTTTAACAGTATAACCAAATTGAATTTCTGTCTTATTTATTGAAATAAATTATTTATATTTGATTTAAATATGATTGAATGCTATATATATATTTACTGCATATCTGTTCAATAAATAATACGAGTTACATTGTAATTAATGTGGTAATACCAGATCACAGAAGATCACATTAACAAATCCTTGTAAATAAGTACAAATTCACAACCTAGATGGAAATGAACAATCCATCGTGAAAAGTTGAGGTGTAAGACTCAGATTGACTTGTCTTGACCAAGAGATTGCACTAGTGCATTATGATGCGCTGAACATGACCTACAACGGAGGATAGATTCTTCAGTACTGAATGTAGAAGAATTAGACCTCATTGGTTTATTATTTCTTAATCTCTGTCCCTTAAATAGGATTGTGTGTAATTAATGATTATTGCTTTGATTCATGTTGGATAGAGAATCAATGCGATACAATACTGTGTGCTTTGGGCAATATTATTATTTACATGACGATTGTTAAGATTTAATACAGAGAATCGTGTGCAACTACGTTTTGTGTGATTTATCCCTTGGTAGCTCGAAGTTTTATCATACCAAATCTTGCAAGTGGAATTAGTTTTTCCAAAGATGAATAATAATGTTGAGTGACTTTTACTCCAAGGAAAAATATATTAATTAATATAAAGCTATTCAAATGGGCTTGAATTGATTAATGGACCTAATAATCTTAAACACGGAAAATAATAACCGGAGTCATATTACAAAAGAATATGGGTTAAGATGGATAGTGCAATATTACTTTTATAGTGGAATTAATAAATATTAATGGACTGAATAATATTGTGGCTCAATATTGCTAATTCAGAGCCCATTGGAAGGTCCAACCTTAATTCTCCTAAAGGCCCCTCAAGTAGCCAATTTAAAGTCCAATAACTGAAAAATGTGATTAAAATAAAAGAAATAATCGTTGCCTATTTTTCCTCATTATTTTCAAAAAATTAGGAGGAAGAAAGATGAAAAAAAAAATTTCTTGATTTTTTTGGAAAGATTTTATGGAAAAAGATAAGTATTCTTGGAATACAAGGTTATCCCATAAATTCAAGAAAATATCAAATCTTATTCTTTCCTTTTTAGTTTTTTTTTTCCGAAAATAGCAATAAATAAGGAGGTGAGATTTTTGTGGAGATTTATTTTAGGAGAGAGAATATATTATGATATATTCAAGTTTCTTGTGGGATAAGAAAAGATTCATCCCACATCTAAAATTCCTTGTTATTTTATCCCCCCTCCTTATCTATAAATAGGGGATGGATTTTTCATCCTCAACACAGTTCCATGAGTTGAAAAAAATTAAAAATCCAAAAAGGTGGTGCTACATATTTTTTTCCCTTTTTGTTAATTGTTCGTGAGCATCCTCCCACCGGATTATCGGACAAAGACGTGGGAATACTTGAGAAGGACTTTGGGTTTGTTCGTTGAACGAGTACTCATTTTCTCCACATTGATTTGACAAAAGTTACGCCCGCGTAAATTCCTAAAAATTCCGTATGCGTAGGATTTACGTGATTACATTATGTGCATGATTGTTGTTGAAATTATTATTTGAGTTAATATAAGATTAATTCATACTAGTAATAATTTTAAGAATTAAATTTGTATTTAAATATCATCCTGAATAAATTCGAGCAATTAATTCCCCAACAATAATAAATAGTTTTACAAGACAAGACCTACTGAGAAGTGTTATAAGCTGTCAGAAGAAGAGGACCAATATAGGCCATGCAAAAGAGAGATTTATCCCAAAAGTTATGTTCATATGTGCAGTAACTAGACTACTATATTTAAATGAGGGGCAAGGTTGCTCATATTGATGGTAAATAATGACTTTTTTCTTTCACAATAAAGAAACCAACACAAAGAAACTCAAGGAATAGTGTGAGAGGTACATTGGACATTAAGATTAATCTATCACCAAACAAATCATCAAATACTGTCTTTTGAATAAGTATTGTATTTTTTAATTATATATCTCAAAATTTTCAAAAATTTATATTTTAAAGTCAAAATTTTTTGTCATTTCGCCTTATTGGGATACTAAAATTTCGTTGCCCTTACTCAATGAAAATTTTGTTTCCCTTGGGACGAAATTCTGAATCCGTCCCTATTTATACGGGTAAAAATAGTCTGGAGAAATATTGTAGCCTTTTACATTCCTAATGCCGTCACCTTCCCTCCAAAAATTATATATATATATATATATATATATATGAATTTCCATATGAACAATACTCTTTTGACCTCCAGTACTACTACCAACAAATGGAAAGACAATTTGATGTGGGAAGTCAACTGTCATATATATAAAAAGCAAAGTATTTATTGAAGTTGGAGTTAAACCTTTAGCAAAATCAGGCTACATGTCTGTGCTTTTGGATGATATATTGATTCGTTACATGCACTACCATTCCAGTTGACTCCTCAAGAAATGACGCCCTAATTGCTGAAATTATATTAAATAACAATTTTCTACAAGTAAGGTTTATTTTGTTTCTGTGTAATTTTCGTGCAAATTTGATTTCTTATAACGAATTTCTTGCAATTTTCTGAACATAGCAAGATGATTTCTAGAAATTTCTGCAATTTTATGACGATGGTGGCTGCATGGGAAGGCTAGGCAAAAATTTGGGTCAACATTTATTTTACAAATTGATTACATATATTCAATTTTTAATATATAATTAGTATATTACATTTTCTTACGTTATCCATGAATTTCATATCTTACTCTAATAAACAATAACATTAAAATAATATATTTCACTACATCTTATTACATAAATAAAATAAATAAACAAACATATTTTTTTAATACCAAAGTAGACTACATGAATCAATAATAATATGCATGGATTAATATTTAATTTCCAATCTTATTACATCTTAATTATCACACGCTTAATAATACACATTTCACCAGTCGTGGTACTAAATAATCTCCTTACTATTTTTACCCCAAACATAACCTAGATTGAACACATGCATCCAATCTTGTATCAATTGAAGGTTTACATACATCAATTTTATTGGTCAACTTATATGTTAAAGTTTCTATTTTATTCATAACTTGTCTTAATTTTCAGATATATGAACGCGATATCCATTAGGAAACTGTAAACCAGGTGCTCGAAGAATGCCTCCTCCTTTGCTCGCTTTCAACCTTTTAGACAATGGTTAATATTGAATATTTGTTAATTAATTTAATATCTTGACACATATATAATTTTAGAATATTAATTAATTAATTATTCTTACTTGTATTTAGTGACCAAGGAATGGAGAAAAACAGCCATCTGCAGCTTGGCAAAATCAGCTCCTACACAAAGTCTCAAACCACCTCCAAAGACCATGAAGTTTCTTGATGCAATACTTGTGTCTATTCCCTGTATTATGCATCATCATATATATAAATACTTTTCTCATCATATATATTAAGCAAATCAAAACATCAGCGAACATGAGTCTACGTGAACTCTTTTTCTTCGAGTATTGTTGTGTATATGAAGTGCGCCTGTTATTTATACACACTATCACTATTTTGCATATGAAGTGTCGACGCTATTTAAAATTCAAGTGTTTTTTTTATAATAACAATGTCACTTGATGGATAAAAGAGAATTCAAATATACCTGAGTTCACATGTCATATATATATATATATATATATTTCAATAGTTCTTGATATTAACGAGTGAGTCTCATGTACATTCAGGTGCACCGTGCATTTATAGTATATTTTAGAATGTAACTTTTTATATTGAAATATATAATTTATTTAGATTAAATGAAAAAATAGTTATCGATTCAGCATAAACAAATTGCATTGTTTAGTATACCAAATTGCATGCATTATAAGTGCACGGTGCACTAAAATGAACACGGGACTTTACCAATTAAAAATGATATAGGATGATTAAATAAATTACCTCCCATCTCCATGGATTGAAGTCAAGGGGATTTAGATATTTGGTTGGGTTTAAGTGCACAGCTGGAGGACACACCATAATCGCCCAATTAGCAGGAATAGTATATTCTGCAGTATTAATTTTGTTTATTTTATTTCACATGAATCAATCTGAGCTTACTCCTTATAATTTACTATAGAAGTGATAAATATGTTTTATGGAACCTTTAAATTTGGTTTCTTTCAATGCTTTTCTGAAGATTACCGGAACTATATTAGCCAGCCTGGTGGTTTCATTGATAAACTGCAACTTAATTCTGTTAGTTGAAGAACTAATTTCCAAATTAAATCAATTTTATGCATGTAGTATGGATAGATGCGTTCACTTACCTGAAATGTGAATTTCATTGATTTGTATTCATTCCACGTCATTCCAGAATTTGGATTTTCCCTTCTCTTAATAATTGCCTCATGTTCTTCCTGCGACAAATCAAGTGATTAATTATATAAACTGTAATCTAGCTAAATAAATAATAGTAGTAATTATTTTTGGGTGCCTATTAATTATTAAAATTGACAATTCAAAACTTACTAATAAATACACAAAAATATATACTATTTGCACATTCCGTGCAATTTCGACGACATACATACAACTATTTTGTACTCCCCCATCCCATACTTGTTTACCCTTTTTACGAAAGGTATGGTCCGTCCCACACTTGCTTGCCCTTTTCCATAAAAGACAATAAAACAATTATACTCTTTTTCGATTATCCTTCAACATGTCAAAATTACATCTCATGTCATTATTTTTACCCACAAAAAGTAATCTACTTTAATAATAAAATAGAGTTGACTACATTACTTCAACTAAAAGTCACTTTATCACTTTACATACTATTAAACAACTCTCACATTAAAATCCGTGCGGGAAGCAAAGACGGAGGGAGTACATGTTAGTAAGTTTTTAAAAGGTTGTACCTATTAATCAGTGTTTTCATAATTGAACTGAACGGACCACCGGTCAACGGTTCAACCGGTCGGACCGGTTCAACCGTTGAAATGATTTCTGCCTAATTCTTTTCAATATTTCTTATATTTAGTTAAAAAATAAAATAAATATACACCTATAAAAATTTAAACATATACTCCCCCCGTCTACTAAATTTATACACATTTCACTTTTGCACGTAGTTCAATAAACTAGTTTTGCATTAATAATCGAAATGATAAAGTGACTTTTAAGGATGGGTAAGATAGATGGGGGGCTTATCTACTATACCCATCCTTAAAAGTCACTTTATCATTTCAATTCCTAATACAAAACTCGCTCGCAAAAGCTACGTGCAAATAGTAAATTAGTATAAATTTGGTGGACAGAGGGAGTATCTTATAACTTTTCATATTTAAGAAAACACAATAGAGTCATGGTCATAATAAAAAAACAACACAATAATATGAGAGAAAATAACATAAAAGGAGAAAGGTGAACCTTATATTTTTATCCCACATCGAGTAAGTATTAGAGGAAAAAGTGAGAGAAAGTAATATAAAGGGGAAATTGATGAATCTCATAATTTTGTCCCACTTCGAAAGTGTTAGAGGAATATGTGAGAGAAAATAATATAAAAGGGGAAGAAGTGTAACTCATATATATATCCCACATCGAAAGTGTTAGAGGAAAATGTGAAAGAAAATAATGTAAAAAGGAAGAAGTGTACCTCACCTTATATATTTGTCTCACATCAAAAGTATTGGAGGAAAATGTGAGAGGAGGAAAATGTGAGAGGAGGAAAATATGAGAGGAAGTATTATAAAGACCATTGCTAAACTCGGTCTGTGCGGTGGTCCAAGTACCGAGAAGCTTCGTGCCCCGTCGCTAAAATCGACGCTAAACGGTCCAATTTGACCCGGTTTGAATATTATGTCGCTAAACCGCATCTATTCTGCAACTAATAGCGGCAGTTACCAAAACTGTCGCCAAAATCGTCCCGTCGCTAAAATCCGTCGTTAAAATCCGCATTTTTTAGTGATCGGAAGTGTTGGAGGAAAATGTGAGAGGAAGTATTATAAAAGGGGTGAAGGTGGACCTTGATTCATATATTTATCCCACCTCATACATTTACCTAATTAATATTTTAAAAAAAAAGGCAAAATCAATTTTTTTCAGTTGGGCAGTTTGCCGGTTGAACCAATTTTTTTTTCCGATTTTGACCCATTAAAATTGGTTCAACCTCAAAAGCAGTTTTTAGGTGTGTTTTCAACTGGTTTACCGGCCCAATGAGTAATTATCCGGTCCAAATATAATTTTTAAATACCCACACAACTCCAAAATTGCTATTGAAAACCCAATCATACCTTTAAGTTGTACTGTTCAATATTTTTTTATTTTAATAGATGCAAGTACATAAAACACTCAGTCGCTCTCTTCAATTTTCCTCACTCTCCCTCTCCCTCTAACGGCGATGGCGACGCCTCCCACCACCAAACCAGAAGATGTTTATTTTTTAAATAGGCTGCACAACGACACCACCGCCCATTGCCACACAAAGACGCCACGGAGGAGTGAATCCGATGGTGAAGAGTTTTTAACCCGACGGTGGTTCCAGATCGACGGTGGGGGCGAAGCAGATCGACAATGAACAACGCCTACTTCCCGTCGGTGGTACCAGATCTAACGGTAAGGCCAAAGTAGATCCGACGATGAGTTCGCATTTTCATGTCTAGTATTTCAAAGCATAAGGTAGGCGATGTTCCGACGATGGTGGAAGAAAAACGGCAAACGACGAGCGAAAATTTATAAGCGTTCTTTGCCTGCTTTTGCTTTTGCTAGAGTTTAGCGACATAAATAAAAGTGATGATCCAATGAATATTGATGATTATAATATTGTACAACCCGGTTTTTAATTATGTATGTTTATGGAGTTGGGAACCCGTGTGTACATACCGATTTTAATTTCTCACGAGTTTCAATTTGGTGAGGTTTTTTTTTTTTTTCAGTTATTGCTTCCGACAAATCCCAATTAGAATTTGGATTTTGTGATTTCAAATTGGATTTTGTGATTTTTTTTAATAATTGGATTTTTTAAATAGACGATCTAGATTTTTGTTTTTCTTTGGGTTGGAGATGAATGATCTTTGAAATAGAGGATCTGGGTTTGAATCTAAGAATGCATAGGTTCATCAATTGATGAAACCATGCACGTTTTCGTGCATATGTTCATCATAACGTTTATATGTTCATCATTTTGATGAATATGTGCATGTCGGATTGAGTACGAAAATATGTAATTTTGGTACGAATTTTTCTGTAATTTCTCAAATTTTTATATGAAAATTTTAAATTGTACATATTTTTTTTTTTGATTGGATTTTATGAATGTGTAATTTTATGGAAGTATGTTTTAAGATGAAGATGAATATGTGAAAATAAGGGTATATTAATAATTTTTGAAGCATGTTTTCTGAAATTGAAATGGAAAAAATTAAAGTGAAAATAGAAGAAAAGAAAAGAAGAGGGAAAGAAGAAGAAAATGATTGATGTAAGAAAGAAGGAAAGAAGAAGAAATTGATTGATGTGACCGGTGCTTTTTTGGTTTGCAGGGAGAGAGAGTGAAGGGTATCATAGTCTTTTTATCACACATTTTGGACCTGATAGTATTTAATAGTATGATTGGACCTATTAGTACCTTTCACTACTATTTTGGACTTCTAAGTCACTCTCTAAAAAAAATAATGTAAAAAGAAAGAAGTGTACCTCACCTTATATATTTGTCCCACATCAAAAGTGTTGGAGGAAAATGTGAGAGGAAGAAAATATGAGAGGAAGTATTATAAAAGGGGGTGAAGGTGGACATTGATTCATATATTTATCACACCTCATACATTTATCCCACATCGAAAGTGTTGGAGGAAAATGTGAGAGGAAGTATTATAAAAGGGGTGAAGGTGGACCTTGATTCATATATTTATCCCACCTCATACATTTAGCTAATTAATATTAAAAAAAAGAGGGAAAATCGATTTTTCCGGTTGAGCGGTTTGCCGGTTGAACCAGTTTTTTTCCGATTTTGACCAGTTATAACCGGTTCAACCTCAAAAGCGATTTTTAGGTGTGTTTTCAACCGGTTTGCCGGTCGGTTCGAACCGGTTACAAAAACACTGCTATTAACAACTTGATTCAAAATTTTGTACCCACATTAATTATTCCATTAGTTTTCGAGTTGCTCACCGTCAATTCTTCCAACACTCGGGGATACTCCACAAGAAATTTGATTGCTAGAGTGAGTGCGAGTGAGGTTGTTTCATAGCTGGCAAAGAGCAACGCAAACATTAAATCTAGGGCTATTTCTTCAGTGAGCAAACTTCCTGTTTCCCCAACTTCTTCCACCACATAATCAAAGAAATCACGAGTTCCATCACTAGTTTCTCTTCCAATTTCTCGTCTTTGTTGCAACATGTTCTTCAGCATCTTCATCGCCTTCTTTCTTCCCTGTAAGCATTTGTGGTACGGCGTTCCAGGAATGTTCACCGGAAACGAAATTAATCCCTTTATGAAAGCTGCAAAATTTGCCCGGAGATCTTCCGAGGATTTCTCCGGCTCATAACTGATTAACTTTTTAGCTGTGAACTCAAATATCATCTGCACAAGTAGGGACGGACACATAAATTTTATTGAAGGGGTCAAAATTTATAAAAATTACATAAAACATTTTACTTAGAAAATTCAATTGATTATATTGTAAAATTGATCATTATTTATACATTTATACATGCACTGAACAAATAAACTATAAAAAAGTTACAATATATATGGTCTTAAGATTGACAAAATTTTATGATAAATATAAAAAATTAAAGGGAAAAAGTATAAAATAAAAAAGTGGCTTCATAGGTGTTGAAATCATGACTTCTTGGTTAGAAAAAAAAGGCTATACCACCTGGACAACCATATTTGTTAACAATTAATTTTTATATTATTTAAACAATTCAAAAATTTCAGGTGGGTCCAATGCCCTCCTTGGCCCTTTGATGGGTCCGTCCCCATACACAAAAAATATATATATTACAAAAACTTGTATGAAATTATCTCGCCGAGTGATACTTATGTTAGCAAGCCACATAAAAATGATTTTTTAATTATATCATATTTTACTTAAAATAAAAATATACTCCTTCCGTCTGTCATAATTAATTCTTTGGGCACATTTTCTAAGAAAAAATAGATAAAGTAAAGGGTGTTATAAGATATTATAGGGTTCATTTATGGATAAAGTAAATTTTGTGGGTAAAGTACAATGGTAATATGGGTAATTTGGTGGATGGACAAATAAAACACAATTTTGGTGGATGGAGGGAGTATTTTTTAATTGATTTTTTACCTAAAAATTAAAATATATTAACTATCAAATCTGAGGCTTGTAAAATATATATATATATAACTTGGAAGATAAAAAATATATTAACAATAAAAGTATTTAAGACTTTGGTTTACATATTATATTTTTAGTTATACATGATAAATAATTTTCACATGTACCAAAAATCAAATAAAGAAAGAATAAATAATATAATTATATATTAATATTAAGAGTAAGAATTATAAAATACCAAATATGACCTTAATTTTTTTTTTGACAGAATATGATCTTATATTTGGGAATGTTTAATTGATATGTTTTATATTTTTCATGCCTTGCACTAATTTTTTCATCCTTTAGATCATGAATGGATAGTTATAATGTCTTTCATGTCCCAAAAGTGTTGAGATTTCCAAATTTTTATTTGTTTTAAATCCCATGGAACATATATACTTCCTCTCTCCCAACTCTTTCTTCACACCACTCTTTTTTTTCATTTTTTGCGAGCGAGTTATTTATTAGTATTTAAAATATTAAAATACCTTTTAAGAAGTAGTATGATAGATCTATCTCTCATCTATAATTATATGTCTTCTTAAAAATGATTTTATCATTTTAAATTTTAATAAAAAAACTCACTCGGTGAAACACGAGAAAACAGTAAATGTGAACAAAAAGTTGAGAAGGAGGTAGTATATCTTATAACACTGCATCACTAAGTGTATCACGCAATTTTAACTGCATTAAATTTTCATTGAGTATTGTTAATCCTTTTCACTTAACATTATTAAATATTTTAATGGAATAACATTAATTGTACATCAATTACACGATGCAACTCATATATGATTTAATCTCCTTGTTACCTGTGCAGTTGACTCCTTCATGTCAACACTTGTCTGAGATGATGACCACATTCTTAAGCTCCTATTTGATGCCTCTTCAATCTCTGAGATCATTTGTTTAAGGTTTTCTGGGCCAAATAAATTCAGGACCATATTCTTGAGGTACTTAAACATGAAACCATGCAAAGAACCCATATTTTGTGTCCCAAATATTTTAGAGAAGGTATCTGGATAACAGCTTTGAAATAACTCTCCCTCTTGTTGAAAGATGTAGTAGTTAAGCTCTGCATCAGTTGATACTATTACTTTCTGTCCCACTATACTAGTCTTGAAAACTGGCCCATACCTGAAAATGAGTAAAAACTGACTTAAGCATGAGGATGGATCCAAAATTTCATCTCAAGGGAGTGAAATCTTTCATTGAAATTTTTTTAGTATTCCAATAGAGCGAAATGATAAAATTTTACTTGAGCTGCTCCTGAATATCTACTACTGGACTAAAAAAATGGAAATCGATTTGAATATAATCGTGCAAATTTTTTTGAGCTCAATAATAATAATTGACTCGCACGCTCACCAATTTAATATCACATGTATACTCTATTTTCGTTACGTTTAGAATACATTTGCATGTCTTTTAACTTGTATTGATTTTAATTTATGTCCCCTATATTTTCCATTTTAAAATTAGTCTTCAATGTCTACAAAATTCAATATTTTAGTCCCGTTACGGGCTAATGGAGGTAACCCATCCACATGCCATGTATTTTCGGTTTCTTTTAAAGAAAATTATAACATACGTGGCATCAACATGAGAAAAGCGGACGATTGCTACCAAATTGTTTTAACACAAAAATATGTTTTTCACTGAAACAAATAATAAACAGTTCAAAATTTATGGATTTTCTCCAAACCCAAAGTCCACAAATCCACAAAAAGATATGTGTTCAGGTGAAAAAAATAAAAAAATTCTATCATACGTATCTTTTAGTTTAATGCCACACCTTATATTTTTAAGAGAACAGAAAATACACAACAAGACACCTATTATTGGATTGATTTACTCTGTTAGCCGGTAAAATGACTAAAATACTGAATTTTGTAAACATAGATGGTTAAATTCAAAATCAAAATACTTAAAGGAACATAAATCAAAATCGGTACAAATTAAAGGAAAATAAATATATTTACATGTTACATTTACACTAATATGCTAATTATTTACTGTATATTATAAGTAAAATAAAGAATTCCTAATTAATGTTATTTGAGTGTCCAACCACCCATTAAGGGTCAAGATAAGAATTTTCAAACTCGAGTTACCGAGGGAAGCTCGAGTTTGAGTCGAATATGATCAAACTTAATCTATTTACTAATCGGATTAATTCGAGCTCGACATGATTAATTAAAATTTGAACCTTTGCATCCTTTCCTTGATAAAAGGAGAAAGGTCAAAAGAGTTGTTGGGAGCAAAGAATTGAAGAGTCTCCCCAAGAAGTGGCAACCCCATCGAACCTGGTGGGAGAACTCCATTTCTACACCTCAGATCCCAGCTCTTGAAAAGCCATTTTGTGACAACAAGTAAAGCCCCAATGTAGAAAACTATAGCAAACATTTTGTAGTGAAAAATTTATGAAATGAATTTTCAAGAAAAGAAACCTTGAAATTGAAACGTACAAATGATATCTTGTATTTATGCTACATTTACTAACAAACACCATACCATCACAAAACATCAATTTTGCCTTTATATGTACTTTTGTAACAATATGTATTAAATGATCATGTAAAAAGATAAAAGTGATACATTATATATTTTTATTACTAAACAAACTAAATTTGGCTTAATTTTATCCGATCAACCCAATTTTAACATGAGTTTCTTCATCACGAGATCTTTTATTGTAAATTTTATTAAAAAAATTACTAATAGGTATAATTTCAAATTATTAATACGTACAGATGAGATTGTATATATAGCCAAAATTATATTATATTTACGTATATACAACTATTTAATATATATTAGTAAATTATAATTTTAAAACATGAGGCACACTTACATGAAATTGTTTCATGATGAGACGGGACATAAGTTAGGCATTGACGTTTTAACACAATTTGAGAGGAGTGGGTATAATTTATACAAAGTTGTACGTTATCTCATATATGAGACCGTCTCACATGAATTTTTATCTTAAAATATACATATCAGCGAGGTCTCAATTTATTATAGTAACGGATAAGAATATGCCGTAGCCAGTAGGCTTTGACTTAACATATTGATCGCTAATATATGACTTGTCACGTTCTCCATAACCGCCCTACAGGTTATAAGTATTAAAACTTCTCTATTTTTTCGTTGAGGACTTAATTATCGGCAACATGTATTAATTTTGACGTGTCATTGAGCTTAAGAGAAAGTCTTGAGTGAGATAAGAAGTCTCGCATATTATATGGATGTGATACTTTTTATATAGAGTAGAGTGGCTCACTTGTGCATCTTGGTGCACCGTGTATTTATAGTATATTTTAAAATTGTGTAATTTGTTATACTGAAATATGAAATTTGTTTACACTAAATTGTGCGACCATCGATATGAAAAGATAGTTGCACGTTTTAATATATAAATAAATTATATATTTCAATATTTGCACGGTTTTAAAATACACTATTAATTTATTGTGCACCTGAATGTATACAAAACTTAGCCTTTAGGGTATGTTTGTTTTATGTTTATATTGAAGTGGATTTCAAGCATGGGCAGAGCCAGAGCCACAATTTATGTTCGAGTAATGTGAGATTGAAATTTTATATATTATACAATAACAAAATTTAATTTATCCTTTATCTACCAAAGATGAATCACTCTCAATTCATATGATGGCTTTATTTCAAATTACTGAATTTCTGTGAGAAGTTATTTATGATATTATTATTAGTTTTTTAATTTTTTAATCTCAATAGTTCATTATTTAATTTTGATCTCTGCCTTCCATTTATTTCTTATCAATTAATTATGAATCACCCCCTATTCATGTTGTTGCTATATTTCAAATTCTTTGAATTTTTATGAGAAGTTATTTATAGTATTATTAATAATATAATTTTAATCCATAATATTAATTTTTCTAATTTAATCTACGTCATTCAATGTTTTGTAGAATAGAGTTAATATAAATATTTAATTTTTATATTTTACTAATTTTTTTATCGCTTCTGTCTAAGGACTTTCTTCGTCTATATTCAGATTTTTTTGGTCTCATCTTTTTTTGAAAACATTTATTGGAAGATTCATAGAGGTTTTTAAAGCAATTTATTTTAAAACATCACTCCATAATTTATTAATTTATACCTCCTCTTATTCTTTTTAAATATCACTAGCATGTAACCCGACATATTACGCGAGATTGAAAATATTTTTATACCATTAGTTTTAAATTAAATACTTCAGATATTTATTTGTTTGATTAATTCAATTATAGACATAATTTTTATTTTCTAATATTGAATGTGCATATTTTCATTCATTTTTTATTCTAAATTACTGCCTGTCATTCTTCCTAATGTCTTTTTGGTCTATTAAAATATTTATATAATAAATATCATTCTGATATTTTCTCCCTTCATTATATCATATATACCCATAATAATTAATTTTTATGGTCATTTAAATTTGCTTATATCAACATTAGTTTTAATTTTTTATAATTAAATATTTCTAACAATAATTACTATTGGCTGGGAAAATTATTCACATAATATATTTATAAAAAAAAAAAAAAAATAACCATAAATTGTAATCATGGCGGGTATATATGAGATAATGAGGGGTGAAAATGTCAAAACGACATGTAAATAATTTGAATAAATAAATGAATGAAAATATACACAAATAATATTACTACGTAGTACCATAAAAAGTATACCTATAATTAAATTAATTAAATACTTAAAATATTTAATTTAAAATTAATAATAAATTTTTTTATTTAGAATCCTGCGTAGTACGCGGGGTTACGTGCTAGTAATCTCTATAAGGATAAAAATATAGAAGATGATGTGGCAAACATAAAATGATGTGACAATTGATGTGGTAAAACCTCATGCCTCTATTTAAAATATCTATAATTTCATTCAATTTTAGTGTAGATTGATCTCGATCGTTGATTTTGTCTTCAATTTTCTATAAATTGTGACATCTCTCATTCATTGTTATTCTGCAAGAATTTCTCTTCATTTCGTCTCCCTCATCTGCTTTCTATACGGTATTCTCACTAATCTTGTTCTTTTGATGTTCGATAATATTATTTTATTTAACTCATTATTGTTCTTTTTTCATTCTTATGTCGTTTTTTTGCAGGTAATTATTTGGATCCATTATGTATATTGTTCTTATTTAATTTATTATTGTTCTTATTTCATTCTTATATTTCTTCTCATAATATTTCTTGATTTCTTATTGATGAGGGTTATAATTGCTTGTTTTATGGTCATTTTGTGTGCCTTATTTGATGTGATTTGAGCTCATTTGCAATGAAAAGTGCTATTAATCCCGTTTATTTGAGGATGTGATAAAGTGTTAGGAAAATGGTAAAAATGAGCAAAAGGTGATGAAAAACTGATCTGATATAAGAGGATATTTGAGAAGAGTGAACCATTAGAAGCACATCGAAAAGAGGGTTCCAACAAAAAAAGAATCAACTCAATCGGAGTTCGAGAGCTCAAGTTATGAGCGAAACAAAAATGTCGCGCAGTAGAAAAAGCCCACTCCGCCCAATTCGGAAAAATGAAATCAGCAGGCCCATTAGCTTTTTATTTGCCAAATTCGGCCCATGATTTCCAGGCCATTAGTCGGCCCATTTGCAATTAAATAGGAGCCTGATGAATAGAAAATGGTGGCCAATTTGCTTACCACATCAGCCACAAGAATTAATAAAAAGGTAGGCTGCTGAGTGAATTAATTAAAGAAAGAGAGGGCCCATGTTTCTGGCCATCAGGGTGAGAGTTGGGAAGAAGCAAAAAAAAAGAGGTCTCTTGTGAAATATTGCACAATAGTGATATGTGCAATACATTACAAATAAGACAAATTAGCCTAAAATTCGCGGGTCATCCTAGGGCGGGGCTGTGGGCGGGCAGAGCTGTGGGTTGTGGGTTGGGCGAACACATGTATATTTATAAAATGATATCTTTAACAAATATGTGTTGTAGCTTAGTGGTTCATATTTGCTGTTAATGTATTTTGTTGCAGGTTCAAATCCTGTTGAGCACATAATTTTTAAAAGTTTTTTTTTTTATGTGTTACTACATGAAAAAAATATGATACTTATAGAAACGAAATGTGTTACTACGTGAAATAAAAATTACATTATCATTTAAAAAAATATATATTATCATATAGTAACACATTGTTGTTCATATGGTAACACATGAGTATTCATTTAGTATGACGACGACATGTGTACAATGTTACATATTACTAAAAAATATGTGTTACTACATGAACAAAAAATGTTACCCTATGAAGAAAAACGTGTTACCACATGAACAAAACCAGTACAAACGCGAAAAGAAATCCTCAGTCCAAAAATACAAAATTAGAGAACAACTTGATGTGTTACTACATGAACAAAAGAGTGTTACCCTATGAACAAACGAGTGTTACTACATGAACAAAAACCAGTACAAGCGCGGAAAAAAATCCTCAATCCAAAATTACAAATATAAAGAACACCGTGAGAAGATAATGTTTATTCAATCAAATTTCATACAACAACAACAACAAAATATCAGAAGCAATACTAATGTATTCAAACCCTACAAACTAATTAGAAACACATATCTAATTTCGTCAACTTTTCGTTAACAATCAGATCATAACCTTCATCATTTCTTCATATCGGAGACGACCAAGAGAACGCAACGGTAGCCCGAAAGCGCTTATCGGCAAATATCTGGTAGATCGCAAAGGAAGAAGAAGATCGCGAGGAAGAAGAAGATCGTGAGGAAGAAGAAACAACAAGCGCGGATCCGAAACAAGATGGGCCTGACCCTCGAAAAATAAAAAAAGCCCTAATTTGAGCTAATTGCACATATCACTTGTATGCAATATTGCATACAAGTTTTTGCGCAAAAAAAAACCCGATTAGGCAGGGGAACGGAAAAATGAAAAGAAGGCATTGGGAGTTTTAGAGAGTTTTCTAGGGTTTAAGCTTTTGAACATTTTTTCTACCATATATCTTCAAGTGATACTTTTTATTTTTCTAAGTACTTTTTAGTGTAGATTTCTTTAGAAATTCATAGTTTAGCTAGATTTAAGAGTTATTTGCATTTACAAGCAAGATTGAAGGAGTTTATGTTTTATATTTCAAGTTTCCTATCTATTTCATCTTTTGAGGTAATATCTTTCTATAATCTTTTGTTTAATCATCATTTTAATATGAGTTTATCATATTTCTTAATTTTAGCCATGGGTTTCTCTTCTAGAACCATGGGCTAAGCTTATTTGCTTTGGATGTTGGATATATGTGGGGAAATTGATGGGTTTGTTTACTAATTGCTTGATTATGTCTATGTGGGTGGTTTTCTATAGTTTCTATTGTTGTGGGTTTAATGCTTCAAATATCTTGTTGATTCTATTAGCTAGAATTCTTATTTTTGTGTATTACAACTAGGGTTGGATATGCATGATTATGTTGTGAGTGTGAGTCTCAAATGGGGTAATTTGATGTTACTCAGTAGCTAGTTCAATCAAAAGTTGGCTAGTGGCTAGAACAACAACATTAGACATTAATCGAGTAGAGGTCGTCTATGAGGTTGGTGAGGAGACGATGTCTAAGAATTAGTAACCGTGTTGAAACTTTCTATTCTTCACAATCTTAGGAGATTATGGGATTAATTAGGTGCTAGTTAATTCACGTTGTTCACCTAGGCCTCAAAAGAAATTGATCTACACATTTTAGTATTGCTCCTAGCTAAATCACCACTTATAACATAATTGAGCAGTTGGTTTGTGAACTTGTTAGTGACCCCACATAAGGAAAACACTCGAAGCAATTCTCTCACCCTTGCACTTTCCCTCGAAAGTTTGTTTTAATTGCTTGATTACTTTTTGTTCTTAATTTACTTGATTAGTAGTTAATTGTTAGTTTTAATTCTAGTTGTCTTTAGTTGAAAATTGGTACTTGAGTTAATTTGCTTTTAGAATCCAAAAAACTTTTATCGTTTTTATAATACCATGGATACGTATAACTTTGGGGGCCCACTCCTCTCCTAGTCTCTTGGGTTCGATAAATACTTGGTCAAATTACTTACACTACTACGACGATCCCGTACTCTTGCGGGGGAGTAGGAAATTATTTTTAACCAAAAATTCCGACCAAGTCACTTATTGGTCCTATTTCATTCTTATATATTTATTTTGCAGATTGTGAAGAAAATCACAATTGATGAGATTACGTGAAAATGAATACATGAAGATTATATTTTTTTCTACTATGAATATAAGGACAAGATTATATTTATATCGACCAGATGTGGCGATCATTGTATACTCAGTTATATGTGTGCACGGTGCACTTGGGTGCACAAGAGACCCACTCATTTAATATAGTTGATGAACTTTCATATATTTCATTTTCAATATCGGAAACTTTTGTATAGTCACTGTTAATACCTTAGACAAATTAGTCAGATTATTTGTAATATATCAATATTCTTACTCCCCAAAAATATCAAAGCCAAAGTCTATTTAATTATTAATTTATAATTGATTTATATTGATTTACCAAAAAGATCATGTCAAAGAATATTTAATTTAAATTAATGATAAATAATTTATAATTGATTTACCAAAAAATCAAGCCAAACTCCATCTAAATATATATTGAAGTATTCATATCATATTTGATAGATGATGATTTTTTCATTACCAAACTAATACTATAAAAGCTCGTTTGGTAGTATGTATGTGATAAGCTAGGATATTTTAATCATTATTCATTAGACGAATTTTATATATATATATATATCTTTAATTTGGTATGCAGTAATTATACAAATGATATATTTTATATTTCATTTGATAACTATTATAAATTTATTGATAATTGTAAAATAGTCACAATTACCCCACATCTTTCAACACATTTCTTTTTCATCATCGTTTACTGAACCAATGTTGCTTGTACAATCGCCAACACAAACCTGTACAACTCAAGCCTAAAGAATCCTAGCAATCAATTACTAAAATTGAAAATCAGCCACGTTCAAAACATAATTAAATAGAAAATGTTTAAAAAGAAAATCCAGTAATCACTCAGTCGGTTCTATCTTAAAAGAGATATTCGCAGTAAGAGAAAACTGTTTGATTTAGAACAGAAACGATATTTTAAGGAACGATGACCCTAAATCGCCGTAACAATCGATCTAAAAAGAATTGAAAAAATTCTAAATAATGGAAACAATTCTAAGAAATCGTCGGATCTGAAAATTATTCAAAGAAATTGCAGTCACCTTCTTCGCTAAAGCTGTTTTGGTGAGAGAAGAAATCAGAGACTGTGACTTTCAATTTCAGGATAGAATTGAAACAATAAGAAAATGAAATTCCAAAGTAGAAATTATCACTTCCACCTTCTCCGTCGCTGGATTTGTTTTGGTTAAGAAAGAAATTAACGCCTTCATCGCTAGAGTTACAACAATTCAGTCTTTCAAGAGTTGGCTTCTTCACGAGAATTAATTTAGAGAGAATAAACGAGTCCAAACTAATTATTCACGCAACTGGAATTAGGGATGGCAACCGGGCGGGTTTAGCCAAACCCGTAACCCGCCCGCCAATTTTTTTGCCAACCCGTAACCCGCCCCGGACCGCCGGGTTTTTGAACCCGCTTTACCCCCCGCCCCCCCGTGAACCCGGCGGGTTTAACCCGCCCCGCGTCCAATTTTATTTTTCCCTACATTTTTTAATTCATACTCCTAACTGCATACATATCATTCCTAAAAAATACTACACATTAACTAGAATCATTCAAATTATAACAAATAAAATACTCAATTTCATAATCAATCTCATATCATAGAGCACAAAATTCAAAAGTTTTAATCAATCCCACATCAAAGAAGATTATTTAATGGGACAGTCACTGAATTAGCTCTAGTTCTTTCTTCAGACTCCATCTATTTTAAAAAATATAGATATGTTAGTATTTTAGAAAAATAAATAAAGATGAAAATAAATAAATAAGCAAAAAAATAATTTATCTCTACCTCCAATTCATACAATTATTTTGCAGTCCTCCAATTCATACAATTAATACTTGAATTTGTATTATTTGGGTGAATTAATTAAAATTTGTTTTGAATTATATACATTAGATATCTACTCATTCTAATTTCTTCTCAATCTAAACTAAAACATTTATTCGATAAAAGAAACTGATAAAGCAAAGAAAGAAACAATTCAAATAATTCACCGTGAAAGAAATAAACCATATACAAAATACATTTAATTTAATAAAAAAATTATAGAATTAATATATATTTATATATATGGGCCGGGGGGTTTACCTAATCAGAACCCGCCCGCCCCGGCAAAAAAAAAAAACGTTTGACCGGTTTAACCCGCCCCGAAACCCGTTTGACCGAGTTTTAACCCGCCCCATCCGGGGCGGATTCATGTCGGGTCCGGTTTTTAACCCGCCCCATTGTCATCCCTAACTGGAATGTATGAGTTTCGCCGATGGAAAAATTATTCACGCAACTGGAATGTATAAGAAACTCATGAATTTTATGAATGGAAGAGAACGTGTTTAGTTCGTGGATTAATGAGGGCTAAATTTGAAAAAAATATTTATAAAAGTGGATGATTTTATGAATACCACCTCCCGAGAAGGTATCCATTATCATAGGAAATCAGTTTAATAGATACCGGACTTTCATTTTTTAAAGGGTCCATGTGTTAATGCATAACTCCTACCAAATATAATATTATGAGACTTAACATATCTATCACCCACTAATAACCCTTACCAAACTAGTCCTAAGATTAATCGTGTAATTTGAATTTATATATCCATATAACACATTAATTAATTACAGTATGTAGTTAATGATGATTGAATTTAATTTATTTACCAAATATAAACCATATCAAATATATGTGTCAAAGATGTTTAATTCATAAGCATTAATTATGAATTTTACAAGTCAACATATCACATCTAATTCGGGATCGAAGATTTTTATGAAATTTGTAAATTTAATTTAATAGGTAAAATAAACACATGTAGTATAATATTACTCAAATTAATATATTATTTGAAAAATATAGTTTAATGAATTGGAAATAAGATGCAAATATTTGTAGTATTGAATATTTTAAAGTCAATGATTTTTGCCTTAACACAATCATGGTAATTATGCATTAATAGTATTAATGAAATGATCTCTATGAATATATTTATATTAGTAATATAATAATTGTCATGAAAATTAATAGCACGTTAACGTATTAAAATTAATTTACAGCATATTTACATGGACTATTTTATTTTGTTTTTTTTTATCAGAAAACAACTTGTATTAATATCTTTTAAAGTACAAAGATACTCCAACTCTTACACAAGGATTACAACAAAAGTAATACAAATACGCCTTTCTAACTTATATTATAATTTCCCAAGTTAGCTAGAACAACAACACCGCTTAGGGTTTGAAACCCATTCCATGAAAGAATGATTTTTGAATGTAAGATTTCTACCAACCTAACCATGACTATGTTCTTGCTTTAATTTCCTCGATAGTTTTCTTCGCGTTATGGATTTCTCTTTCAAAGACGAACTTGTTCCTAATTTTCCAGATAGACTATATAACACACACCCAGAGTGAGAAAGAGTTCTTGCATTTTTTATCCGATCCGATCTAGAATGTCTCTATGATGAAGATGATAGCATGGATCCAAATGGGAAACCATTGAAACACCAATCTAAAGATAGCAAGCATTCCAAATAATTAAATTGAGGAAACTTGCACCAAAAAAAGAGATGTGAAATAGTTTCGTCTTCGTCCCCACACATATATCACAAAAAGTTAGATTAATTAATTCTACGTCTTTGCAAACTCGTCTTTGTCGGCGTTCTTTGTTTGAACACCTTCAACAATGGATTGTACTCTCCTCGGGGCATAGCAGCTTCACATTGATCTTCTAAAACTATATTTATCAACGACCCCATATCCAGCTCCTAATAAGTAATTTATTTCTCTCTCCTCCACGTACATAACCTACCATTCAACTCAGTTTCATCTTTTTTCACACTTTATTGATGACCCAACATATTTTTTTTTCATTATTTAATAATTGTAAATCATCTATAATCAATATTTATTATATTTAAAAAGTGTAAAAACTATATTAAATTTTATAGAAAGTATATATCTATCGTTAATGATAAAAACTCATATGAGACGGTTTCAAGCATGAGACGGGGTAAAACTTAGCACAAATCACATTCACTCCTTAAAGCATTAATGCTCAACTTATACCCCGTCTCACCTTGAGACCGTCTCATGCAAATGTGCCTCATAGTTAATATATATCTATTTGATAGAAAAAAAAAATAGAAGAGGTAATATAAATTGGAAGAGAAAATAGAGAATATGAGATTGTGATTCAGAATATATCAATATTGTCTCTATTTGTAGAGGGAAAAAGTAAAAAAATTTGATTTTATTAATAAAAAAAATTGAAATCTAAATTTTGTATAAAAAAAAGGTTTGTATTAACCAATAGGATACTGCCACAACTGATAAACATAGTCTAAACGCATTTTCCTTGTCTCGTGCTCTGATCGACTGGGCATCTGGCATGAGTATTTTGTAGGCTAAGCAGAAGCTTGTGGAATAAATATTATTAATGGTGGCGGGCGTCCAACTCCATACACCATCTTTGTTTTGCGCCAGCTTGGTACTGTTAACAACAGCAATAAGAGAATTAAGTGATGATTTATCTCTATCTCTCAACTCCAATTTTCAAACCCCACCCTCCCAAGCCCCCATCTCACTCACGAAAGCATTTTGTTGATCACTCAATCTGAAAGTCCTATTAAAACTCAACTTCAAATGACTCTCATCAACCCACCAATCACTCCAAAAGAACATCCCATTCACACTGCCCACTAATTTAATAACCTCTTTTCTCGTACCCGGCCATCCCATTTGAATTCACATAAAAATGTTCCAGATTACAACTCACTGGCTGGGAGGAATGAGGGAGGAGTATTTTTTACTTCAAGATTCAAGAGCTTCAACCTCAAGATGTCTTATAAGGTTTGGTTTTTCTTTTATTTTGAATTTTAATTAGTAGTCTCATTTGATTTCTTGAGCTTTATTTTGCAATTTTTTGAGATGTAAATTGATGGGCTAGCACTCTTAATATGTTTTAATGTAGAGATTATAGTGGATTTTGATTTTATGTGTTGATTTAATTGTTGTTAGTTTATTTATTCATTGATGTTGATTTTACTACGGACTTTATTGTGCTTTATTGCACTATCCATCTTAATCCATATTACGATAATATGACTCCCGATTTATTATTTCTCGTGTTTAAGATTATTTTGTCCATTAATTAATTAAGCCACTGAACGCTTTAAATTAATTAATATATTTTTCCTTGGTGTAAGGTCAGCTTAACATTATTATCCATACCGAAAACAAATTCCACTTGCAAGATTTAGTATGGTAAAACTTCTAAGCCCACCAAGGGGACAAATCAAACGAGACTCTCCTTGCACACGTTTCTCTGTATTAAATCTTAGCAACTATCATGTAATTAATATTATTGCCCAAAATATAAAGTATGGAATCACGATCTGATTCCATACCCAACATAGGTCAAAGCAATAAATTAATCACACACAATCCTATTTAAAGGTATGAGATTAAGAAATCAACAACCACTGAGGTCTAATTCTTCATCTTGTAAGTCAGTACGGAAGAATTTATTCTCTCTGTAGGTCCGCTTCAGCACATCAAAATGCACTAATGCAATCCCTTGGTCAAGACAGATCAATCAGAGATTTATACATCAACCTATACCAACGGAGTGTTCAATTCCATCTAGGTTGTGAAAATGTACTTATTTACAAGGAACTGTTAATGTGATCTTCTGTGATTGGGTGTCACCACATTAACTACAATGCAATATGTACTAATTATTGAATGATTTGCGATAAATAAATAACATTCATTTATATTTAAAGCAACAACAATAAAAGATTTATATTCAGTAATAAGAGTACATTAGTCTGTTATGTGTAAATGCATATTTTCACGTATATCCCTAACAGTCGGGTGCCCCTTTACTGTTTTAGTTATTTGCTTTTCTTGTTCGTTTTTATTTTCTCTCAACCTCACTTGCAACTACAATAATATGAGGACACATAGCATTAGGGCTACACCGTTCTCCTCCTGTGGTTCGATACTACTTTGTCCCTATACTCCATTTTCTACTACGACAATCCCCTGCACTTGTGGGGGAGTAGCAAGAAAAATATACTACCTCTGTCCCAAAGTTATTTACCCCTTTGCTTTTGATATGAGTTTTTGATTGGGACGGAGGCAGTAATATTTAAAGTGATAAAATAATTTTTGATTGAGGGTATTGTAGCTCTATATATGTTCTTACTAAAACAAATGATTTTTTTAGATAAAAGTAATAACATGAAATGTAATTTTAAAATGTTGTGACAAGTCATTTTTTAAAGGGGTAAATAAATTTGGAACTGAGAGAGTATATTTTTTGCTCGCTAAATCCAACCAAGTCAAGTCTTCAAAGTTGTATATATAGTGCAATGAAGCTCACACTTAATGTTGGTGATTTGTTATAGAAAAAACTTTATCTACCCTGTAACACCCCGTCCCAAACTAATAAAAAGAACTCTTTTTAAATTTTTATGTGTGCTTTCATTTCTTTTTCAAGTAAATTTTAGAGCGTGTATATTTGCTAAGATTTTATTTTCTGGAATCGAACGAGTATTTTCGAGCAAGAGGAGCATTTAAGAATGAAATATATAATTTAAGCTTTTACCATAAGTAATATAATTAAAAATATTCTAAGAAAAGAATATTTAATAAATTAAGATTTTTGGTATAAAAATAAAAAAATCTACCGAATAATAAATACGACGACGGAAAAATCCTCTTCGTCTAAATAAATTAGTATTATTGAAAAATTTAAGAAAGATCGATTTGTTTCTTTCTAATAATTAAATAAATAATTTTCTTCTCGAAATGTGAAGATTTAATCGTTAAAAGTTCTAAACAATAAATTCTAATGAAATCGTAAATTTTAATTAGCGAAACCACGAGTGTATAATACAAATACGGGGTTAAATTAATACCGAGTGGTAATAAGCGTCACACTAAATAAAAATCCTTCACTAAAATTTATTTTAACCACACATTTCTTACTTAAATTTTACTACTTAAAACACTTGACCTTTGGAATTGGTCTTGAGGCACAAAAATGGAAAAGGAAAATGGGCTCTCCCCAATTAAAATATGTCGTGACCTCCCTCTCTTGTTCTCCTCTATATATACACACACTCCCTTCATCAATTCATCTTCCCCAAATGAACAACACACCCAAACTGTGCTAATTTTCACTCTCTTCATCTCCTCCCTTTCTTCTCCAAATCCATCCACCACCATCATCAAAGCTCATCATTCTTGCTAGTCATCACCATCGTCAAGTTTATCGTCATCATCGTCAAACTCATCATCATTATCAAGCTTATCATCTTCTCCAAGCCAAAGCCTTCCCCCATTCATGTATTCCTTTTGAGGTAATTTTGAAACCCATGAGAAATAAGAAGAACACCTCTCACTTTTCCTCTCATTTCTTCATCTTGCTTACTTTCTATTCTTTTTCTTTAAATCGAAGCCAAGATCGTCTTCTCCAAGTAACTACGAGACTCCCTGACGCCCTACTTCTCTAAAATGTCCAACGTTCTGGCCAAAAGAAGGGAAGAACAACAAAAGATATTAACCGAACTCGATATATAAAAAACTGTGTTCGCATGATTTTCGGTGAAGTGTTTTGGTGTTCAAACGTGTTGAAAATTGCTAGTTTAGAACTTTTACGTGTTGTTTGAAGTGTATACTTTATGCTCGTATTTTTGGTTTTCAAAAATTGTACTGTTACGCTCAAATATGCCAAGTTGAAACGTCAATACTATGCTCGACTGATTTTCGGCTACACCGTCAAGTACTTCGTTGCGTTGAAAATTTCTATTTTAAAACGACTATGTGCTCCCCTTATATGTGTAGTGCATAATCTAGTCTGGGTATTCACGTTTGATATCGTTACGCTGCTCATTTTTACACTCGAACATGGTCACTCAAAATTGAAATTTCTGAAAAAACTGTTACTCAAAATTTCTAACTGCAAACTTCAAAAAAATCATATCTTGAGATTTAGAAATCATTTTGAGATGAAACTAGCGGCAAGTTAAACTTCATTGAGTGTTCTATATTCTTATAAAATCTCGTAATTTTTTCAAAATGATGCGACGTGCTGAAACAAAAAACTGGAATTCTGTTATCAATAAGAAATTGGTCTCAAGTACTTGACTTTCGTGACACATTTCACCAATTTCCGTTCGTAATTTTCCGACAAAATTTTCTTGCTAGTAAAATTCAGGCTACAAGCTTTAATATCCCTAAAGTTTCTTGTCAATCGGATTAACGAATCAACGGGAAACGAATTTTGAATACGGCAAAAAAACTGTACTTTTAGTCCTTTTTATACCTTCGCCAAAACTTTAACAAATTATGTTTCAAACCTTATCTAGGGTCTATAAACACTATAAAAATGTTTAAAGAAATTATGGCAATGAATCTCGCTATAATCGGATGGTCGAAAATATTTTATTTCTTTTCTTTAAAATTATTAGTAAAATTTTGGGACACTAACTTCCAAAAATGTTAAAACTGAATACTGAAACTTTTAAAAGACTTAATGGATAGTATTATAATTATTTGGATAATTTTAAAAACCTTATGTGTTTCACAAACTTTATGTGTTTCATTCTCCTTTCGTGCCACAAATTCAAGTCCTTTAGGACCTCTCTTTGGAAAATAATTTGAGTGGGTGACTTAGAGGTCCAAAGTTCACATTAAACATACTATTAGGTTCATTTCCTTTTTAAAATTACCGCTAGATCCAAAATAGATAAAGAAAAGACTAATCTACCCTTACTTTAATAAATAAACATCTTTTTTAATTTGCTTTAGTCTCTTTCTTCTTGCTTTTTCCTTTTCACTATGCATTATTAGTTTTTTAATTGCTTTAGTGTCTTCCTGCTTTTTCCCTTCTTATTATATTTCATCTTACATCACCATTTTTTTTGGTAAAAATCTAAATTCTAACATTTACAAATTGTTCATGTTTATAAAAAAAAAAAAAATTAACTTGAATATTTCATATTAAAATTAAAAAAATAGCAGAAATTTACATATTTAAAATTTCAAAAATAACAAAAATTCAAAAATTTACATATTTCTGCCTAAAGTTTCATAATTTAGATATCTTCGTCATTATTTCAACATGAACATATTCATCTAATACATGTATATGTTCATCCAAATTGATGAATATATGCATTTTATCTTCAATTCACTTGAAATTCTGCATCTTCATCATGCATCTTCATCCTTATAAATTCCACGAACTCAGCACCAAAATGAACCCAAAAATTCAAAGAAAAATCAGAATTAAACGATATCAGGACAAAACAAAAATCAGAGACACCCTAACAAACAAAAAGCAGAATAATCAGATTTCAAAGAACCAGACTCATTATCAATTTCATCAAATCGCATCAGATCCAAAATCAGAGCTAACAAATTTCATGAAATCGCATCAGATCCAAAAATCCAACAAAAATTTCAACATAAAAGGAGCTGCTCTAATCTAAAACGATGAGGGTCGAATTCAAATCCAAAAAAAATCTACAGATCTAAAAAAAATTAATAGATACAACAAATTTCAAATCCAAACCGACGGCGGCGGGGTTGCGTGACTGATTTTTGGCATGAGACGGCGGCGGCGGGGCGCGACTGTGGAGCCACACGCCACCGCGTCGCTGGTTTTGGCGTGGAACGAACAGAGATTGGCGTGGGGGTGATGCGACGGCCGCCGCGGGTCGATGCTTGGCCCTCTGGTTCGGCAGTGCCGCGGGGTGGGGGATTCTCTGGTTCTTTTTCGGTGGCACCCATCCCGAGGCGGTTCCCCTGGTTCCAGTCGGCGCCGCCGTTGATTAAGTTGGGGAAGGGGAGGGTTTTTTTGACAGGGATGGGGAAGGCCGGCTGAAATAACGGGATTGAGAAGTGGTGAGATTTTGTTGGGATGGGGAATTAATTAAAATTTTTATTTTATTTTATTTAGTTGAGGTGAGGGCATTATGGAATTTTTATCCCTACTTTTGGACCTATGAATTATTTTTAAAAAGGCTAATACCTAAGAGTGTTTGTGCTCTCTATTGTGGATCTATGAGTTATTAATTTAAATAATTTTAGGACATTAATTAATAAACTTTAATAGCCGTTTTTAATAGAATTTCAATAAATATTTCAAGAAAATAAAACCCTAAGAAAAGAGCTTAATATTCTCATTCGACCTACAGATAATTTACTTCAATCAAATAATTAATAACGCGAAAATGAAAAATATTGTACTAGGTGAAGTGCTGCTCAAACCAATATTCGGACGATCACCACCACACTCGAACTCTCAAAATCAATTTCAACTCTTAACTTTTCTAAGTTAAAGAGGTGGGTGTCATTATTGTATTACCTTGAATGTTATATGAACTGCTGGTGTATTCCGAGCTGAACTAAACAAATACAAATTTATAACTATGAACACAAGAAAACAATTAATAAATAGACAAGCATATGAATGATATGATATGTATCTTATGAGATACATAATATGCGATTTCACGAAGGAGGTGGGAAGATGCAAGAGGGGATTGCACGTGGTAGCTGTTACCAATGTCCCACATGATAATTATCATGCGATGTAGGTTGGAAGCGACTAGGGGATTGCATGTGGTCGGAGCAACCAGTGTTCCAAAATGAATCCAAATGATCATGATGAATGATATCTTATGAATATCATCAATGTTTAAGAAATTGAACTACTAATAAGATTACCATAAGACACTAAGCTAAGAATGAGTTTATACGATGACTCTGAGCAACTATCCAAAAATCATCTACGCAAAAGCGTATGAATAATCTTTTAATAAAATACCAAGATAATTATATTTCGGCGTACTGTCAATCTGTATAGCAGCGTACATGATGCCATAAGTGAGAAGTAGCTCACACCCCTCCCCCCCTTTATATCATTTCACGGAGTTTCCCAAACATTAAAAATATTGATGGATATATATCTATACACTTATGTAGAACTCTTACATAAATGCTTCACTTTTATAATTGGCGTATTTATTCTTATGCCGAGCAACAAACTCTTTTAAAAGTTGCTCGATGATTAAAATGTAGGCTATCTTCTAATCGACTGATTATTAATATTATGGAACAATCTAGTTTAATAAAGGAGCCCACACTACTCGTGATTTATAAATTATTATTAATTGTGAAAACTTATATTTTTTACTCGATGTATTATTTTAAAAAAAATTAATTCAGATTTTTAGTTACTAAGTGACAACTCGAACCTAGAGTATTAAAGCGATAAAGACTTCATTCTGAATTCAGGACATTACATACCCACCAGGTAGTCCACCCATATAATTAAAAAATAAATAGAAAAAGAATTATGGAGTAATTGCAATAGTATCATTCATTCTTCACGCAATTTGTTGTTGCCCCTTTAATTACAAGATTTTCCTCCCAACTCAAAATTAGTTAATTTTTTCGGCGAGCTCTCCACCCAAAATCAGTTAATATTTCTTCCTCACACCATTGAAAACCAATTTTTATTTCTTAATAAGTTACAGTAGCATAGAACAATTTATAAGTATAATTATAAATGTTGCAATTTTTTAATGAAAGAGGGTCGAGTGGCATCTTTTTTTTTTATTTTTTTTTATTATGAGATGATCTTTTGTGCACAAAAGCTACCGTGCAATACCAGAGTATATTTAGAAAATACAACTTTTCACATAGAAATATTCAACTTTTTATATAAAAACATGCAACTTGTGTCAGTGAAAATAAATTATATGTTTCAATATAAATTAACATACTTTAGTGAAATAAATTGTTTGTCTGAAAAATATACTTAAATTTCACAATACACATGCATGGTGCATAAAACGTCTTTTTTTTTTCTTTTAATACTGTCTAACTATACATTAACAATTATACATTAACTATATTTATATAAGTGAAGAATAAATTTGTAATCTAACAATTACTTAATTAATGTTGGGGAGCAATTATAAATAAATTAAGAACTAATTAATGTATATATAAGATTAATTTTATATAATAAATAAAAGAGTGGCTCACCTTAAGGTGCAAAGCCCACGTGACACTTACTCTTAGATACAACCCTTTTTTAGAATTACTTTTAGGTGCAAAAGGTCATCCGAAATCACTACTATACCCCTTTACTTTATTTAAGTTATATTTTCGTCTTCGGTTCGACATGCACATATGCATAATAAACGATAAATTCTTGTGTGCACCCTTTGCACCAGTTCTAAACTGGTGCAATTGGATTTCAATTCAGTTTTTTGTTTTTATTTTTAAATATCCGGGTCCAACCCGACCCAAACCCGACCCGAGTGGTTCATGGTTCACCCGATCCGAATGAATCATGATTTATGGTTTAAGGTGTAGTGTTTAGGGTTCATGGTTCATTCAAATTAAAATTGAATCAAATTGCACTAATTGCATAAGGTACAATTAATGCACACAAGCATCACTCAATAATAAATATGCATATGTTCATTAATTGATAAGTTCAATTTCAAATTAAAATCCAGATCTACCATCTTCAAAAAAATTATATCTAAGAAATTGAAAATTCATCAAGAATGAATAGAACCCAGATTCAAAAAACACCATAAAAATGGCAACTTTGATCAATTGAATCTGAAGTATTGTTTCAAATTCTAATCTCACGTTATAATTAGTATTATTTTTTTTATAATAGAGTAGGTCTTGTGTGAAAATTTTTATGTGTGAAAATAGGATAATTTGGACAAGTTAATTAAATTATAGCAGGTCACAAGACTTACACCTAGAGCTCACGGTGCCTGACCCGGTGAATAAGCAGTCTATTAAATAAATTAAACAGAGAAGAACGCTCAGTGTCATCTAGGTGGTGTTTGTTTTCAGCCGGAGAGGTTCGGATGGAGGATGGGCTTCCCCCGTCCCGTCCACTTTTCGAATTTTCACATCTCATCCTCCATCCAAATACACATTCACCCATATTATACATCTATACCCTAAAACTATCACATCACTACTTTTTTTACACCAACTCATTCTCTCTCATACTTTTCTTACAACAATTTATTATTTCTCCTACTTTTCTTACACTTTTCTTTCATACAATCATTATCATACTAACTAACAATAATAAAATAATACATCATCATAATTAAAAAGTATTGATTTGACATAAAGCTCCATCCATCCCTACTACATCCAACCAAAAACAAACAAAGGATTATTATTCACAGGATTTTCCTCATCCACCTTTTCCCCCATCCGGATTTGTCTCATCCACCTCAAGCTCAAAACAAACATACCCAAGTGTTCAGATGGTTTGTGCATTTTATTTGCCTGGGAGGAAATTCCACTTAGGACAAATTTTATGCTTTTTAATATTTTTTTAACTTTTTTTTTTAATTTTGCAATCTTTAAGATATCATTTTCTTTCTTTTCTAAATTTTTTATTATTGTAAAATTAAGTATTATTTCATTCTTTTTTTTAAAATTTCCTTTTCATTTTTTGACATCTTTTTATATTTTTTGTTTTTTTGCAAATTAGGGGATTTTTTTGTCATTTTTTAAGAAATTTTTGCTTTGCAAAACAGTTGGAAAAATCCTACTCCCTCCGTCTCAATCTTAAGGGAACTCTTTCCATTTTATTTGTCTCAATCTTAAGAGAACCTTTTCCTAAAATGGACATACTCACTTTATTACTTTATCACTTTATTATATAAAATACTAATAAACAACTCTTTATACCCCTAACTACCCATCACTTTATCACTTTATCACATAAAATACTAATAAACAACTCTTTCTACCCCCAACACTCTATCAATTTATCACTATTTCACTAAATCCTTATGAACAGTAAAAGTTCACTTAAGAATGGGACGGAGGGAGTACTAAATTAAAAATAATATGTGAAACATCTAAAATATTATATTTTATAGATAAATGTAATAGTATCACAATTTTTATAAAATAGCACTACAAAAAATACGCGTTTTACCGATGGATATTAGCGACGGTTACAAGAACCGTCGCAAATAGCGACGGTTTTTACGACGGTTACTGTCAAATGGTCAAAGTCAATAGTTTTAGCGACGGTTTAGGGAACTGTCGCAAATAGCGACGATTTTAGCTACAGTTTTAGCGATGTTTTGGACTAACCCCTTTAGCGACTGTATTAGCGACGGTTTTTGCGACGAATTTAATTAGACGGTTTTTTTTTTAATTTTAAATTTTTTTTAAAAAAAAAATAAATTAAAAAACTTTTTTTTTTTATTTTTTTAATTTTTTTTTAATATTAATTATGTATTTTTTTTTTGTTTTCAGGATTATACTAGGTTTTTTAATTGTTGTTAATTCACCTTACCGTGTATTTAATTTATAATCACTTGGAGAAGAGTTCCACGTGACCGTAGTCAGATCTATTTCGAAGAATTTACGGTATAAAATTTAATTCATAGTATATTTAAATATATATATATTGACTAAAAGTAATACTTGTTTAAATAAAAAAGTAGTACTTGTTTAAATGAAAGTATTACTTGTTAAATGAAAAATATTACTTAAGTTTAAATAGAAAAGTAGTACTTGGTTAAATAAAAAATATTACTTGTTTAAATTAAAAGTATTATTTAAATAATAGAAAATATAACTTGTTTAAATGAAAGGTATATTACTTGTTTAAATGAAAAGTATTACTTGTTAAATGAAAAATATTACTTGTTTAAATAGAAAAGTAGTACTTGTTTAAATGAAAAGTAGTACTTGTTTAAATGAAATGCATTACTTATTTAAATAGAAAAAAAATTACTTGTTTAAATAGAAAAGTATTACTTGTTTAAATAAAAAGTAGTACTTGATTAGATTAAAAGTATTGTTTAAATAATAGAAAGTATTACTTGTTTAAATGAAAGATATTACTTGTTTAAATGAAAAGTATTACTTGCTATTACTTGTTTAAATAGAAAAGTAGTAGTTGTTTAAATAGAAAAGTAGTACTTGTTTAAATGAAAAGTAATACTTGTATAAATAGAAAAATAGTACTTGTTTAAATGAAAAGTAGTATTTGTTTAAATAGAAAAGTAGTACTTGTTTAAATGAAAAATATTAGTTATTTAAATGAAAGGTATTACTTGTTGAAATGAAAAGTATTACTTGTTAAATGAAAAGTATTACTTGTTTAAATGAAAAGTATTACTTGTTTAAATAGAAAATTAGTACTTGTTTAAATGAAAAATAGTACTTGTTTAAATAAAAAGTAGTACTTGTTTAAATAGAAAAGTATTACTTGTTTAAATAGAAAAGTAGTACTTGTTTAAATGAAAAGTAGTACTTGTTTAAATAGAAAAGTAGTACTTGTTTAAATGAAAAGTATTATTTATTTAAACGAAAGGTATTACTTGTTGAAATGAAAAGTATTACTTGTTAAATGAAAAGTATTACTTGTTTAAATAGAAAAGTAGTACTTGTTTAAATGAAAAGTAGTACTTGTTTAAATATAAAGTAGTACTTGTTTAAATAGAAAAGTAGTACTTGTTTAAATAGAAAAGTAGTACTTGTTTAAATGAAAAGTATCACTTGTTTTAACTAGAAAAGTATTACTTGTTTAAATAGAAAAGTATTACTTGTTTAAATAGAAATGTAGTACTTGTTTAAATAGGAAAGTAGTACTTGTTTAAATGAAAAATATTATTTGTTTAAATAGAAAAGTAGTACTTGTTTAAATTAAAAGTATTACTTGTTTAAATAGAAAGATATTATTTGTTTAAATAGAAAAGTAGTAGTTGTTTAAATGAAAAGTATTACTTGTTAAAATGAAAAGTAGTACTTGTTTAAATGAAAAGTATTACTTGTTTAAATAGAAAGATATTATTTGTTTAAATAGAAAAGTAGTAGTTGTTTAAATGAAAAGTGTTACTTGTTAAAATAAAAAGTAGTACTTGTTTAAATGAAACGTAGTACTTGTTTAAATAAAAACTATTACTTGTTTAAATAGAAGTAGTACTTGTTTAAATAGAAAAGTAGTACTTGTTTAAATGAAAAGTATTACTTGTTAAATTAAAAGTATTACTTTTTTAAATAGAAAAGTAGTACTTGTTAAATGAAAAGTAGTACTTGTTTAAATAAAAAGTATTACTTGTTTAAATAGAAGTAGTACTTGTTTAAATATAAAAGTAGTACTTGTTTAAATGAAAAGTATTACTTGTTAATTAAAAGTATTACTTGTTTAAATAGAAAAGTAGTACTTGTTTAAATGAAAAGTAGTACTTGTTTAAATGAAAGGTATTATTTATTTAAATGAAAGGTATTACTTGTTTAAATGAGAAGTATTACTTGTTAAAATGGAAAGTAATACTTGTTTAAATGAAAAGTTAAATAGAAAGTATTTGTTTAAATGAAAAAGTTTAAATATTATTTATTTAAATGAAAGATATTATTTATTTAAATGAAAGGAAAAGTTGTTGAAAAGTTGTTTAAATAGAAAAGTAGTAGTTGTTTAAATAGAAACGTATTACTTGTTTAAATGAAAAGTAGTACTTGTTTAAATAGAAAAGTATTATTTGTTTAAATAGAGAAGTAGTACTCGTTTAAATAGAAAAGTAGTACTTGATTAAATGAAAAACATTATTTGTTTAAATTAAAAGTATTACTTTTTTAAATAGAAAGTATTGCTTGTTTAAATGAAAAGTAGTACTTGTTAGAAAGTATTGCTTGTTTAAATAGAAAGTAGTACTTTTTTAAATTGAAAGTAGTATTTATTTTTAAAAAAAATTATTTTTTAGGACATATACAATTTTAAAAGAATATAATTATTTATTTATAATTTATAAAGTAAAAAATATATATAATTAGTATTGTAAAGATTATTAGATAGTTAAATTAAACAAATGAAATAATTTTTTTTTTAAAAGTGAAAAAAAATTAATTAAAAATAAATAAATAAATATAATTTTAATATAATACAATTTAATTTAATTTAAATTAATAAATAAATAAAAATAATAATAATTATATTAAAATGTATTTAAAACATTAAATTAGATAATTGAAATAAAGGATTTTAATTTTTTTTTTTTTAAGAAAAAAACGATTTTTAGGACATATATAATTAATTTTATTAAGTAAACGCAAGAAAGCAAGTGTCCGAGCGGTTTTATCCCCGCTCAGGCGCCCATAGGTCCTGTGTTCGGTACCCCCTGGGAGCGAAAATTTGTCTCATTTAATTGGGAGGCTTGGTGGCTTATATGTGATATGCTTGGTGGTTGGGTTCGAGATGGTCCGTGGTTCGGGTGGTTCGGTGCCCACTCGGGCGCCCCCTGGGCTCGGGTTTGACGATTTAGCGACGGTTTTAGCGACGGATATAATAATAAAAAAAAATTTAAAATTTAATTTTTTTTTTTAAATAAATAAATAAAAAAAACCGTCGCTAATCTGTCGCTAATACCGTTGCTAAACAGCGACAGTCACAAAAACCGTCGCTACGATTAGCGACCCTCGATTTAAAGACGGATTATTTTCCGTCGCCAAAACCGTCGCTAATGTCGTTAGCGACGATTTTTTCCGTCTCTAAAACCGTCGTTAAACCTCGTCTTTTTTGTAGTGTAGTATTACGACATTACAATTAACAGTATTATATCATTACACTTTAAAGTATTACGTCTTCTATAAAAGTAGTCATGGAAACATCTAAAATAATATATTTAATAGATAAATATAATAATATTACAATATTTATGAAACAATATTACGTCATCACACTTGACAGTACTACATCATTACACTTGATAGTATTACACTTAAGTGTATTACATTCAAAAGTTTCATTTAACTATATAATTCACTATTTTTTCCGTCTTGATTACCATCAAATTAATCGGAGCATCTTCCTCCTTATTTTCTTTCCTAACCACATTATCTACCATTTCATCATCATTTTCATTATTTGAAGGAGAAGACAAAAGTGATGGTCTTGTCCACAACGCATTGAGAATACAAAAATCCATTGAAATGAAAAGTATGTATAAATACGAATTTGAAACAGAAAGTAAATCTGGTAAGTGGAGAGGGTCAGACCCAATAAATTGTAAACGGACAATTCATCAAGGGAAATTTCAAGTTTGGAAAGGTATTACATTAAGAAAACGGAAGCAGTATTACAAGCAAAACATAATAGTATTACATGAAAAATATAATAGTATTGCATTAAAATCATAAAGAAAAATAAACTTTGAAGGGTATTAAAAGTAATGTGATCATGTCTCTCTATAAAACATTGAGGGCAAAAGTAAATACTAAATATTCCTTCTCCCTTTCATTTTTCATCCGTCCAACAATAAGTTTCCTGTTTCCATAAATAGAAAAAGTAACACTCCACTATCAATATATTTATTCTCACTTTTTACACTATATTACAAAATTGTCACTATTCCCCTTTACTTTTTATCCCAAATTCACCATCTTGGCCCACCATTTATTATTTTATTATTTTTTCTTAATCTTAGTACCCAAAAGAAACAAGAAAGTTATTCATGAACAGAGGGAGTAGTAAATACCTACATACTCAAAAGGTAATTGAAATATAGGAGTATGTATAAAGTTGTATCCTAGAGTTTGATCTATACACTACCAATAGACTGCCCATAAAGTATTAGTTGTTCATCTTTAACCCCCCATGCTTCTCCTTGAGGCATTTATATACAGCTAGGGATAGCAATGGGGCGGGTTTGGTCAAACCCGTAACCCGTCCCGCCAGAATTTTCATGAATCTGCAACCCCGCCGACCAGCCGGATTTAACCGGGGCCTCATTTGATTATTTATTATTTTTAAATTAATTTTAAAGTATAAAATATTTTATTTTAATAATAAATAATTTAAATTTAAACATATATATACTTAAAATAACATTTAACATTCATATAATGCTTAAAAATACATAAATAATTTATATACATATAAATTTAAATACACTAATTTGAATATAAATTTATATAAATGCATAAATACATAAAATAAATTAATATTTTAGTGAGGCGGGTTTAAATGCGGGTTCACGGGGCGGGTTCTACAAAAACCATGTCCCGCCCCTAACCCGCTTGACCGGGTTCAAACCCGCCCCATTAGGGGTGAGTTTAATGCGGGTCAAGATTTAAACCCGCCCCATTGCCATCCCTATATACAGCATCAATGTCTGCATATGTATTATATCCAGCTGGTTGTTCTAAAGAAAAATAAATGGTTGAGTCATATTATAACAGGATAAAATAATATAAACACTTAGGTGATGTACAAAATTTGTTTGATAATATTCATCTAGGAAATTTTATAGAGAACTAAGAATGAACAGACGTCTGTTTTTATTTTACCAACCAACTTAGATTGTTACATTATCATCGATTTATTCACTCAATATACCTAAATGGAGGAACACCTGATTTCTAAGCCACAACAAAAGAGAGTTGTGAAGCTGCTCTGGAACACCCCGAGAAGAAGAATATTTAGCAAAGACAATAACAATATAATTAGGGATTAAGTTTTTTATAGTCCTGTAACTTTGCATCGTTTTGAAATTGGTCCAGTATGTTTTGACTTTTTGATTTTAGTCCTGTAAGTTTTTTAAAAAATTTAAATTAATCATTTCACCTGCTATAGCAGGTCACCAATCAGGTAACAACCATCTATGTAATTATTTTATTTTTTATTTTAATTTTGAAATGCCACCTAATTTTTTTTAATCCTAATGATTTTATGTCGGTATTTTTTGTGTGTTTTTTTAGGTAGGAATAATGATTTTCTGCGTATTTTGGTTTATTTTTTTATTTTTTGGTCAGTTTAGACCCAATAAACTGACCTGATTTACTTTGTCTTTTAATATACAAATTATTTTTAAACCCGATCAAAAATCTGGCTAGGATTATTATGATTAAAAAAGTTCAAGTGACACTTCAAAATTAAAGGGAATAACAAAATAATTATATATGTAGTGGTTACCTGCTTGGTAACCTGTTGTAGCAGGTGAAAATGATCAATTTCAAATTTTTTAGAAACTTACAGGACCAATTTCAAAAAATTTAAAAACTTACAGGACCAAAATCAGAAAGTCAAAACGTACGGGACCAATTTCGAAGCGAAGCAAAGTTACAGATCTACAAAAAAATTAATCTCATATAATTATACCATTTGTTAGATCAACTGCCTCATCCTTCCAACTTCTTAAGCAAAAGTAATACCAAAGGGAATGATAAATTCACTAGCAAGGAATAGGATAGATTCCCTCTGATGACAAAGTAGTAAGCAAACGAATATGCTGCAATTTAAAGAATGTATCTAACCTTTTCAGTGGACCTGCAAATATATACCACAAACATCATAAAAAACATAATTATATGTGAGAAATAGAGACGTTGTCATGGTTGCTATGGAAATTAGAGAATTATTTGTCAGAGGGGCGGCGCTCGGGGCGGTGGTGGCCGGCAGTCTTGGGGCCTTCCGCTTTTATCAATTAATTAGGGTACAGGAGAGGGGAAGAGAGAGAAGCAAAAGTATAAATAAAGAGGATAGGAGTGGGGAAAATATGGATCAACTAAAATGGGTTGGGTCAAGAGGAAATGAGTTTTAATTGAGTTTTTTCATGCATGCAAATTTTTATACTAGACTTTGTCTTTATAATATTGATAACAAATCAATCATGTAAATATTTAAATTTGAATCTATAAAAATATGTAGGTTTAAATTGTAATAGATTGGGTTGTTATATAGATTTTTTTTTGAGCGTCGAGTTATTATATAGACTTTTTTTATGAGCATATCTTTATGCACCTAGTGCACCATGCAACTCAAATGTATTTTAAAATATGTAATTTGTTTATATTTATATGTTTCAACATACATAAGTTGTATGTTTTAATAAAACAAGTTATATCTTTTAAAAATGAATTTGAATCACGGTGCACCTGACGTATACAAGACTTTGATACATTATATTTATATTTTATTTTTGTACCCTATCATAAAAAAAAATTTGGATCCATCCCTAGGTAAATGTAGCATTCTCCATTTTTTATCGAGCCTTTAAAATTGTATTTATAGTGCAACAAATGCACTTTGTGTTCCCCTGGTATGTTTGAGCAATCCATGCATTAAATGCTTTCAAGTCGCAAAGAGACCCACTAGTCGTTTCTTCTGGGGCTTATAATATAAGGCCAACCCTTTTAACAATAAGTTACAAAAAGTTTCAAGGCCTCTTTATTTTTACTATTCTTTTTAGTCCAATTTTCAAAGCCATATCAACTTGTCTGTACAATACGGCCCTTCATTCTCGCCGCCTTCTTTACATTTCTTTCTCCCTCATTTGCATTTGTTTATCAGTGCATGAGTTTGTGGGCATCTGGAGATTTTGTGAGTTTTGTATTCTAATAATTGGTTGTGATTGCATTTATTTCGATATTGTGAGCCCATTTATCTATCTTGCCTTATTTGCAGATCTCCTCACTCTGTTTTATGTGCAATTTTTTAGAGACCAAAACCACTGAATTCTGCCCTAGGGTTTATGGGAAACCTATTCCGACCTCCGCCGCGCCTCCACCATTTATTCCGACCGACGGCGCTGTTCGCTAGGTTATTTTCATATCAACTATTTTCTTGTGAATCTTATCGTTGACGCTGTGCTTTTATATGTTGTTCTGTGTTTTCAACTCTATTAAGTCTTGATTTGCATAAAATTAGCCCATTGAGCAATTATTCTTTCAAGTAAACCTATGCCCATGATAATTATGACTAAATGCCTGTTGTTCCCTTAATTTTTCTCCATCTTGAATAGTTATCTCTGGTTATGCTTTTAGAAGGACATTTCTGTGCTGTTTTCTGCTAGATTGAGCTTAATGGCGTGTTTCCAGAATGAACTGATCTCCTGTAATACTAGAAAGTAATGAGATAAAAAGTACATTGGATCAAGTTACTTGATTTCACATTTTAAATAGTACTCATGCCTCATTCAGCTGACTTAAGAATAGTTTGACCTATTGTTTTGTCAAATTTGTGATAAGAAGTAATGCTTGTTGCCTTACTAGGCCTGGATTGTTAAATTAGTGATCAAGCCCAAAGCAATAACTTATTTGAAGATTGTAGTTTTTTTTTTTTTTTTTTGACAGAATTGAAGATTGTAGTTATGATTACTTTATAAAATGGTTTTTTTACTATTGATGACTAAAATTAATTTGCTCTTGAAGTCTGGTGCCAGCAGCCGCGGTAATTTCAGCTCCAATAACATATATTTAACTTGTTGCAGTTAAAAAGCTCATAGTTGGACTTTGGGTTGGGCCGGCCGGTCTGCCTTTTGATGTGCACTGGTCGTCTCGTCCCTTCTGTCGGCGATGCGCTCCTGGTCTTAACTGGCCGAGTCGTGCCTTTAGCGCTGTTACTTAGAAGAGATTAGAGTACTCAAAGCAAGCCTGCACTCTGGATAAATTAGTATAAGATAACATTATAGGATTTCGGTCCTATTACGTTTGCCTTCGGGATCGGAGTACTGATTAATAAGGACAGTCGGGGGCATTTGTATTTCATAGTCAGAGGTGAAATTCTTGAATTTATGAAAGAAGAACAACTGCGAAAGCATTTGTCAAGGATGTTTTCATTAATCTAAAAGATGATGGCTCAAAGACGATCAAATATCGTCCTAGTCTCAACCATAAATGATGTCGATCAGGGATCGGCGGGTGTTGCTTAAAGGATTCCACCGACACCTTATGAGAAATCAAAGCCTTTGGGTTCTGGAGGGAGTATGGTCGCAAGGTTGAAAATTGAAGGAATTTACGGATGGGCACCACCAGGAGTGGAGCTTATGACTTATTTTGACTCAACAAGGGAAAATTTACCAAGTTTAGACATAGTAAGGATTGACAGACGGAGAACTGTTTCTTGATTCTATGGGTGGTGGTGCATGGTCGTTCTTAGACGATGGAGAGATTTTTCTGGTTAATTCCATTAACGAACGAGACCTCAGCCTACTCTAACTAGCTATGCAGAGTTATCCCTCTGCGACCAACTTCTTAGAGGGACTACGACCTTTTAGGCCGAGGAAGTTTGAGGCAATAATAGGTTTGTGATGCCCTTAGATGTTTTGGGCCACACGCGCGCTACACTAATGTATTGAACAAGTTTATAGCCTTGGTCGACATACCTCGATAATCTTTGAAATTTCATCGTGATGGGGATAGTTGTAATTGTTGGTCTTCAACGAGAAATTCCTAGCAAGTGCGAGTCATCAGCTCGCATTAACTACGTCCCTACCCTTTGTACACACCGCTCGTCACTCCTACCGATTGAATGGTCTGGTGAAGTGTTCGACATAGCGAGAAGTCCATTTAACCTTATCATTTAGAGGAAGGAGAAATTGTAACAAGGTTTCCGTAGGTGAACCTGCAGAAGGATCATTAATAAAACACGCAGCGCATCGCGAACACGTTCGTAACAAATTGACGCCCGCAGAAGGGGGCGATCCACGACGCGGCCTGTCCCCGCCAGCGAGCTAGCCAGCACGGAATGCTCCAAGGAAAACAAAATGGAGCGTTCCCCTCCCCGACGCGCCCGTCCGTAAGATGCGATATGGAGAAAGGCACGCCTATTGAATGTTTGACCGCACTGTCAGGGTGCGACAAAATTAAATAATAATTACCCAGACTATCCTACTAGCTTGTAGCAGTAATAAGTACGGAATCGTTCCACAGGGAGTACGGAATTGCAATTATGCCAATTGATGAATTAATGAGACAAGACAAAAAAAGGGGGGGTTTGGTTTGGATTTTTTTATAACTAAAAGAAAAATAAAACAATAACTAACAAATAGGATCAAACAATTAAAAGCAATAATACTAAAGATTTAATGGACGAAACCAAAGAGAAATAAATACCCCAACTCACGGTTCATTCATCCTCCATGTTAACACGATCACTTTAACCTCAATGTTTACTCTATTCGTTTTCAAGATTAATGCCCATCGGGGATCAAAACGCTTCGATTTTTCGGTCCTATCCCTTAAGTATTTAATTGAAAAGACGTCCCTTCAAGAAAACATTTCTAACTAAGCAGTCTTGGTTAGCCCATAGATTTAACCCAGTTAAAAACATTAAACCCTAGGATAGAGAGCAAACAAATTCCCAAGCACACTTAGCGCGACCCGTAAGAACCTGGTTTAATTCATCTTAGTGAACCCACTAGTTGTTACCAAGAGTCTCCACATATAACAATTACACGGATTACATGCTTAGACTTAACAGACATATTTAAACAATTAACCTAGATGATCCGTCTAAACCAATCAATTTAAACACGCAAGAATTAAAGATAGATAAATTAAACAATCCCAAAACAAATATCGTAAACGTCTCGAATTAAATAATCACATTAAACATGGGTTCAGAAATTCCCGTAGTTGGGATAAAAGAGTTTAGCCTCTAAAAGGCATACTAAAAGTGCAAGAGTTTAATTCAGTAAAATAACAAAAGATAAAAACAAACATCAAACAATCTCCTTCCCTCAATCGTGAATCTCCTGCTTGCTTCCTATGCTGATCGGCCGCCCCATTTCTCTGGAATCAAAACGTGTTTTTCTTCTTCACAAGTGGTGTTTATTTATAATTAGGGAGTGGGCCCACCTCTTCCTTTCCTCAATTCGGCTAAAATAGCCCAAGTATCTCCTCCATCTTTAGCCAATTAGATCTTTCCTTATACATATCTTGACCAAATCTTTTCCTAATCACACAGCTTGGACCAAATATTTTCCAAATTAATATCACTCGCTGGTTTCCTTCTTCTTAGCTTCTGGAACATGGGCCTGCACTGGGTCGGCTAATGTGGGCCTTTGTTACACCATTGGCCCAACAACTCTTTCCGCAAAAATCACCTAAAGACACTTAAAAACACACAAGTCAATCAAGTGCGGAATTATACTATCAAAACACAAATAAGTAATCCAACATGTCATTCTAACATGAACGAGTTCAATAAATTGTATTATATTGTATTAAAAACATGCATATTTTACTACCTATCAATGTCTAAACGGCTCTCAACTACGGATATCTCGACTCTCACATCGTTGAAAAACGTAGCGAAATGTGATACTTGGTGTGAATTGAAGAATTCCATGAACCACCGAGTCTTTGAACGCAAGTTGCGCCCGAAGCCATTAGGTCAAGGGCACGCCTGCCTGGGCGTCACGCATCGCGTTGCCCCCTACCCCCTCGACGGGAGGGTGGAAGAGCAGAGATTGGTCCCCCGTGCGCAGTGATGCGTGCGGCTGGCCCAAACCCGAATCAGCCTGACGCATCTTCATAACTACATTCTTCATTTGTGCTTTCTTTAGAGGTGAATGCTCTGCATTCATGATACGTTGCTTTTCTTCATATTGTTCCTTGGCCTCTTCTGCCTTATCTTCATTATCGACAACTTCAAACCATTTTGGGACCCCAAATGCCAACAAGTTCCCTTGTTTTTGGCTGTGGAATAGTTTTCAGTCGCTCTTCTAATTATCAGAAGGCCCACCACCAACAGAATCACAACAAATAACATTCAAATTGCGATTTAAGTAGAAGAAGTTGAAATGGGGAGAATTAAAACGATTTTTTGCGAGGGGGACGTGGGAAGAAGAGCAGCGTGGATAATATTTTATGGCGTGGGAAATTGGAGTTCTGGTGATTGTGGGAGTTCCGGTGAATGGGTAAGCCAAATGATGAAAATGAAAACAACTGTTTGTGAGAGTACGAGTGTTATTTTGCCGCTCCAGAAAGGGAATGGAAGGGGTGAAAGGAACTCAGGAAGAAGAGGGAAAAGATCATAGAAGCTATTAATTGATGCTAGCGTGAGAAAAAGAAGTAACAATTCGCTGCTTGCTTTATTTATAGGGAGGGAAATGGAGGTACCACAAGTAGTGTGATGGGAAATGCAGGTATGAAATGCGGGTATCTAACAACTATTGTAACAAATCTTTGTGCACGATTAATTTTACCTTTTTTTTTTCCTTTTTCTCTTTGAATTTCTTTGTGCACCAATCAGTTAGTTTCTCTTTGGCAATTGAACCAATCACATATTTTGTTAGTGCACAGCAGCGATCACTAAGTTCGTCTCATACCGGTCCTTGCTTTGTCATTCAGGTTTATTCGTTTACTGTTGATTGATTTTGTGGACTGTTTTTAGTCTTGCTGCAACTACATTATCTTCGCCACCAATTGTTCTGATTTGGAAGGTTTGGTACCTCACATTTCTGCCTATCCTATTAAATTGAGTTGCATTGGGCTTTGGAGTGCGTAGTTTCAGTTTGGCCACTTCCCTGTGCTACTTGATTTTGGTCAACAATTATTTGGTTGGAGTTGCTAATTTTGGTTTGAATTCGGCCTTGGTAGGAGATGTTGTTGTTGGCCAGCATTTTGCCTTGGTTGGGGCTGCTGAAATTGAATAGAATTTGCCTTGTTTACTGCTCTTGAATCTGGTTTTTGTGGCTTGTGGTGGCTGCTTTCGAGTTTCTGGTGCCTCCTTAAATTTAGGTGCTCTCCTCTGTAATTTCTTGGAGTATGGCTAAGAAAAAGAAGGTGGTTTCAAATTCTACCCATATGGAGGGGCATTGGGCCCCTATGGAGAATTTCCCTGATTACTTCCGAACCCTTGGTGATATTGATTTGTACTCAGAGTTTGCGAGTTGCAATATCCGTCTCCTGACTTGGGTGGTGATTTTGGTGATAGTAGCTCCAATGCTTCTGCATCAACTTAACATGACACTACTCTTGATCCTCCTCGAAAGTCCTCTGGAAGAATCTTGAGGAGTGCAAGTTGCAAACCTTCCCTTGTGATGATGGTCTGGTTTCGTTTGGTGTTGAGTATCTAGTTGACATTGAGAATGCTTGGAGGTTCTCCTAATTGACGGATTTTTTGACAAGTTTTCGTGTCTTAAAAGCAATTAATGGCTTGGTGACTTCTTAGAAAATTTCATGCGAAATTTTTCCACATAATGAATCTTGGGTTCTTCTCAAGTTCAAAACTGAGCAAGACATGGAGCGTGTTCTCTTTGATGGGTCTTACACTGTCTTCAGGAGGGCTTTCTTACTGCAAAAATTGTCGAAGTACTTCAACTTTTGCATCATGAACTGGATTGTCCCGGTTTGAGTACAATCCAGGGCCTCCCTTTGGATTGTTGGCACCTAAGAGCTCTCAGTAAGATCGCCTCTAGGATCGATAAGCTGCTTTGCACTGATCTCAAAACTTTGCAAAAAAAAATGCATATCCTATGCTAGGATTTTGGTGGAGGTTGATGCCTCAAAAGTGTTTCCAAAGAAACTACCTCTTCAATTCCCGGGGGCATGATTATCGAACAACCCGTGGTTTATGAGAACACCCCTAAAGATTGCAAATCATGCTACAATTTTGGGTATTTTTTTAGGCTAATTGTGTTGCTGGAAACAAGAAAAAAGGCCCCGAAACTCTCCGATATTGCCCCTATAACTGTTGGGATAGATTCTGATACTGCTTGTATAGCTCTAGATTCTCCTGCTACAACCTCTATAGTTGTTGATACTGGTCCAAACGTTGTCGATACAACCCTTCTTATTGCTAATACAAAAAAACAGCCTATGAAATTGTTGGACATTCATACCACGGTGTTGGTACCCCGCATGTATGTGAAGGTATGACTTCGAACTCGTCATCTAGGTCGAACCTTGCTGGTTCTAGGGTTGGGGAAATTGTTTGCTGCTTTGATTCATGTTAATAATGTGTCTTTGGTTGAGAACCTTGTCGGTTCTAATTTGGTTATGCATAAGTCAAACATTGATGGATCTAGGGTTGATGATTTACTTGATTTAAATTCTGAACATTTGTCTCCTATGCTTGATAATGATAAACTATTTGTTGGTGATTTGGTTATTGGTGAGGTGGATGATGTCCACCCTAGGGTTGAGGACGTCTCGTTTACCTTGGTGGAATCTAATAAGAAAAAGAAAAAGGATAAGTGGGTTTTGCATTACGGTGATAAGGCTGCAAAGCCTCATAACGTGTCTGTGTCTGGGCCTGTGGGGCGGAAACCCCATTTTGTGAATGGTGAGTGTCGTCCTAACCACTAGGTTTCCCTTATCCTCTTTCTTTTCCCATGATGCGGATTGCATCTTGGAATATTCGGGGTTGTAATCAGTCCCTTAAACAAAAGTGTTTGCCCCTTCCAAAGTTGATTTAAATGTGTTATTTATGTCTCCTCCAAATATGCATTGCAAAAATGTTTGTAGAGAAACCCATGTTTCATTCCTTGTCACTGTTGTGTATGGTCTCCACACCATGGTTAGTCGTCGTGCTCTCTAGTAGTCACTCCTTGAGATTGGTGAGTCGCAGTTGGAGCCCTGGCTGATCCTTGGGGATTTTGATTCGATAAAAACTCCCGAGGAAAAGATTCAGGATGTTAATGTCACTGCTTAAGAGATGAGGGATTTTCAGGGTAACTGTTTTGCCTTAGGTTTGTGTGAAGTTCAATATACTGGTTGTTTATTCACTTGGAACAATAATGAGGCGTGGTCCAAAGTAGACAGGGCTCTTGTCAATCTTGTTTGGCATGCAAATGCTCTTCTCTGTTCTTGTCTCTATCCTTAAGCAAAGCTCCTTGGGGAAAAAACTTTCAAATTTTTTAATATGTGAGCTTCTCATCCTGATTTTCTTCCCATGGTTTATGATGTGTGGGGTTCTACTTTCTATGGTACCTCTAAGTATACTCTTTGTCAAAAGTTGAAACTTTTGAAAGGTGGATTGAAATCCCTTGCGTTGTGTTTGTTTTGGGACTCATATGGATGAATTTAGGAGTTTGGGCTCCATGTCTCAGACAAGTTTGGGATTTAAGCTCCTTAAGAGTCTCGATTATGTTTAAGTGACTGATTACAACCCCGAATATTCCAAGATGCAATTCGCATGGGAAAAAGAAATAGGATAAAGAGACCTAATGGTTAGGACGACGCCCACCATTCACAAAATGGGGTTTTCGCCCCACAGGCTCGGGCACAAACGAGTTACGAGGCTTTGCGGCCTTGCTACCGTCCTGCAAAACCTACTTATCCTTTTTCTTTTTCTTATTGGATTCCACCAAGGTAAACAGGGCGTCCTCAGCCTTAGGGTGGACAACATTCATCTCACCAACAACCAATTCACCAGCAAACAGTTTATCATTATCAAGCATATGAGACAAAGGTGTAGAATTTAAATCACGTAAATCATCACCCTTAGAACCATCAAGATTCGACTTATGCATAATCAAATTAGAACTGACAAGGTTCTCAACCAAAGACACATTATCAACAGGAATCAAAGCAGTAGACATTTCCCCAACCCTAGAACCGACAAGGTTCGACCTAGGGGACGGGTTATAAGTCATACATCCACTTACCTGCGGGGTGCCTACACCATGGTGTGAATGTCCAGCAATTTCATATGCTAATTTTTAGTACCAGCAACAAGAACGGTTGTACCAACAACATTTGGACCTGAACCAGCAGCCATAGAGGATGTAGTTGCAGAATTTGGAGTTGTTCGAGTAGGGTTAGAATCTATCGAGTAGTTACGGAGGCTGTTCAGGCAGTATCGAGGCCTTTTTTCTTGTTTACAGTTGCACAATTGGCCTCCAAATGCCCAAAACAGTAGCATGACTTGCAAAATTTAGGGGTGTGCTCGTAAAACTTGAGCTGCTCGATAATCAGGTCCCCCGAGAAACGAATAGGAAGCTTCTTTGATAGCTCTTTTGAGGAATCAACCTCCACCAAAATCCTAGCATAGGAAATGCATCTTTTTTGTGAAGTCTTGAGATCTGTGAACAATGGCTTATCGATCCTAGACGCGATCTTAGTGAGAGCTCTTAGGTGCCAACAATCCAATGGAAGATCCTGAAATTGTACCCAATTTGGGACAGTCCAATTCACGTTGCAGAAGTTGAAATACTTCGACTATTTTTTAAGTTGAAAGCCCTCCTAAAGATAGTGTAGCGCCCACCAAAGAAAACGCGCATCATGTCTTACTCAGTTTTGAACTTAAGAAGAACCCAAACTTCATTATGTGGGAAAATTTCGCATGGAATTTTTCAATAAGTCATTAATTGCCTTGAGACCCGAAAACTTGTCAGAAAATCCGTCAATTAAGGAGAACCTCTAAGCATCCTCAATATCAACTAAATCATCTTCATCAATTAAGGATATTTTCCCCGTGTTGAAGAAGCCGTTTTTTTTTTTTTTTGGTAGGATCAGGATTGGCTTTGGAGCTACATGAGTTGCACAAATTGCAATAAAAACAGGAACATGGGTTGCACAAATTGATGAAACTAATGGGAAAAAAACTGGACCACTCAAATCAGCCACACACAGCGGGTTAACGCGATTCCACTCCAACCACAAATGCAACCAGAACTTGGAGATACACCAAAGGACAGTATAATCGCAAATAAAACCAACAAGTACTGCAAAAACAAAGGCACATAATCAACCAACAATAGTAACACCAGCAAGCAAAGTTATAAAAAACAGAGAAAGGGGGAACAGAGCAACTTGGTGCGAGGAAAACAGTGGCGGCTTGAACCTCGCCGGACTCACTAAGTTGGGGCTCAATTCAGCGAGTCAGAGCACCAAACAGCACAGTCGAACCACGAACAGGATCCAGCAGCACCACAAGCCACCCCACCAGATGACTCGGACGAACTAGGACTAAACTTGAACGAACTCAGACCAACTTAGACAAGCAACTCACTGAGTCGTAGATCTACCACCAACTCGGACTCTCTTCTGCAGATTGTCGCGTTTTGAATAGAACCCACGACGGAAGAAGGTTGGAAACAAAGGTCCAGAATCGCAAAACACCACTAGAGAGCAGATCGAAAACTAAAGAGTCACAGGTAAGGTCCAAGGGTAGCGAATCGAAGGTCAATCACAAATTGGAAAGAACCACGTGCGCCACTAGAATCGCAACTAAGGACGCGTTGTCGAACCAGTCACGACAATCGCAGAAACCACCAGTGTCGTCGAACATTTCGCAGAAGAGAACCACGAAACTCGAACAACGAACCACAGATGGCAACCACGAAACTAACTGAGGGCCACAGAAAACGGCCAGTGAGGCCGTCGGCAGTGGAACCCTAGAACCTTCCAACGGCAGTAATGTGACTCAGTGAAAAAAAATCCCAAGGGAAATGATAGGAATCTAATTTGGGCAGATTCAAAACTCAACCTGCCAATAAGACAAGATAATCAAATATTGATGGTCAAGAAGAAAAATACGAAGAAATTTCCAATAGTAAGAAAGAGCAAGAAAGGAGGAGTCTCTAGAGAGCACTAAATTGAATTTCAGTACTGCATTCCACCCGCAGGCAGATGGACAATCAGAGAGGACAAATCCTGCATTCCACCCGCAGGCAGATGGACAATCAGAGAGGACAAATCGAATACTAGAAGATCTATTGAGGACATGTATTTTGGACTTTGGAGGGAGCTGAGAAGATTACTTGTCATAAGTAGAATTTGCTTATAATAATAGTTTTTTTTTTTTTTTTATCGGACAAAGTTAGTTGTTAGATGTTAGTAGTTAGTACACCAAGCACCCAAATACTCCACAAATTCACCAAGCCACCTTATAACTCTCATACTCCAATTCGTTCCCAAAGAGAATCGAACCTGGGTCTCCCACTCAATTGAGGAGCCCAGTGGCCAGTCTACCATTGGAATGGCTCCATATGAAGTACTCTATGGGCGGAGATGCAGAACGCCAATCCATTGGGATGAAGTTGGAGTGAGAAAAAATTTGGGACTAAAACTTATAGAGAGAATCACGATTGCCCAAAATCGATAAATGTCTTATGCCAACTCTCGGAGGAAGGACTTATAACTTACAATTTGAAAAAGGAGAAAAGGTGTTCTTGAAAGTTTCACCTATTAAAGGGATAATCAGGTTTGGGAAAAAAAAGGGAAATTAAGTCCAAGATATGTGGGGTCGTTTGAAATCTTAAAGCGAATTGTAGACGTAGCATATTGACTTGCCTTGACCCCAGAGTTATCCGCAATTCATGATGTGTTTCACGTATCAATGCTTCGAAAATATATACCCTACCCCAGTCACCATATAAGACTCGAGGATTTAGACCTCAATAAGGATCTTACATATGAAGAACGACCCATAAGCATACTCGGAAGAAAGTTAAGACCTTGAGGAATAGAGAAATACCCTTGATCCTAATACACTAGAGTAGACATGGAGAAAGAGGGGCGACATGAGAGCGAGAAGGAGAAATCTTAAGAAAATACCCTGAACTTTTCACATAGTTGGTCCAAATTTCGGGGGTGAAATTTTAAAAAGGTGAGGGGGGGTGGGAGTTTTAACACCCCGTTTTCTTCAAAAATATATGTATATATTTATTACATATTATAAACAATTTAATTATTCTGGTGGACTATTTTATTGGCACTAAAAGTTTATAATTATAAAATGAAAGAACTAATGATATCTACAAGTTTTAGAAAAGTTTTGCAGGATAGTCAATTGAAGAGATCGGGCTCAATTGCGATGCATTCAACACAAATAAATAAAAAAGATATTAATTAAACCAGGTGGCTTAGCCCACCTGGTCACTGGGCTCCTCAATTGAGTGGGAGACCCAGATTCGATTCCCTTTGGGAACGAATTGGAGTATGGGAATTATAAGGTGGCTTGGTGAATTTGTGGAGTGTTTGGGTGCTTGGTGAACTAACTACTAATATCTAACAATTAATTTTGTCCGATAAAAAAAAAGATATTAATTAAATAAGAAATAAATTTTAAAAAAGAATTATATGATATGTTAATAATAGTATATATATTAGTTAGAATGAATTTTCTTATAGCAGTCAGTGTATCGTATTGACTGTCAACAGTCATGGTCTAAAATTGTGACATGTGTCGTCGTACTCTATTGTATTGACTGGTTACCTGTTGAACTAATATCTTAATTTTAAATTATTTTTTAAATTGTATTTTATTATTTACTACAGTAAAACCTCTATAAATTAATAACTTTGGGACCGGAGGATTTTATTAATTTATAGAGATATTATTATATCGATAAATTAATAATTTATTAATTTAAAGAGGTTTTAACGTATATCTTGATTGACCTTCAAAGTTCCAAATTCTTTGAATAACTTTAAGTATACATGCGTAGTTATTGATGAAAATTAAGTTAAAATACAAATGTACTAGTAGAATTCCATGAATACAAACTCACGTGGAAGTTGGAATGACTTGTTTAAATTAATTGGTTTTGGAAAATACAAAAATATGGTTCATTGGACTAACATTTTACCGTAAGATTTTGGAAGACTATGAGTTAGACATACCATCTCCAGAAAAGATCAATGTTTTTAGATCTTTATCAATATGGCGATTAATAAACTTGGACCGAAAATGTTCATCAAGAAGCAATAGCAAATTGCTTTTCGACAACGCAAAATTAAATTCGAAAAAATCAAAGCGACTCAAGTGCAAATGATGCAACTCCTGGAGAAGACATTCGTGAGCTTGAGAATTTGATCACCGGTATGCAATATCACCACAAAATGGATGTGAATCAATTACTCGACTTTCCGGGTGAAAATAATCAATGTCACGAAGTTCAGAGTTTAGAAGATATAGTGGCCGATGTCATTTATAATCCGGAAGATGATGAAGCAGAGGATGATTCAATAGCTTTGGAACTTGTCACTCTAAAAGAAGCATTGCAAACATCAACAACTCTTCATAACTTTTTGTTGCAGTACGAGAAGACAACGCCACAACTATTGGGTGCAGTAAGGAGATTTAAAGATGAAATCAACATAGATTTGAAGTTCAAGAAAAAACAAGTTCTGATGATTCTTATTTTACTAAGTTTGTCTTAAGAATATTCAAGAAGTCATCATATATATATATATGGATTATCTTTAATAATTATTAATTTATAGTTTAAATCGGGCCATATATATATCTGTTTGGGATCTCAAAAAAATTATTATTTTATAATTTTATTGATTGGGTCCCAAATTTGTACTGGTCCCAACTTGGGACCGGACAAATTATTAGTTTTAGCGAGGTTATTAATTTATCGAGTATTAATTTAACGAGGTTTTACTGTACTTTACCCTTTTACAAGATTATTAAAAATTAGAGAATATATATATTTTAAATCATTAATCATATTGAGATACAGTATATCATAATCGAATTAATCATATTTAGATAAAAGTATTTTAACTACTTAATTAATTCTATGCTTTCAAAAAGAAAAAAAAAAATCAATTTCAAAAGAAGAAGAGAAATCAAATTTCACTCCACGCAGCCGTCTTTTCTGTTCGAACTTGAAGAAGTGGTTTTTCTTGTTCGAACTTGAAGACTCAAATCGATCCACACCAGTCATCGTTTCTGTAAGTTTTACCTTTCAATTCCTCTGCCGATTGAGACGTAAATTGGCTGTGATTTGATATTTTATTTTATGAATTTGTATTGAGTTCATTTTATATATGAGACTTCTTGTATTTGCAGTCGTACAAGAATTGGTGACTACAATGAATCTTCATCGGCCAATTTCTTGAAAGCCCTTTTTATCTGATCATCATAAACTCAATTTAGGCGACAATCTTGGCATATATAAAGAGAGACGTTTATACTGCATCCAATTTGGACAGGGATGATTGTCTTGTAGATTCATAAATGACAGATTTAATGACTGCCTTTTATGTAATTTGGGAGAATTATGCGTAGGGATTTTGGAGGGGGTGAGGTATGTGTTAAGAGCAAGGTATTTTAGAAAACCTATAACAGAGAAATGTAGTTACGAAGATTTTATGATTATAGAGTACTTGAATCTTTTCACAAGCAAGACCTTCTAGCTTCCTTACTCTGTAAGATTATCGTCACCAATAATAGTGATTTTTAGCAAAAAATAAAGTAACCACCATATGATAAAACCAGTAGGAAAGCTCTAGCGAAGCAAATATATGAGATGAAAAGAAGAGTATTTGACTGAAGACTTTAGATTTCTTTTGAGGATGAACAAAGTCTGAGAAAGTCTCTGTTAATGATTATTACATGCTATGGCAATTATAGATTTCATTCCCTGCTAGAGACTTCAGATATCAAAGGATTTATTAGACTTAAGATAATACTATGTACCCAAGCTAAATTTAGATAAAGGATGTTGACATTAACATGTATATATTAGTATGAAATTATTTATATATGGACATGGTTTGATGGCAAAGTGATGGGATAACATCAAAGTTAGAAAGATTCCAGAAGAAATAGGGAGTTCTGGTCGCGATTTTCTGCGTTTTTGAGAAGGGTCCGAAAATTTTCAGTTGTTTTTCTTCAAGTAAGGTACGAAAACTGTCCCTCCAGGTCTTGTATTTTTTAATATAGTTCGAGTGAAGCATGGGTATGACGAATTCTTCCCTTATTTTTTATGCTTTCATAGTTCGACTTTCTCTGAGAACTTCTGTCAAACACTTGGTGGGTATATACTTGTGAATATGGAGCATGATACTTAACTGTTGGTTGAAGCTTGGCATGTTTTTGTGTGTACAAAAATTATGAGATGGTGAATTTGATAAAGTTCCATTTGAGCATGGGTTTGTGAATTTGTTCTCTACTTGTGTTATAAAGCTGGAAAATCTTTTCAAAACTTTTCATAAATTCTTGGTGGTTGTCTGTGTATGCAATAATCTGTCACTAATTGGAGCAAGATTTTTGGTTAATAGGTGATTTTCTTGAATTATTGGTGAAAACAAGAAATACTTATGAATACAGGAATTTAATGCTTTCACATTTTGAAAAAATGGGTGAGAGGTGCAATATGAATGCAGGGGGCCGAAACTACTTGTTCAATTGGGTGGGTGTGTTCGAAAATTGAGAGTGGTTAGGGGACATAAAATTACGGGATGTCGAGATAAGAAGAGCAAAATTGAGCAAGAGAAGAAGTCACATTTCACCAAAGACGAAGAGGGTCCTTAGAAAAGAAGTGGTTGCAGAGCACACTCGACACAACATACACCAATGTATACAACAAATAGTTTCTAAGTTTAAATGGTGTTTGACCATGGGATTTTACACATATTGTTACCAGATTTATATGAGTTTTAATACGGTTTGAGATAGGATTTTGAGTTTTGATGGAGTCGATATTATTGAGTTGCTGATTTGTTACTGGAGTAGAGGTTTATTTGTAGATTGATTAGAAGTTTGAGTTGATTACTTGGAGATTAGATGATATGTTGACGGTGTTTGATGAAATGCCTGAAAGAAATAGGTTGTAGTTACAGTGTTGTTTTCAATCTACCATGATGCTTGTAATATTTTTTATTTCTCTTATATTTGGCTACTAAATTTGTGCTTGTACATGATGAAAATAGTCTTGAGATTTCTAGTAATAATGGTGTTCGGGGAACTAATATTGTTGCTCAGGAGTCTAATACTTTTGTTGTTACTACTGTTATAAATTGTTACTAAAAATCAGGGCACTAATACTGTTGTTATTTTTGTTAATAATGTTAGTTCTGCTGCTACAGATCAGGTTGCTCTGGGAATTAAATTATCTAGCAAGCATGTTTTTGTTCTGGGAACTAATACTAACCATGGATGTTCTAATATTGTTGGTAGTTTAGATGATGTTGGGAGGAATTTAGTACCTTAGCCGGCTCTAAGGATACATATGTATCTAAGGCATCAAACAATAGGACTTCTTTAAATAATAGATAAGTCAAAATACCCGAGGAACATCCAAATACACATTAGTGGAAATCAATTCTTTTCGTCTAGATTAGATCAGTCAGATTTTTATTTTACATTCTAATATTCGCAAAATGAGGATCTAGAAAAAAGTTAGTTTATAAGATTCACTCGAAATTTGAATAACGACATAGATGTCATTATGACGAAAAGATGTCGTTATTAATATATACGACAATAAATTCATTACATTTTCGTTATATGGTCACTTTTGGGCCATATACACTATCTTCTTGTTCGGGGTCACTTTTGGGTCCACCATTTTCTTTTCTTTTTAATAAATCTGCTTATTCGTCGTGTTCTTTAATATTTTGAACATAAAAAATTTATGTAAAAATATAAATAAGGGGTTGAAATCACTGTAGACCATAATAATGACAATTATGCCGTTATAACAAAATACTTGTTGTCATGAACACGTACGAGAAATAAGCCATAAATTTGTATTCATTGGACAAAAGGTCATAATACATTCCTATTACACGAAATTCAATTTTTAAAGAAGACAACTATTTAAATAAAAAAAAATTATAAAGGAAGGAATGAAGAATAATATTATATTTTTACTAGGATCTATGAATAAAAACACTTTTAACACATGTAGAAGTGATGCAATTGGATAGTGTTTCTCAAGTCAAATAAATTTCATTCTAAAATTTAGTGTTTTTCATTATACGTTCTAATATTCACAAAATGAGGACCTAATAAAAAAAGTAGGTTATCAAATTCACTCGAAATTCTCTCGAAAATGAAATAGATGTCGTTATAACGGAATGTATATTGTTATTGACATATACCGGCAATAAAGTCATTATTTTACTACCCTATCGTGTTCTTTATGATTTGAACATAAGGGATTTATGTAAAAATATAAATGAGTGATTGAATTCACAATAGACCGTAATAACGATATTTATGTCGTTTTAACAAAATACTTGCCGTTATGGGCATGTACGAGAAATTAAGCCATAAATTTATATTTATTGGTCAAAAAGTTATAACACATTTTTATTACATGAAGTCCAATTTTTAAAAAAAGATGACTATTTGAATAAAAAATTATAAAGAAGGTATGAAGCAATGATAATTTATTTTTACTAGGATCTATGATTAAAAAAACACATTAACTCGTGTAAAAATGATGCTATTTAATAGTGTTTCTCAAGCCAACTCAATTTCACTAAAAAATTTAGTATTTATTATAAGTTTTAATATTTGCAAAATGAGAACCTAAAAAAAAGTAGATTATCAAATTCACTCAAAAAACAACATACATATCGTTATGACGGAACATATATTATTATTGTCATTGATATATACTGCGATAAATTTCATTATTTTCTTACCCTATCACATTTTTTATTATTTTGAACATAAGAAATTTATGCAAAAATAAAAGGTGATTGTAATCACTGTAGACCGTAATAAGTAATAACAATATTTATATCATTATAACAAAATACTTATTGTTATGGACACATACGAGAAAATAAACCATAAATTTGTATTTATTGGACAAAAAGCCATAACACATTTCTACACAAAATCTAATTTTTAAAGAAGATGACTATTTAAATAAAAAATTTATAAAGAAAGACATGAAGAATTTTTATTTTTACTAAGATCTATGAATAACTCGTGTAGTAGTGATACAATTGAATAGTGTTTCTCAAGTCAACTCAATTTCACTCGAAAATTCAATATTTTTTTTCTGCAACAACCGCTTCTTCTAAATCTCCAACATTTTAATCAAGTAATTAAGACAAAGCTTCCAAACTTTCTTTTATGGCAATCCTCGAGTTCTTGGAACACATAATCAATCTTTGCCAAATTACTCCGACAGCTTATCTGTACTTGCCCCACAACATTTCGGTCGTAAGCGAACTCCAAAGCCATGATCCTATAAATATTGAGAAAATCGGGATTAATTAAACAATTCTAACCGAATATATTTTCATGTTGTAGCACAAAAATATTGTTTAAATTTTTCATGCTTTATTTCACATATAAAATTCAATAATGAGTTTCTTATGAGTCCGACTTCCACACAACTTAATCACAAACAAAAGAGTACAACTACAAGTCTACAACCGACACCAAGAGTACGATGAACAAATTGCAAAAATAAAACTTATTTTAATCACCAACTTAGTATTATTATGAAATTTATTAAAAATTTTTGGCTTAAAAATCTGTTGTGCTAAAAATGTAGATGTGACATGTCAATTCCAGGCAGCAATTAATTACAGGAAAAGAAAAGGACACCAAAGCTAGGAACGCGGTCAAAGTGCAACTCAAGATCTAGAGTCCCTTTAGACAAATAAACTAAAGGTACAACAACAGGCTCCTAGGCATCTATTTATAAGATTTCAAACTTCTTTTGATTAGTAGCCTTAAAAGTTTGCAGATATCTAGAAGATTGATAAATATACGTGTGAATCCATATATAACCAAATTTCAAGAACAATGGTCCAACCCATAACAAAAGATACCATATACAAGTTTATTCTATATGAAATCTATAAACATGAACCCACCCTTAAATCGTAACATTACTCCCTTTAATTTTTTATTTATTTTGAAACAGCAATATTATTACACTTGATTGACTGCAGTCATGGCCATTTTATTTACTCATTATTTGCAATGACATTTTAGTATCAGTCATGTAGCTGTATCTTTGTACCTCATGCTGTGCTATATCATCAGCTTTTGTCATTTTTAAGAGTCATAATTCAAGATATCTTTGTGCTTTGTTAACAGAGCCCAAAGGTCAGCTACTGATTATTGATGGGAAAACTCAGGATGATGTGTGTTCTCTGAACCTGTATTTGTTTTAGTGTTCATGAATCTGATCTAGACCCACCCACCAAAAATGACTTATGCTGGTTGTTCAGATTGAGCAATGTACAGTAGAGTTTAATGAGCAAGATCTAAACTTTTTAGTTCATTTTCAGTTCTAGTTTGATTCTGGAAATTAATTTGCAAATTCACATGAAACTTGGTTATCATGTGTTCTTGAGAGTACAAAATCAAACTCCAATATTTACAAGAAACCTTAGCTACATTTTTTAAATCTATTTACTATTCCCTTACCATGTATTATAGTTTCAACAAACTACTCAGATATTAATATTCAGATTATGCTTTATTGTCGGAAGAAATTTTAGGATGGTGCTCAGAGTATCATTTAAAGGGGAGGAACAATATGACCCAGAGAAAATTTAACCAATGAGACTCAAAATTAATTTGAGAACCAAACAAATTAAAGAGAGAATAGGAGTTTAAAAAGAAACACATATCTTAATCTAGAGCAAGCGACCTTTGGAACTTTTCTTGGCAGCAGGTTCATGTAAATCCTAGTTCTCATTAGAAAATATAACAAAAACAATCTTAAAATGTAAATATTAATATAATTACTTTAAATTTTGATGGACTCCAAAAGATTTCAAATAGAGTTACAGACCGATTCGTTTATTAGAAAGGTCAGACATGGACCTACAAAAAATCAGTTACATGTAATATCTGAAACTTGAGCTTGACAATTATATACCAGACCCAGACTTTTCAACTACAAGTCCGAAGCCTCAGCCAATCCTACCCCTAATTAGGAGATAGGACAAAGAGAGAGCCCAAATATTAGGATCCATGAAATTGCCATGTTATTAGCTGGGTTTTCAATTAGTATTCCTACTGAGTACCGATAACATGAAAAGCAAAATTTATTGATTCAGAAAGTACATTGTGGGCTACACAAAACAGGCTAAAGTCATGGTGCTTGACAATGTCATTACAGAGTTTTGAAATTGGATTGTTGATATTTCCCCCCACCCCCCCTATATTTTATTAGATGGCTTCCTCCAGGTAAACTATTAAAAGATAATAATTTCAAACAAAAAAATGAAAGAAAAAGTGCCTAATATGAGGTAGAAAGTAAGAGGATAGTAGGGGTTGTGTTTTCCAATTTTTGGAAAAATCCATGACATGCCATGCAAGGGGGGGGGATCAAATTTCAGTTACTTGTCGACAAAATATTCAATCACCAGAAGCTTGGTATTATTTTTTATGCTACGCCTTTTTTAGCATGTGTTGCTTATATATATGGGGGGGGGGGCAGTGATACAAACACATACCTATGTGAGATTTGAGAAGCTGTACTAATCACTAATCAGTGGGCTAATGATGCCCCTTTAAAGATGACTGTTGTTACACAAATACTAGAAATCAGGTACATCTCCCTAAGTGGCTGTAAAGAAGGTTCCATTTGCAAATGTGTTTCCGCAACCTGATAAAATCATTAGTATTTTAATATAGTCATAATCGTTACCTTAGTTACATATTTACATGCCTATATAGTTTTAACATAAACATCTAGCCACACCCAAAAATTGAACAAGTGTGTTTTTCATTATAAATCTCAAAGCCTTGTGCTTATCTTCATACTCTCTCATAATTCGTGATAAGAATATGCAGATAGTTGTGCACTTATGCTATGAAACCCTGTTTTGAAATCTATGAAGGGTCAAATCAATTATTACACTGAACACTTTTTCTGCCTACTCAGAAATTATAGTTGAGGTAAAAATTATAGTTGTGAAATAATTGGTCAGTAACTAAACTTGAAAAGAGTATCACTTGTACACCATTTGTACTGTACAACTGTACACAACTAACATTGTTCGGTGGAAACAACTAATATTAACCAACAAAAATTGATCAGTGAAAACCATTAGTACCCTCTAAAAATACACTTGAATTTCACGGTGCACCTGGTGCATGCAAGACTTTGTCAACTTGAAAACTATTCCATTTTGAGTAAAGGACGGTATTAGGAAAAAGAGATCAACTTGTTTAAACTTTAAAATCAAACTGGCTGCTATTTTAGGGCATCTATAATCTTTTCATTTTCCTGTAAAAGTGATTGAAAAATTCCAAAAGAGGTATGAACCTGTTTTATATAAGTTCTATGGTCATTTTACAATAGATTTACCCTCTGCAGTATTGATCAGTTTACCTCGGATAAAAATAAATAGAACACTTGGAACCTCAAAATCATACATTATCGTGTATATATGCTCTATTAAAGGTCAAACTCTCTACAACATCTACTATCTTAAAATCATTCAATATAGTTTATATGAGAATCACTAGCTAAAAGCTTTCAGTACCAAGTCTTTCCATAGCCATAATCTATTGCACATGTACACCAAAGACTCTCCCCCAAGTGACATATACATATATATTTGACACTTAAGAATAGTAAAGAAAAATGGACTTGACTTGAGAGAAGAATGATCAGTGAAAGATAAATTAAAATTAATACTGATTGAGGAGAATAACTAAATGTTTTGTGCAGAGGCAGCAAATTTAGTATCTAGTAATTGTTCCCTATCCATTTATTTCAGAAGGGATAATGCAAGAGCAAAGATACAAAGTAAAGATGGAAAAAAGCAATTTATGAACACAATTTTACATACATTAGCATCTACATTCTTGATGAGTATCTACAAATAAAAATATTCATACATTCTTATATTGATCATAGTTCCCTCCAACCAGTGAAACAAACCACATACCAAATTTATAATACAGTCCTACATGGATATAACTGAGGTGCATATATATTTGATTATGTCGTAATTACATTTAAAAGATCACCAAATTGCCAATATCATTAACCCATGAGTAATTTCTAATTTCAAACGCATTAGAATTAAGGATTCTTTACAGGTTTGTTGAAACTTAGCTTCACAAATACTTGACCCAATTTAGACACATATCATCAAGCATTGCAGAGGAGCCAAATTAACCAATAAACTAGAGAAAAACTACATCATCGGAAATTCGTAAGCTGCAGTATCCAACACCCCGAACTACACGAAAAGGAAAATCTATTCAATACAATCTCGATTCTTGAACAAAAGAAAATTGATCAAGAAAATATTGAAGAAGGGGAAAATACCAGAGACCCTGAGGTAATGGATAATCGCTTGATCACAACAGTAGACAATCCAACCAAAACACAACCATCAACCAAATCTACACTTGTGCCCTTGGAAACTCTGAGAATACCAGCCGTCGTGCGAGCGAGTGGAGAGGCTCGGGGCAATTTGGTCAATTACATCAACATCTTCGGTGGTAATGATGGCGAAGGTCACCGGCGGTAATAGTGGCGGAGTCACCGACGAGTTTAGGAGCAAAGAGGATTTGGCGGAAAAAAAAATTCCCAAGTCATACTCATGGAGGAGGCATCGGTCCAGGTAGGAGAGGAAGAAAATCAATGTTCTGAGTATTTAGTTAATGTAATACTATATTCCTAAGGATATATTTGTAAATCGGTAATTGGATATTTTAAATTATTTAATTTATTATAATCGTCCGACAGTACTACATAATTCAACATATAGTACGATACAGTACGATGGTCAGTACGACACACAGTACAACAGGTAGCAGATTATTAAATTTAAGCCTTTAAATTTTAAATCTAATGACTTAAATTAACTGACTATTGACAGTCAGTACGACACCCTGACTGTATTAAGAAACACCCTAACTAGAAATAAAAAGAAAAGGGAGTACTAAAGCATGGTATCTCAAATAATTTAGTGACTAATAAAAGAGTATTGCACAAATATTTGAGATTATGTAAATAAATAAATGAATCTACAAAAATTAGTTACTTGCTTTCCTAGGTACACACATACAATAGATGTTTGTGATATATGTATGACCAATATGTTTGAATAATTATTGAATTTATTTCATAGTAATAATTAATTAATTAGTAATATTACTACTAGGAATCATATATGAGCATAAATGCATATATATTGTACGTGTATGTGGGTCTAATTAAAACTTAGAATTTGTAAAAATCTAAGAGTTGAATTGGTCTCTTTTTATTTCCAGTAAAATAATTATATACTTAATTTTTTATATAAGATATGAACCGTCATTCTTCTTCTCTAGGTTCTCTCTCTATGTGTTCCAAATGGGTTTTCAAAAAAAAAAAAAAAAAAAAAAATCAATCTTTTTGTTTTACATATGATGTGTTTTCCTCTTTTCAGTATTTTTCCTACGATTCTTAGTAATGTGGTGCTCAAAATATTACTTTTTGAAACCCAAAAATATTTTAGGATTTGTGATGTAACATTCTGCAAGAAATTTTGATTTATGGGTTTCATGTGATATATGTCATGGCATGTGAATTTTGTGTTGGTTTTCTTTTCTTTCTTCTACTGCGAGTTTTTTTTTTTTTTATGTGTAAGGGGCTTATTTGGTGATCATTTGATGATTAAATTGAGTTGGATGTACGAACTAGACTTCTATATGTGTTCATTTTGATGTTGAAATATGTTAATGCTATTGCGTGTTAATTTCGAGAATTGTTCTGATCTTTCCTGAACGAATTTGATAAAACCCTTTTACCACATTGAAGTTCTGGAAGTTTAGGGGGTGTGGTAAAATTTTTAAAATTTATGAAGTTGTTTTCGATTGAATATGATTTTTCCCTTGAGGTGCTACAGTGAAGAAAAAAGGCCCCTGATTTTTTTGCGATGATTGTAGAATTTACTGGGCGCAGATAATTTCGTCTTTGAAATTGATTTTTGACTTTGTTGTTCCATTGCATTTTAGCTTTCATGTGAATTTTACTTGGGTAAATTTGAAGTTACATTATATTTTTAATGGATTTTCTAACAAACAGTACATTCACAGTAAAAATGAGCAGTTTTAGAGCTTTAGAACAATTTATGATTGTATAGGAAATTTAAAGATTTAAAATTTGATCAATTTACTGGTATTACTACTGATTCTTAGAATAATATAAGTTTTTTACTTGACCATATCTAAGACATATTCATATGTTACTGTTGGGAGATGAATTTAATAAAAGATTATATGATTTTGATTAAGATCCCAAAACCCCTGAGTATGACATGTTCAGATTGATCTTGATAGTTGAGTCGATTCAGCTTTTAAAGATTCAGATGTTATCTCGCAAAATGTATAAAGCAGACATAGTTCAGATAGGTTCTCAAGACTCAAGAACTCAAGATAAGCCAAGAAACCGGTTTCAAGATGAAATCAAAGTTTCAAGACTCAAAGATGAAATCGAGATATCAGAGACAAGATGAAATCGAAATCAAGACTCAAGATGAAGACTCAAGATATCACCAAGATAAATCAAGAACTCGTAAGACTCAAGACTCGGTAAGACCCTCAAGACTCAAGACCTCAAGACTCAAGACCTCAAGACTCAAGACACAAGATCAAGATCGAGAAACTGAAAATCAAGAATATCAAAAGACAAAGAATATCAAGACTCAAGAATGTATCAATGCCAAAGATGAACCTCAATGTTCCGGAGGCACCTAATATATCTATCCAAGGATGCAATATCGGAAAAACGCTGATGCCTTAGAAAGTTAGATATTGCCAAGACATTCAAATGCGCATAAAAGGAATTAAGTCGGAAGTGTTGTTAAGGTTATATCAAACTCGAGTTTGTAACCAAAAGAGCCGTTTGAAGGTGTCTATCTTTAATCAAGATGAAGTCAAAAAGAGGAAGACGACATCATACCATCTTCGACAATCGATAAAGGACACAAACTCAAAAAAAGATGTCGGATGTCACGAAAGTTCCAGATCGCAAAAAGTGAAGACCGGCTACATGAAAGGCTATTGCCTAAAAAAGTGTTAGGGAGTTTCAAACCCTAAATAGAGCCGTTTCTCACACACCATAAGAGGGAACTCACGGCTATCTCTCCAACGGATAGTTTTCAAGAGTGACCTTGGTGTATGCTATAAATCACTAGTGACCCTCTACTTAGTAAGGTTACGGAAATTTATCGCAACTCAAGAGCTCAAACCTATTCTTGCAAAAGTTAAAGCACTCGAAATACTTTGAATTTCCCAAGTGCTTCTATATTGAAGAGAGCTCACTTTACTAAGCCTAGCTTGATAAGATTTATCCAAAGCTTAGTCGAGATATCCTAACCCTTTGCATTGTGCTTCATTGTAAGGGATATCTCATCCTAGTTGGAAACCAACCAAGAAACCCCAAACCCTTGAGAAGGTAGTTGGAGTGTGTTTTGTTGGTGAGTAGAGTTGTAAAGAGTTAGTAAACTACGCGGAGTAGTCAGAAAACTCTAGAGGAGAAGTTAGTAAGCTACAGGGGTAGTCTGAAAGCTTGTGTGTGATTGAGTAAGTAAACTACGGAGGTAGTCAGAAAACTCAAGGTCGGGTTGAGTAAGTAAACTACGTGGAGTAGTCAGAAAACTCAGGGCCGAGTTGAGTAAGTAAATTACGAGGTAGTCAGAAAGCTCAAAAGTTGATAGTGAATTTCTCTGAAGAGTCAGAGAGAGTGGATGTAGGAGCTTGAGTCTCTGAACCACTATAACTGTTGTGTTCTTTATTGCTTTCCTTATCTGTGCTTAACTGCTGCATTGACTTGATTTTGAAAAGCATACTTTTCATTTGATATTCGGTTGGAATCAATCCAATTGAAGTTGCATAAGTGAATCACAGCCTAATCACTATTTCATAAAGGGAAGGTCTTTTCAGCAAAGCTTAAAACGAGTATAATCTAAGGGCCAACCATTCCGCACGACTGAGTAGCTAGAACAGATAGTTATCAAACCGAACTCTCTTACGAGGATTGATGAGATAGTTATCGATCCAAGCAACTTCGGGATCTCTGACACTCGAGATTGGTTGGGATTATCCGAGGTTTTCTGAAAGCGGCTCGGGATCACCGTCTCGATGAGACTTTGACTCGAGCGATCTGTGCTTCTCGAAACCTAATCTTGAGGATTATCGACCCAAAATTGACCTCGATGAAAAAAAGTTTTAAAAACCTTGAACACGTGTATTCCCCCCCATACACGTGTAAGACTCATTTACACCGGGACCAACAAGTGGTATCAGAGCAGTGGTTCAACTTGACCACCTGCTGTGTTGACCAAAGTTTTAGTTTCAAAAATAGTTGTGGTCTATCTGAACTGATCTTATTTGCTGAAATTTTTTCTTTTTCAAAAGATCAGAAAAATGTCTTCTAAAAAACTTCCCATGTTCTCAGTAGAGAACTATGATCTATGGAGATTGAGAATGCAGGCTCATCTGTATTCCAAACATGAGTGTATGTGGAGAGTGGTTTCTCAAGGACCATTCAAATTTCTTTGTGGTGAATCCTGAATTACGAAGAAGAGAATTGATCCTAGAGCGAGAATTTTCTAAGTCGATGACCAACTAACTCTGAGGAGAGAAAGTTAGTCAATCTAGACTACATTGCAAAAAGACACACTATACAATCTACAATTGATGATGGTGTGATGGGAATGATCTCTCACATAATATGCTAAAGAGATATGGGATACACTAGGTTGTTATGTGCCAAGGCACGATCATATAAAAAAAAACAAACTTTTCGTTGGCAATTGGAAAGTTTGGACGGTTTTTGAAATGGATGATGGTGAATCAATAGACAAATTGGAAGTCGATTCACTAAAGCATCATGAATGATCTAAACCCACTTGGAAAGAAATATCCACAAAGAGAAGTGGCATTGAAAATTCTTAGAGGTCTTTCTAAGAAATGGGATATTCATGCAAAGGTGATCGAAAACACCAAGAACATTAGTTCAATGCCATACCAACAAGTCTTCTCTCGAAATTTGAAAGCCTATGAATTTGTAATTGATAAGAAATCCAAAAAGGTGACAAAGAAAGATGATTCTTCATCAAGTAAGAATGTGGCTTTAAAAACCAAAGATAAAACACAGAAAACTAGAGAGTCGAGAACCCCCATGCCAAACATCGGGATGAGCTTGAGGAAAAGCTAGCAAGACCGATGGCAAGGAGGTTTGACGGACTTAATAATAGATTTGGAAAATACAAAAGCTATTACAGAACCACAGTACCGAAGAAAAACCCGGGGGACGATCAACCGAGAAGAAGAAGGACTGAAAAGTGAAGGATCTTCATCCGAAAAAGAAGGACTCTAAGTCCAAAGAAGAAAATGATCGGGATGATGATGCCAACAGATGCTATAATTGCGGAAGAAAGGTCACTTCCAAAGATGATTGTCGAGTTTGAGTGCTAAGGAGAGAAGAAAAGACAAGTTAAAAGTGACCGAAGTTCTCAAGCAAAAATGCCATGGTTGCAGAAGAAGAACACTCTGAGGAGGGATCTAGCTCTTCAGATGAGATATTCTCAGACAGTGAAAGTGATGACATCTGTCTGATGGCCATTGAGGAGGTAAATTCTTCTGTCTCTGTTATTGCTCCTACACTAGCACAAGAGTTTTCAAGTTCCACCGAAAAACAAATATTTTGACCGATGGATTCTTTTGAGAATCGATGAAGGACTATCTTTGTTTTGCAAGGGATCGCTAAATAAAACTCAAGAGCGAGAATAAGGAACTGAATCTTTGAAAATCTAAAATGGAAAGACTTTAGCAAAACTGAGATCACTTCTCAATTAATGGGAGCTACTGATGAACTGGATGTTCTGAAAGTACAACTCTCAGAGGAAGAGAAGTTGATCATGTCCCTAACTAGAAAGCTAGAGAAATCCACTGAAGAGATTCAGCTAATCAGAACTGAGTTCAATGACCTCTCGAGAAGCATAAAAACTCTCTGAATCGTGAGGATAGTGCATGTAAGAAGTTAACTCTATTGAATAAAGCATCTAATGTGATAGATGAAATTCAAAGTTATCAGAGATCTGCCACTATAAAAACTGGATTGGGATACACTCCAGGTGGAACCTCACAAGGTCATCTGAATGCTGCATCATGTAGCAAGAAGACTATCTTTGTAAAACCAGTGGCACCTACACTTCAAGTTGAAGTAATGCCCAAGGTTGTAGACAAGGGAAAATGACCTATGGTTTCAAAGAAAAGCCCGAATAATCGGGTTAAAAGCCCAAACCTCGGTGAAGGCTAGAAAACCCGAAAGCGGTCGATTGGAAAGTTTGAGCAAGTACTTCAAAGCCTCGGGCTAAGAATGCAAATCTGAAAGGCTCCACATGAACCATCGAGGAATCCTCGGATGAGAAACACTTTCAAAGGAGAGACATTCTCAATCAAGAGACCAAGTCCTCGATCTGATAATGAAAGACCAGTTTTCAAGACAGATAACCCCGAACCTCACTTGCCTAAAGGTAAAGGTTATCTGAACCCGAGTCAACAAAGATTTAGACCAGCTGCACAAAAGCCCAAGCATCTGAACAAAAGGCCTGAACCAAAGAAGAATTCAAAAGCCCATGTTCATGCTAAAAGCCAAAGACACATACACGTAAAAGTCGCTAAGGCACCCAGAGTAGTAGATGTGTATGTTGATGTTTATGGAAGACAAATTAGCCACTCTAAAGTGATTAGAGTTGTCAGGCAGATTTGGATTCCGAAAGGTACATCTAACCTTGTAGGACCCTACACAAATTGGGTACCTAAGAATTGATCTGTTTTTCAGGAGGAAAACAAGGGCACTAAACTGACTAATGATCACATGGCACTGATGAGCAGAGATGAAAAAGCTCCTGACATTTGGTATCTTGACAGTGGATGTTCAAGACATATGACGGATACAAGAAGACACTTTCAAATGACTATGTTGAACAAAGAGGCCCACATATCACTTTTGGAGATAATTCCAAGGGACAGACTGAAGGATATGGAACTTTGGAAATCGACTCAGTTCATATCCATGGTGTTTCATATGTATCTGGATTGAAGCATAATTTGCTTTCAATTAGCCAATTATGTGATAAGGGTTTCAATGTTGAGTTCTCTAAGAACTTATGTTTTGTGAAAAATGATACATCACAGAAAGTTTTACTGACTGGTACAAGAAAAGGGAATGTGTATCTTCTTGATTGGAGTTACGCTCACGAAGATACATGTTTAGTTGCTAAAAGTTCCACGAGATACCCGATTGGTTATGGCATAAAAGAATGAATCACCTAAATTTCAAAACCACGAACAAGCTTGCAAGATTAGCTCTTGTAAGAGGGTTGCTTACGAAGTGTTCATGAAGGAACATATTTGTGATGCGTGCGAAAAGGAAAAAACAGATAAGAGCATCATTTAAAAGTAAAGTTGAGGTTTCTCTTGAAAGAATACTTGATTACTACATATGGATCTTTTGGTCCTATAACACTGTAAAGCACTAATGGCGAAATACACATTGGTAGTAGTTGACGACTACTCGAGATATTCTTGGGTCATATTCTTACTCGATAAGAAAGAGACTCGAATAAAGTCGCCAGAGTTCTTGAAAAAGGCTCGATGTTGAGAAAAAATCGAGTGTGGTCAAAATCGATCCGACAAAGGAACCTGATTCATAAATCATATCATTTACGATTATTGTGCGTGAAATGGAATTCTACATGAAACATCACCGGTGCAAGGACCCCTCAACGAATGGTGTTCTTTGAAAGGAGGAACAGGACTCGAAAAAGAAGGCTGCAAGGACAATGATAAATTTGAAGTTTAGATTCCTAAAAGATTTTGAAATTTGAAGTCATCAACACTTTGCATGCTACTCTCGTAAACAGATCCATCTTGACCAAGAGTCAAGGCAAAACACCCTATGAGCTTTGGAATGAAAGGAAACCTCTTGTTTCTTTCTTTTCGTGTGTTTGGTTGCAAGTGTTTCATACACAATAATGGTAAAGATCGGTTGAAAACTTTTGATAGTAAAAGGCGATGAAGGAATATTCTTAGGATATTCTCAAGTCGATAAAAACTTTCGAGTTTACAACCTGTAGGACTCTTATTGTGGAGGAAACACCTCATGTTGTTTGTGATGAATCTATTTGTGTTCGGAAGAAACAGAACATGATCTTGATGAACCCACTAAGATGATCACCAGTTAAGCTGAAAATGAAAGATAAATCATCCATTTGAACCGGAAAAAAGTAGAAGTCGGTCACATTCTATGATTGGAGTGACTCGAGACCCGATAAGGAAGTTGAAATGGAACTCGGGATGGTGAACCTCGGGAAAACCAACATTCCAAAGGTGACCAATCGAGCAGACACCGATTCGGACTTCGGTATGTGATGCCAATGAAGATGTGGTCACGGTGAGGCAATTTACGAATCTATCAACCAAAGGGGAACAGATGTCTCGACAATGTTACGAATAGAATCTCCCCGAGGAAGATGATTCTCTTTCTCTCTGTTTTGTTGTTCCCCGAGTTTGTTTTATTTAAGCCCGAACCTAACATTTCAAATGTTGAGGATACCATTGAAGGGGGAACATCAAGAAGGAAATGGTTAGATAGTCATCCTACAAATCAGATAGTGGGTGATCTAACTGAAGGTGTTAAGACAAGAAGGTTCCATGGTGAGAGTGCACTATTCTGCTGCTTCCTTTCAGAGAAAGAACCTGCTGTGATTGGTGAAGCTCTACAAGATTCTTATTGGATTCTTTGCTATGCAAGATGAGATTTTGAATCAATTCTCAAGGAATGAAGTATGAGAGCTAGTAGATAGACCAGAAAGGCACAATGTCATTGGAACCAAGTGGGTTTTCAAAAACAAAAGAGATGAAAACAACAACATTGTGAGAAACAAGGCAAGGCTAGTTGCACAAGGTTATTCCCAAGAAGAAGGCTTGGATTATGATGAAACCTTTGCACCTGTTGCAAGACTAGAAGCCATCAGATTGTTTCTTGCATATGTTGCCCACATTAGTTCACAGTCTATCAAATGGATGTGAAAAGTGCATTTCTGAACGGTGTGCTTAAAGAAGAGGTTTATGTAGAACAACCTCCTGGATTCAAACAGAATGACCAAGTTTACGAGCTCGGAAAAAGCTTTGTATGGTCTCAAGCAAGCACCGAGCATGGTATGATACTCTTTCTCGGTTTCTTCTTGACCATGGTTTTGTCAAAGGATCTTGTTGATAGAACTCTGCTCGGGATAGAGGATGGGGAAGAGATCTTACTAGTTCGAGATATATGTTGATGACATCATTTTTGGATCTCCAAACCATCACCGTTGTGTGAAAAGTTTTCAACACCGATGAAAGGCAAGTTTGAGATGTCAATGATGGGAGAGATGAATTTCTTTCTAGGTCTTCAAGTGAAACAATCAAAGGAAGGAATATTCATCAACCGAGCAAAATACACCGTAGATCCGATTGCAAAATATGGTGTACAAAATTGCAATGCGCTTAGGATTCCTATGAATACTAACTACAAGATGGATCCCGATTTAGAAAAAAAATCGGTGAATCATCTTTTTTTGATTATAGAGGAATCATTGGATCATTGCTCTATCTCACGACAAGTAGGCGGATATAACATTTCTTTGTTGGGATATGTGCAAGATACCAAGCTAATCCTAAGACTAGTCACATGGAGGTCGCCAAGAAGATACTAAGATATCTTAAGGGCACGATGAATAGAGGATTATGGTATCGGTGATGATAACCTTGAATTAACCGGGTTACTCGAATCTTTGACTATGGAGGTTGTAGAATTGACAGAAGTCCTAGCGGGAACTTGTCAATTTCTAGGAAGCAAGTGATATCTTGGTTTCCAAAAAACAGACCTCGATGTGCAACCCCATCTTTCTTGAAGTTTGAATACATGGTCTGCGGGGAAGGCTGCTTGTGCTTTCGATTCTTTAGCTCGGACAACAATTAAGGGACTATAAAGTTGAAGCCAATGAAGTACCAATATTTTGTGACAACAATAGTGCCATTGCTATTTCACAAAATACGGTATTGCACACCGGATGCAAGCATGTGGATATCGACATCACTTCATCGGAGATCATGTCGAGAAAAAAAGACATAAGGATGGAGAAAATTCATCTTGATAGGCAAAAGAGTCGATATCTTGACTAAACATTTGGGTTTGAATCAAGATTTCGAGAACTTTCGGTTGAATTAGGGATCTTTAGAACAGTGTATAGAGTAAATCGAAAAATTGAAGATTTTCGGATGCATGAAGTTTTCTCGAATTCTCTTGAAAAACTCGGGATAAAATGGAAATCTTGAATCGAGTCTCGAAACTCAGATTCTTGAAGGTCAAGATTCGATAGATCTTGAACCCATTCAAGACTTCAAGATTATTATCTTGACATTTTATCAAAAATAGTACTCAGTAAGACTGATAGAGGGAAATTAGTCTGAAGAAGTAATGACTCATGCGACTCATTTATTGCTCAAGTAAAACTCAGTAATCATTCGCAATAAATACAAAACACCTGAGGAATGTTTTTGGGCGGGATCGTTTTAAATTCCGAAGAAGGTCAACAGTCATTTAATGCTCTGCTACATTATTGACCAATGAGGATATTTTGGCGGCTTAACTTGTTAGAGATCGTCGGTTCGTATACCCGATTAATCGGAGATTAATCTCAACCGTTGTTACTCACCTAACCAACACGATTCCCCACGATCTCAAGGCTATATATACCCCTTTAAGCCATTCAAGCCAAAACTTTATCAAACCCTTCGTTTCCAAATCCTCTGCAAATAAAAATCCCTTTGCCCAGAAATCTCCAAACCCTAAAGCTTCAAATTCTTAAATCAATCTCTAAAATGGCCCCAACATTGTTAGAGAAATTAGCCATAACCAACAAGCCGTGGTACGAGTTCGTTGTCTCACTTGAAAGCACAACCAACTCAAAGCCAGAAGAGGAGGCTCTGCATATGATTCGACTGGCCAAACTCACCCAACTAGTCGCAAGCCGACCAGACCAGGAGTTTGCGAAAGAGGTAATCGAATTCATCTGTAATTTAAAGATAGATGAAGAGGGCTGTATGCATTCTAAGTTAACTGTATCACACTTAGAGCAGTCATCCAAATACGTCGATTTTGAGAGGGATTTGTGCATAATTCCGAAAAATCTGAATGATGTGTTTGAGCTCTGTGATAGAGGAGAGGATCCTGCGATGTATATGTCGGGTAGAGAGCAGGAGTACCTTGATAGGATTGCTGAGAATCCTGTTAAGTTTGAGGCGACATTGCATAAGAGGCATCTAAAGCCACAATATCGTGTACTGATGGATATTGTGAGCAAGTGCATCATGAGTCTTGCGGGGAGTTTTGAGCAGATAAGTACCCAAGCTCGGTTGATGGCGGCGATAGAAGCTTCACCCACCACAGATTTCAACTGGCTGAAATTCCTGATCCAGACGGTGAGTGAGCAGACCAAAGTTTTTAGGAAGATTGACGGGGCGATCTCAATCAAAGGCAAGATCCACCATGCCACCAAAATTGCTTACATTTTGGAGATGTGCAGAGAGGAGGAGGATATCTTCGCCAATTCGACCCCATTTCCTAAATCCAAAATTCTCCTTAAACCCATTACTGCAAAGAGGCAGGTCATCAGGGGGAAGAGAGAAAAGAAGGTAGAATCACCTTCTCAAGGGTCATTGAAAAGAGACCCAACAAACCCGGGGAAGGTTCTGCTGGAGGCAAAAAAATGGAGCAAGGAGCAAAACTGTTGAAGCGGAAGGATCTTGCTCCAAAAGCGCAAAAAGATTGGTGGTTCTCACCAACGAAGGTAGATGATTCCGGGCGAGATACAACCCCAAGGCAAAACCGCTCGAGTTCGCCATTACAAGTGTTGGCTCAGTTATCTCCAGGACACGCAGGATCGACCGAGGGAGCGTGTCTTCTTTGAGGTGCTCGAGACATCACTTTCGGTTCGATAAAATTTCTCGGAAATTTTTAAAGGAGCTCGAGACCTCGTGAGATGCCTACCTCGGATGTGCGGCGAGAAGAGCCACCGAGTCAATCAAGATGTGCAGGCTCGGACCGACAAACCGACTCAGACTCATCTTGAGGAAATACCACCAGCCCTCGAACCCACTCCCGATGCAAACCGAGGACTGAATGCACAAACTTAGACATCTGGCGAGGCTCGGGAGCAAAATATTCTTGATGAGCTCCAGAGTGATCTCTTCTTTAGATCCCTTAGCGTAAGCTTCTCTTTGAACCGAGAGCCCGAGATGGAAGAAGGGCGAGGGTCAAGAAGGCGAGTGGAGGAGCAAGGGGGAACGGTTCATCCTGACCGCTACCCCCGAGCTCAAATTTTCATATCCCGATCTGCAAGATGTTTTCTTCGATTAAGGACGACAAGATATATCCTCAATCGACTCTTCCCGAGATGCTTGACATTGCCGTGATTCGGAGGGGAAGACCGTGGAATGAGGAGACAACCTTCCCGACCAACTTCTCAGGGTTCAAGGACAAAGCTCGTGATGAAAAAATTCAAATTTTGATGAGCCGTTCGGAGAGAAGCTAGCCGAGAAGAAAAAAAATCGGGTTGGTGCCCCGAGCAAATGGAGACAAATCCAAAGATGGAGATGGGGACCAACAGGAGATGCCGAGGATCGCCTCAAATTGAAAAAGAGACTTTTGTTGTCGATCAACCTCAAACCGAGACTCAAACGGAGACCGGAGCTCGGGATGAAGTCAAGCTCAGATGATCAAACAAAGACGGAAGGTGCGAAAAGTTCCCCGAGATTGATCTCACTCCCGTAATGGAGAAACTTGAGAAGATTGAGCCAATGGCGATCAAAATTGCTTTCGAGATAGAAGAAAACGCTGGCCAATCAAGCTCGCATAATGGAAGGACTTAGCCATTCTTGAAATCGTGCGAGATACAAAACACTCGACCACTCGGATGACCTCCATGGAAGTAAAGTCAATGAAAAGTTTGGAGGAGTCAACGTGGAGTTAAGTCTTTAAATTAAAATGTAAGCACCGTGAATCGATCAATTTCTAGAGGTGAAACTAGCGAGAGAAAAAAAATGAGGTCTTGATCGAATCTGCTGTTGAGGAAATGAGCTCAAAGCTCATGACCAAGATGACAGAGATGCTTAAAGATGCACTCTCTGGCCAGTTTGCCCACATATCTGAAGAACTTTATGTGGCTAAGAACCACATCGGAGAATGGAAGATGAGCAAGATCGGTTTAGCGGAGAGATCCGGCTGTGTGAGCAAAGAGCAAGATGGACACGCCTCTCTCCGGACTTCTTCCAAATTACGCGCGGGAAGGGGGGAAAAGGAAGGTGAAGACCTCGGGAAGTTCATGGCACGTGCTTTGGAGAAGAAGGCTCGAAAAAGAGGGGTGAATGTACAATCTAGCCAAAGCCTTAAGAGAAGTCTAAGCTACTGAGAAGTTGAAGTTCGCTCAAGTAGAGAAGCCCATCTACACTCGAGTTTCTGAGCAAACCATGCTTGAGGTTGCAAGAGAGAAACTGAGTGCTAGAATTAAGGTTGGAACAAGCCAGGCTGGTGCTGAACTGCCTATGAAGAGGAAAGCTTTGGGCGTTGTTCAACCGGTAAGCAAGCGTGCTAAGGCTTCTAAGCCAATCCAGAGAAAGCTGATTCTGGATGATGAAGATGCAGAAGAATCTGAGTCTCAACCTCAGAAGAAAGTCTTCAACACCAGAGATGCTCTGAAGACACTCCAAGAAGAACAAGCTAAGAAAGTGCGCCCGGTCTCGTGGAGCTTCGCGATCGTAAAAGAAGATAGACGAAGAGCGTAAGGAAGGAGTGACTTCAGGAGGTTTGCGAGCAAGAGGAAGGGAACATCGAAAGCACTGAAGTGGCCCCACGTTGATAAATGGATGCCCATTAGACTCAACGACATGTGGGAAGAAGTGAAGAGAACCTTCTGGTTCAATTACGATGTTCTCAGGGAATGGAGAGGGGAAGGCTCAGATCAGAACGAAGCTTTCATTGAATATCTTCTAACCTTCTATCCAAAGTATCTCCAAGGCTGGATTAACCTTGCGGATGAAGGTGGAGTACGATAAAGCCCCGTCCATATTCCTATTCTCCTCCAAGACTTGGTAATGGCTTGGTAAATGAAAACCATTACGCAAGAAATTGCTCAAGATATCTTTGGTCGATTAGGGATTAACGGAACATCGAGCATCATCAAGGAGAGGAATGAAATTTGAAGAAAAGATTTTTCGAATATTCAACTGGAGGTGCCGTGATGAAGAAGAAAATGAAAGCAAATCAAGAGCCAAATCAAGATCAAGATCAAGATTCTGTAATCTTTAAATTTTGTCTTTTTGATTTTGTTGATAAAAATCTCATTGTAATCTGTAATAGTATGCTTATCATCAATGAAGATTTATCATTTTGCTCAAAAGATAATATCTCATTATCTTATTTACATGTCTTTATTTTGATATGCTGAATGAATGTCTCTGAACTGATTGTATGATGATATGGGAGAAATTGCTTAAGTATTTGGTAATGATCTATTTAAGAAAGATTCATTCTTGAAGAAATCATTGAATGATTTAAATTGTTGGGAGATTATTTATTTAAAGAGATTCTCTTCTTAAAAATAAATAGTTGGGAGATTCTCTGCTCAGAAACCAATCTTGTAATAGAATAAACCAAACACGAGTATAGGTTATTTGGTTTGTAAACAAGATAGGTTTTGACATCATCAAAAAAAGGGGATTGTTGGGAGATGAATTTAATAAAAGATTATATGATTTTGATTAAGATCCCAAAACCCCGAGTATGACATGTTCAGATTGATCTTGATAGTTGAGTCGATTCGGTTTTTAGAGTATTCGTGGATGTTATCTCGCAAAATGTATAGTCGGCAGATATAGTTCAGATAGGTTCTCAAGACTCAAGAACTCAAGATGTTTCAAGAAACCGGTTTTAGTATGAAATCAAGTTTCAAGACTCAAGATGAAATCGAGATATCAGAGACTCAAAAGATGAAATCGAGAACTCAAGACTCAAGATGAAGACTCAAAGATATCGGTCAAGATAAATCAAGAACTCGAAGACTCAAGACTCGTAAGACCCTCAAGACTCGAAGACCAAGACTCGTAAGACCTCAAGACTCGTAAGACTCAAGACTCAAGACTCAAGACACAAGATCAAGATCGAGAAATCAAGATCAAGAATACGAAGAAATATCAAGATCAAGACTCGAATGTAATCAATGCTCGCAGATGAACCCAATGTTCCGAGGCAATCAATATATCTATCCAAGGATGCAATCTCGAGAAAAACGCGATGCCTTAGAAAGTTAGATATTGCCAAGACATTCAAATGCGCATAAAAAGGAACTAAGTCGGAAGTGTTGTTAAGGTTATATCAAACTCGAGTTTGTAACCAAAAGAGCCGTTGAAGGTGTCTATCTTTAATCAAGACAAGTCAAAAAGAGGAAGACGACATCATGCCATACCGACAATCGACAAAGGACAGACGTTAAAAAAAGATGTCGGATGTACGAAAAGTTCCGCATCGCAAAAAGTGAAGACCGGTTACATGAAAGGCTATTGCCTAAAAAAGTGTTAGGGAGTTTCAAACCCTAAATAGAGCCGTTTCTCACACACCATAAGAGGGAACTCACGGCTATCTCTCTAACGGATAGTTTTCAAGAGTGACCTTGGTGTATGCCTATAAATACCGGGTGACCCTCTACTTAGTAAGGTTACGGGAAATTTATACTCGCAAACTCAAGAGCTCAAACCTATTCTTGCAAAAAAGTTAAAGCACTTTCGAAATACCTTGAATTTCCCAAGTGCTTCTATATTGAAGAGAGCTCACTTTACTAAGCCTAGCTTGATAAGATTTATCCAAAGTTTAGTCGAGATATCCTAACCCTTTGCATTGTGCTTCATTGTAAGGATATCTCATCCTAGTTGAAACCAACCAAGAAACCCCAAACCCTTGAGAAGGTAGTTGGAGTGTGTTTTTTCGGTGAGTAGAGTTGTAAAGAGTTAGTAAACTACGCGAGTAGTCGAAAAACTCTAGAGGAGAAGTTAGTAAGCTCTGAGGGTAGTCCGAAAGCTTGTGTGTGATTGAGTAAGTAAAACTACGGAGGTAGTCGAAAAACTCAAGGTCGGGTTGAGTAAGTAAACTACGTGGAGTAGTCGAAAAACTTCGTAGAGGAAGTTGAGTAAGTAAACTACGAGGTAGTCGAAAGCTCGAAAGTTGATAGTGAATTTCTCTCGAAGAGTCGGAGAGAGTGGATGTAGGAGCTTGAGTCTATGAACCACTATAATCTACTTTGTGTTCTTTATTGCTTTCCTTATCGTGCTTAATCATTGCATTGACTTGATTTTGAAAGCATACTTTTCACCGATATTCGGTTGGAATCAATCCAATCGAAGTTGCATAAGTGAATCACACCTAATCACTATTTCATAAAGGGAAGGTCTTTTCGACAAAGCTTAAAAACGAGTATAATCTAAGGGCCAACCATTACGCTTGCGAATAATAGCTTAACAAACAGATAGTTATCAAACCGAACTCTCTTACGAGGATTCATAAGATAGTTATCGATCTAAGCAACTTCGAGGATCTCTCGACACTCGAGGATTCGGTTGGGATTATCGAGGTTTCAAAAGCGAACGGGATCACTTGTCTCGATGAGACTTTGACTCGAGCGTCTGTGCTTCTCGAGAACCTAATCTTCAGGATTATCTGACCCAAGCTGACCTCAGTAAGAAAAAGTTTTAAAAACACTGAACACGTGTATTCCCCCCCCCATACACGTGTAAGACTCGTTTACACCGGGACCAACAGTTACCAAATGTTGGAAAAAGATGTGACACAATCTTGTTTTGGGACCTATTTTTATCTAACTTGAAAAATTCATAAATAACAAAATAGGGATTATTTTTATGTGAATTTTTTTATTGTGGGTACTTATATGTGTTAAGAACCTACTATATAAATTTTCTAATTTTATAGTGTTTTCACAATTTATGGTATACAGTTCACTGCAATGTGTTATTCCAAGGAGTTTAACCTAAGTTATAAGTTATAAAACTATTATTGATTACCTTGTTGATTGAGAATTAAGATCTTTCGGTATGAGTATAATATGTGAGTTTTCCAAATATGTTTTAATAACATTTAATGATTATGGGACTAAGGGACTACTAAATATGTCGAGTGCAGTACGAGCCAGCGGGGCTTCCAGGAAGCTATCTTGAAACGTTCAACTCCGAGAAAAGTGGGTAACACTTAATTACTTTTGTATTAGTTAGTTTAATTTGTATTAAGATGCAAATAGGCAGATCTTCGAATTTTGCTCTGTGTGGATTATTCTGTGTGGATTATGCTGTGTGGAATTACGCTATGTGAAGTAGTCGGGTCGACGGGCCTTTGTATGTACTTTCTTTAATGCAGTAGTGTATTAAATGTTATCCCACTGGGCTTCCTTTCCGGGAAGACTCATGATGCTTCTTAAATCATTTCAGGTCCTGTTGAAGACGAGGCGGACGTGTAACTGATTGTGGTGGTCCCTCAAATTTTAATTATTGTTTTTCAGAACTAAGAAGTATACTAAGTATTCGTGTGTCATATGTTGTTGTTTTAGATGTTTTAATTCGTGATTTTGTCTAAATTTCTATGATATAGAGTCAAATCTTTTGCATTCCCTTAAGTCTATATGACGATCTTTAGAACTTAAACTCACAGGCATGATATGGTCAAACTTATTTCAAATATATGAAAATTAGTTATAATATTTTATTGGGTTAATTCTTAAAAAAATACACGTCATTTACATTCGGTATCAATTTAATCACGACTTTTAATATTTTTGTAAAAAAAATCAACTTTTTATTGTGTTTCAATCTGATACCTGTTTTTGAAATCTGGGCAGAATGAAGTGACATGGGTGGACTTGTGTTTGAGCGCCACATATATAAATGTTTTTTTTAATTCCAAATCAACACCAATGCTTTCTACATTAAATAATAACACTTGTACAAATTCAATATCCGCTTTCTACACTAATCCAAATATACGTTTTCAATCTCATAATTAATAAAACAAAATGTTTTTTCACTATCAGATTTTAATAAATAAAAAATGTTAGTGAGAAAAAAAACGTTTTGTTTTTTTAATACGTTTTCAATCTCATAATTTTGATTTATTAATTAAAAGTGTTAGTTTTGTTGTGTAATCCTGAAGAGAGAAAAAAAACGTTTATAAAAGCATAGTGCAATGCGAAAAATGTTACTTTAGAAAAGTTGAAAGAGTTAATATTGTTGTGGAATTTAAAAAAGGGGGAGTGACTCTAAGGTACAAGGTCACTCCCCAAGTGACTCTAAGGTACAATGCAATTTTATTGTGACTCTAAGATACAAAATTATGGTTAAACAGTCTAAGTTGGCATGCACTTATGACACGTTTTCTGCACTTTTGACGCATTTTGACTTTTTATACTTTAAATTTTTAAAAGTCCAAATATTTTAATTTATTAAATTTATTGAATTATTTATTAATATAATTTTATTATTTATTTCAAAGTTCATTTTATTAACTCATTTTGCAATTCAGAAAATATGTAACTTTAAAAAAATAAATTATTTTAATTTTTACACCTCTAGTCTAATTTTGGAGTGCATTTTTTTTTAAAAAATTGTATTTTGATCAATTTTGAAGTGCATTTTTTGAAAATTGTATTTTAAGCCAATTTTAGAGTGCATTTTAAGAAAAATGTATTGTGGAGTGCATTTTAAAAAAAAATTATATTTTAATCAATTTTGGAGTGCATTTAAAATATATATATATATATATTTTTTTAGGCCAATTCTGGAGTGTATTTAAAAAAAAAATTATATTGTGGAATGCATTTAAAAAAAAATTGTATTTTAGGGATAAAATTGGTACATTTTGTACCTTATACTCACTACCTTTTTCTTTTGTATCTTAGAGTACTTTTGACTCAAAATTTGTATCTTAAAGTCTTTATTTCTTTAAAAAATATTTTTTTTATTACGTGGCATTCGACACAGCGCTCAGACACAAGTTCAGGCGATCCATGTCACTTCTTTCTGTCGGGTTTTAAAAAATAGGTATCAAATTGAAACACAATAAAAGGTTGGAATTTTTTATAAAAATATTAAAAGTCGTGATTACATTAATAATTAGCGTAAAAGTCATGTATTTTTTTTAGAATTAACCCTATTTTATTACGTGCATGATGCTATACTTTGAGAGTGTCAATTGAGTAAGTGTTTGTTGGGAAAATTGGGGTGCCCGGATCTATTCGAAGTGATTATTTAAATACATATTTAAATTCAACAGTTAATTACTAGCATGAATTAATCCTAAATTAATTCAACATAATAATAAACAACATGCGTACACATAATTCACGTAAATCCTAAACATGCAGAACTAGGAGTTACGGAATTACTAACCTCTTGAAGAATCAAACGGATGCATCAACCCAAGAGCCTTCCCAAATATATCCCCAAAGTCCACGTGAGTTATCCGGTGGGAAGATTTCAACGAACGATTTTAATGGAGAGAAAATAAAATATTTTGCTAACACCTTTGTGGATTTCTAATATTTCCAACACATGGAATTGTCCTTGGGAATGAAGAGCTCATCCCCTATAAATAGGGAGGAGGGGGGGACGAAAATTAGGGTGGAAAATAAGGGAGAAAATCTTTTCTTGAGCTCCAAGAAATCTTGAATATATCTCCTATATTCTTCTCTCCTAAATTAAATTTTCCATAAAAATCTCCTTCCCTTCTTCTACCTTGATATTTTCGAAAATTACAATAAATAAGGAGTCAAGATTTGACTTCTTGAATTTATGGGATAATTATGTATTCCTACAATAACTATCTCTTTCCATAAAATATCTACAAGAAAATCAAGACAATCTTTCCTTCCTTTATTTATACAAATTTTTCGAAAATTATAGCTTGGAAATTAGGCAAGAATATTTTCTTCTCTCTCTCATTAATTGGACTTTGTTTTGGGCTATTTGGGGGGCCTTTAGGAGAGTTAAGATTGGACCTCCAATGGACTATGAAGCTATAATATTTTGAGCCAAATATTATTCAAGTCCATTAATATTAATTTACTCCACTATAAAATTAATATTGAACTATTCATCTTAACCCATATTACGATTTCACATGTAACATGGCTCCCGGTCATTATTTCCCGCGTTTAAGATTATCTTAGTCCATTAATTAATTAAGTCACTGAACAAGCTTTATATTAATTAATATCTTTGTCCTTGGAGTAAAGACAGCTCAACATTATTATCCATGCCGTAAATAAATTTCCACTTGCAAGATTTGACATGATAAAGGATATGAGCCCACCAAGGGGACAAATCAAGCAAGACGTACTTGCACGCGATTCTCCGTATTAAATGTCAGCAATCGTCATGTAATTAATAATATTGCCCAAGATATAAGGTATCGAATCGCATTGACTCTCTTCCCATCATAAGTCAAAGCAATAGTTATTAATTTCACACAATCCTATTTAAGGGACGGAGATTAAGAAACAACGAACCACTGAGGTCTAATTTTTGTATATTCAGTACCAAAGAATTTATCCTCCTGTAGGTCCTCATTCAGCGCACCTAAATATGCTAGTGTGATCCCTTGGTCAAGACAGGCCAATCTGGGTCTCACTCTTCAACCGTTCATGATGGTTCGTTCATTTCCATCTGGGTTGTGAATTTGTACTTAATTACGAGGGCTGTTAATTTGATCTTCAGTGATCGGGTATCACCAAATTAACTACAACGTAATACGTACTGTCTTATTGAATGGGTTTGCAATAAACATATATAACATTCATTCATATTTAATGCAACATTGATTAAATATTTATTTCAGCAAATAAATAAGAAACTTCAGTTTAGTTATACAAGTAAAAGCATACTTTTCAGTATAACCCCAACAGTGTTTGGCTTAGAAGTGTGGATAATATACGAGTTAAGCACAAACATTATGAGATACTTTAATACAACAATATATATATATATATAAAAAATGACTCGTGTTTCATGATGTGGTCTTTCGCTTTACCCACTTTAAGTATAAATTTTTTAAACGTCAATTGATTTTCTCTTAAGTTGTGGCGCCGTTTTCGGGGCGCCACAATATGTGTCAAATTGATTGTCCTTTTATCATCTTTAATTTAACATACATATTGCATGCATAAAAATAAAATTCAGATTTTATATATAAATATTAATGTTTTTAATTTATTTCAATTGAGTTGAATTTTTTTATTACATTTTATATCATTAAAAAATTTAGTATTTTTAATGAATTATGTGTTTAATTAAAAAATTATTTTGAAATACTCACATATATATTATTTCATAAAATGTATTCCCTCCGTCCACCAAAGTTGTGATCACTTTCTTTATTTGTCCGTCCACTAAAAATGTGTTCATTCATTTTATGGACATACTCATTTTATCTTCATCCTCCAACCATCATTTAATTATTCATATTGTCATTGTACCTTACTTACAAAATTTACTTTATCAATAAATGAGTCCCACAATACTCTATAATACCATTTACTTTATTTACTTTATCAACTTTTTCTTAAAACTTGTTCCTAAATAATTGAGCACAATTTTTGTGGACAGAGGGACTATATATTAGTAAAAAAAAATTAATATATTTTTTTAGGGAAAGAAATTAATATAGATGAATGTGTACATGTACATAATGAATTTAGTTTAAATTCTTATCATAATTCATCTTGCGTTGAATGTTAATATTCAAACTGTGCCTCGCATAGGAGAAATACTAATTTGAAAGAAAAACAATTAATTTACATTGAAAAGTGGAAAACGTCATCTAATTTGCAAATGAAATTAAAGGTCAAACAATCACTAATTTTGAGAGGGAGGGAGTATAAATATATATTAATATATAAGTAGATCTCCTGTAAATTCGGATCCACGCAAATTCTCTTTTTAGAGCATCACCGTTATGCATAAGTATTATTTTTTTCTTTTTCGATAATTCGGTATCAGGCTCAAGGACCGACTAATTCGGGGGACCAGATTATATATATATATATATATATATATATATATATATATATATATATATACACTATGACTATTTGAAAAAATGCTTGACTTTGGAACAGTGATTGTTCATATACATGATAGTGATAATATGTGTGCATAACAGTGATAGAACATATACATAATAGTGATAATATGTGTGCATAACAGTGATATAACATATACATAATAGTGATATTTTTAGAAAAAAGGTTTACATGAATTTAGGTTCATAAAAGTTTTTGCCTTAATATTTAATAAATTTATTTTTTACAATTTTATACAAATTTTATGAGATGTGTGTGCTATATATATTGTATATACAAATAGATATGCGATTCATTCGAGTTCTTTTTCAACGGTTCAGTTACTTGAACCTGCCTGTAACTCAATTCATTGTCCGATTTGATTATGGGTTCGAGGTTAATAACATTGCTGAAAGGTGATAAATTTTGGTTTTGTCTTGCAAAAGATGAAAGTTATAAGATTACTACTTTATCCATCCTCCACCTCCCCACCCCAAACCTCTAGCAAGGCAAGAACTCTTAACATCTTCAATATGTAAAGTAAAATTTTAAGAACTGAGATTGGTATTTGAAAAAAAAAAAAAAAGAAAGAAAAACAAACAACTTGTATATATATATATACTATGTATCTTGTATTTGAGTGATACATCTTTTTTCACTTTTCTACTTCACTAAACCTATGTATAAAAACCAAAATTTCCTGATGGGATCTCCTCTATGCCCTCTCTTTGCTTCTTGAAATTCTTGGCTTGATTTTTGGGATTGAAATTCTTTGCTTCTTAGTGGAAAGGCACAAATTCAGTGTCTTAATTTCGTGTATATGAATCATCATTGCTTCCATTTCTCTTGTCAGATATATGAATGTGATATCCATTAGGAAATTGCAGACCAGGAGTTCGAAGAATTTCCCCACCTTTAATAGCTTTCCACCTATCAGACACACATGTATTAAAAAATATTAGTTTGATAGTATTAGTAGTTTCACTAAAAGGTATTAGTTGTTTTACTATAAAGTATTAGTTGCAAAACTGGTTACACAAGGCCAACTCCTAAATCAATTTATATCAAGAAAAGCCGACGAATTCCTTAGTTCTCCTTACCTTATTTAGTTACTCGGCAATGTTGTAGAAAATGCATTAGTTTGTTTCTTTAAATTATTAGTTGTTTCAAGAAAAGGTATTAGTTATTTTACCATAAAGTATTAGTTGCAAAACTGATTTACGCAAGGCCAACTCCTAAACCAATTTAAATCGAGAAAAGCCGACGAATTCCTTAATTCTCCTTACCTGTATTTGGTAACCAAACAATGGAGAAAAACAGTCATTTGCACCTTAGTGAAATCTGTTCCAACACAGAATCTCATGCCTCCCCCAAAAGCCATAAAGTTTCTAGATGCCCCATTTGTGTCTATCCCCTGTACACATCCACACTTGTGTCATTATTTAAATACACAGTACCTCTCATGCGCATACAGGTGCACCGTGCACTCATAGTGCATTTTAGAAACATGCAACTTGTTATACTAAAAGATGCAATTTTTTTACACTGAACCGTACAATTATTAATACGGAAAATTAGTTGCACATTTCAGTATAAACAAATTGCATCTTTCAGTATAACAAGTTGCATGTTTTTAAAATGCACGGTGCACCTGGATGGATACAAATATATGATTATGTATATTGTTAGTATGTGATAATTGGGAAGAATGTGCTTGCCTCCCATCTCCAAGGGTTAAAGTCAAGGGGATTTGTATATTTGTTGGGATTTAAGTGCACAGCTGGAGGACAAACCATCACCGCCCAACCAGCTGGAATTGTATATTCTGCACCATCAACAAATGTTATTAACTTATTTTCATAACAACAAACTAAAACTTGCAAAATTTGAACCTTTCTAACCTTTAAATTTTGTTTCTCTCAATGTTTTTCTGAATATTGCAGGAACTATATTTGCCAGCCTCACTGTTTCATTGATAAACTGCAAGAAATTCCGGTTAGGTATTGGAAAAAGATTGTACAGTGCAACTGTAAACAACTAATACTTTTTAGTGAAAATAACTAATACTGATCAACTAATATTGTCCAGTGAAAAAAATGTTATAGGTATGTATATAGATAGGTGATCACCTGAAATGTGAATTTCATTGATTTGTATTCGCTCCATGTTAGTCCGGAGTCTGGATTTTCCCTCCTTTCGATGATCGCCTCGTGTTCTTCCTGCGACATAGTTCGAAGCAAGTTAGAACACCAGAAGCGATGTCAATTGTTTGCATACTTTTTTTTTTCTCTGTTTCAATTTAACTGTCGTATTTTGGTGTTTCACTTACTGTCAATTCTTTTAACGCTTGAGGGTGCTCAACAAGAAATTTCATTGCTAAAGTGAGTGCTAGGGAGGTGGTTTCAAAGCTCGCAAAGAGCAGCACAAACATCAAATCCAGAGCAATCGCCTCTGTGAGCAACGTCTCCTTTCGTTGAAGCTCTTCCAGCACGTAGTCGAAGAAATCAGTTCGAGTTTTTCTTGGCTTTTCTCGTCTCTCTTGTAGCAAGTTTCTCAACATCTTCATTGCCTTCTTTCTTCCCTGATCAATGGAATTAATGAGTTAGGTTAGCTAACTATAATTTTATAGTACAAATTCGGAGTTTTATTAATTCACAGCTTGAAAAATAGTAATATTGTCAGTTATAGGTCTTAAATCTTTCTCTATTTATTCAGGACTTGACAAATATCAAAGTATCAATTTGAGAGCTGAAAAACAGAAACTGCCAATTTAAAACTTCAACATTTTAAGACCTTGTTTTCCGTGTTAAGGTTGCTAGTTATTCAACAAAATTTGATAACACGATTAAAAAAATGGAAAAAAAATAAGAAAAGAGAGTAAGAATAATAAAATAATTATGTATATTAATAAAATAAGGTAATAAATTGTAAGGTACTAAACATGCTAATAAAATTTCCAAATTAATAATTTTTTATTTTCCAAGCTTCAAGATAATAATTCTTATTTTTACATCTTGAATCCAATGAAAAAACTTTTCAGCTCCTGAATTGCAAAATTCCTATAAATTAACATGAATATATATTGCCAACATTACAAATTAATGAGGGACTCTTGTGTTAAACAATTTCATATATGAACGGACATTTTAGTATTTATATTTTATGTTTGTTTTAACACAGTCTCATATATGAAATGAGTTTATTTTAGTATTTATATTTCATTTTTGCTTTAAAACATTATTCGAATAGAATCTTATAATATACATATGATGTTACCTCGTTTTATGTATGAAACTGTCTCACAATTTTTTTTATCTAAATTTAATTAGTCATAATTTAGAGAGTGGAGATTGATGATTGAACACACCTGTAAACATCTATGGTATGCTGTTCCAGGAATGTCCAATGGAAAAGAAATCAATCCCTGAATGAAAGCTACAAAACTTCCCCTCAGATTATCAGATGATTTCTCTGAGTCATAACTGATCAGCTTTTTCGCAGTAAGATCAAATATCATCTGCACAATTAAGAATGAAAAATTTAGGAATCTTAGCATCACCATTTCATGAAAAATATACTTATTATGTCCTGATTATAAAGGTTAATTGAATTTTGAATTAATTTTTTTGAAAAAGAAGACAAATTAGACAAGTATAATTTTTTTATTATAAACATATTTAAAAAAGGGCTACAATTTCCAATAAAATTAATGCGTAGGGCTAATATTAGTAAATGAATTAAGAATAATTATTCTATATGGAAACAAAATTATATGATTGAGAATTTATATATAAAAAATAAGTGAATATAATTGGAACGAGGCAGGAATTATTTAATACCTGCGCTATGGCGTCCTTAGCATCAACACTATCCTTTGAAGCCCACTTTTCCAAGCTGCAAACGGAGGCCCGTTGGACCTCCGGAAGCATCTTCTTGAGGCTTTCGGGCCCGAACAAATTGAGCACCATGTTCTTAAGATACTTGTACATGAATCCATGCAAAGAACCCACATTTTGCCTCCCAAATATCTCAGTGAAAGTATCAGGATACCAGCTCTGAAACAGCTGCCCCTCTTGTTGAAATATGAAGTAGTTAAGATCTGCATCCGTTGATATTATCACGGGCCGGCCCACTAGGCTGGTCTTGAAGATAGGCCCGTATCTGAAAAATTAAATAAATATCAAATAATTAATTAGATGTTTAAATGCATGCACTGACAATAACTTGTCCATCCAGAATTTCGTCACAGTGGGGACAATTTTTCTTTTCACAAGTTAAAAAAAAAAAAAGGTTAAAATGACAACTTTTATGAATTTAAGGCATAAATTAAAAAAATTCAATATATATTGTAAAAAAATAAAAAAAGTTTAAAATGACAAAAATTTATGAATTTAAAGCATAATTAAAAAAAAATCAATATATATTGTAAAAAAAATGAAAAGAAAAGGTTAAAATAACAAAATTTTGTGAATTTAAGGCGTAAATTGAAAAAAAAATCAATATATATTGTAAAAATAAAATAAAATCTCCCTAAATTCTTTCTTTCCTGCATGCACATCTAGCATTATATCAATCAGAATATGAATGCAATTGAGAATAAAATTGATGAATTACTTTTGCATCCTTTTCTTTACAAAAGGAGGAATATCAGAAGTGTTGTTTGGAGCAAAGAAATGAAGAGTCTCCCCAATGAGAGGCCACCCCATGGAACCAGGTGGGAGGATTCCATTGCATTTAGGGTTAAACCAATGGTAAACCCAATTTGTGATCAAGATAATTATAAAAGCTCCAACATACAAAATAATTGTAAACATTTTAATCTATGTATGTGTGGTAGAAAATGGAGAGTTAAGGAGGTTGGAAGATAATGGAATGGTGGTGTATTGGGGCTTAAATAAGAATTATGGGAGGCAAGAATTTTGTAACTCATTAAAGTAACAATACTTTAATTTAAGTTAAGCTCACTTTGTCTTCTCAAGTTGGTTGCTCTAAGCTGTACTTATTGCAATTTTATAATTACTAGAATAATTTGTGTCTAGAGCATCTTCTTATCCCTGGTCAACGCCTATATAAAATTGATGCACAAAGCCAGGGTGAAGCCTACACGATACTTCCTATATTGCAACCTTTCATGTTTAATAAAGGGACAAAAAAATTATTGGAACCGGAGTTCATGTAAACTTGTTTTTATTTCAGGTGTTATTATTATGCATATAAATGTTACTGTTGTGCATATTAAGAACTCGCTTGGTACGATTTGAGAATGCTAATGATAATGAATATTATTGAGGGGTCAATCGTTATGGAGTTATTGATTATATTGTTATTGTTTGATTAGAACATCAACAATGAGTATCGTTTGAGGAGGGTTGAGTGAGTGAAATTAGGTAAAGAAAGTAGGGTGATCAATTGTTTTCTTCTATTCTCATTACGGGGTACAAATACTACCGAGTAATATTAATGAGAATAATTCTCATTACCCCATTCTATTACTCATAACAAAGCGGACCCTAAGTGTTATTGGTCAAAAATATTTGAAATAGTGACATTTTGTATATATTAAAGTGACACTCAAAAATTAAAGTTCACATGGAGTCGGGTTCACAAGAGAGTGTATCTTAGGTCAAATCTAAGTCGAATTTACTCGAGCCATAAAGTTAAATATACCCTACGCATGAATTTATATCTTAAGAAATATCGTGTCATTTTGCTTTCTAGAAAATAATATTTCATTTAAGCTTGATTTTTGTCTATATGTTGATCTTGAATTTGTAGAATATTTGGGGAATACTTTTGATTTTGTTGAGAAAGTTCCATCAAATTATTTTCACCTAATTAATAAAATAACGCAATGGATCTTCAATCACCAATTGGCAATTACACTTTCTCATTCGAAGATGGGTTTGAGGTTTGCTTTCCTATTGGATTGTGAAACTTGGAGCCCCGACTCAAAAAATATGATTATAAAACGATCTCACACAAAAATAATTGAGTTGGTATGCTGTGAAATCTGTTCACAGTAAAACTTATTCTTTTTTTACAGACATGATCTTTTAGTTATCACGACTAAAATACTTTTGTACTATAACTCACACTCTTTAGTAATCATTACTAATACTTTCTTTTGTAATATAAATCACACATTTCAGTATTATGTGTAATATCATTTATAGTAAAAAGTTACATCTTTCAATTATCACAATTAATACTCTTTAGTAATATAAGTCACACTTCTTAACCAATTTCACAGATTCTTGTGTGAAATTGTTAGTTTAAAACATTCATTTTTCGCAAAAACTTCTGCGCACATATTATATCATGCCATTGGTGCAATTTGAACTCATAAAAAACGTAAAAATAGAATGTTATACATTATTCATATAAATAAAATTATTAATTTATACATTGAACAGTAAAACTATTTTTCAATTTACGGAAAAATATTAATTTAGCTTATGAATCAATGTGGTTCATTATACAAACTAATACTTTTTCATCGTTTTTTTTCTATAATTGCTTGTGCATGCAAAACACACTACTTCATTGTCCCCTATAGTATGCTAAGAAGCTGAAACAGATTTTACTAAAAAAATACATTAAATTCATTTATAAATAATATCATTAGTTATGAATAAAGTAGATTAATCCATTTATAACCTGAGTAATTTAGTGATAGTTGATAACCCCAAGGGTTGGCCAGGTGATGTAGGCTTGAGACTTAGGAATATGCTTCTCTCTAGGTCTCAGGTTCAAAATCATTTAGATGCGAACAACTCTTGAGATGAGTCAGTCCATACAGAGCTCAGCTCTTGTTTGAAGTGGGGCCCCCGCTAGTGGAGTGTGGGTTCTGGTCCCCGGATTAGTTGGTCTTCGGGCCGGATATCCCGATATAAAAAAAAATTAAGTGATAGTTGATGGAGTGTGGGTTCTGGTCCCCGGATTAGTCGGTGTTCGGACCGGATATCTCGATATAAAATAAAAATAAAAATTAAGTGATAGTTGATGATAATACTTTTGTGGGTCAAATTGTCCTCCTTTTCTCATTCATTTTCTCCCCTAATATAATATTTCAAACAAAAATTACCAAAATCCAAATGATATCACAAATATTCCCCTATATTCTGTGCTAAATACTTTTGTGAATATAAGTATAGTTGATGCCACAATAGTAGTTATTTCTCTCTACCGATTGGATCTCATCCTAGATCTTCTTTAGCTGTAGTCAATATCTCGAATCCAATTTTGAATCTTAATCACATCATCATTTTATAATCAAATGATGTCTTCTAGATTTTCCTACAACCACTAAATCTGTTCAAACATTTTTCTCATTCAACACATAGAGCACCACCCCCTTTGAGCCACGGGCTTAAATTCCTTCAACCACTAATTATAGCTTAGGTTACTGTTTATTACCAGTAATTCTTGCTTTCACCTTTAATTAATTAACCCCACATTAGTTAATGAGGGTGTCATGTGCATCGGTGCACAGTGCACTCATCATGCATTTTAGAAATATGCAACTTGTTATATATTAAAAGATGCAACTTATTTACACTTAATCATGCAATTTATTTTTTTATATTAATAATTGCACGGTTCAACATAAACAAATTGCATTTTTCAGTATAATAAGTTGCATATTTTAAAATACACTATAAGTACACTGTGCACATGGATGCATGGAAGACTTAGACTTAATTAATTTCCTTTATAGTAATAGTAATATATTCTCTCCCTCTGTTTTGTTATATAAATATTTTTTTAACTTTTTTTGTTTATTCAATATTTATTTTAGCTTTTTTTTTGCACAATTTTTCTTTCAAGTTTGACCTTGTTTTTATTTAAGAAAAATTTCTAATTTGAGAATTTCAATAATGAAGATGTGTGAAAGAAATTATTTTTTCTTTTGATAAGAAAAAATCATAAAAGCTGCTAAAAAGAACATTCATTGAATAATAACAAATTTATCAATACTTATCTTCTTAATTTAAAAGTTAAAAAGGGAGTATATTGTTTAATTTAAAGAATAATTTTTAGGCTAAGTTGTATGCCTTAGTTGCATGCACACACTCATCAAGAAACATTGTCTCCTATCTTTATTGCCCTAATTCATCAACACTCGTGTGCACATATTAGGCTTTATGGTCAAATGGGGACATTAGCATAGAATATGAAAAGTGAAAGGGTTGGAAGGAATTTTCTGTCGGAGTTTTCAGTTTAGTTTTCTTGGCTTTTTCTGCACCTATTTTTGTTTTTTTAGGGCCGAGTAACAGTGATGCTTAATTAATAGAGGTTGTATTATTGAATGTGTAGCAATGTTTCATGTAAATGACACATAAAATTTCAACTTTGATAATGGATTAATTTTGTATCAAAAATCAAATAACTTAGTTTGATTTTTAATTTTATGTAAAGTATAATGTACGATATTGGTGAGGACGCGGAGAAAAAAGTACTCCCTCCGTCCTATTTTTTATTATCAGGTTACTGTAGACACGGAGATTAAGAAAGTAGGAGATAATAATACTAAATGATATAAAGTTGGTTTGGTGGAGGAAAATAATAATACTAAATGATGTAAAGTGGGTTTAGTGGAGAGAAATAATATATTAAATAGTATTGAAAGTTATTTTATTTTCTTTTTAGGAAATAGCCAAACAAAATTAGGATGACTATTTACGAAAAATGGACAATCAAAATTAGGACATAGTGAATAATATTTTTTTCTAAAAAGAATTAAGTAAAAAGGTGAGAACAAAATATCAATATTTGGTGGGTAGATATCAATTTTGGTAATATAACTATTAGTTGAATTCAGTTTTAATTTTTTTTTCACAACTTTTGTGCACCCGTGTCCAATATTTTAACGCGTAAGCAATTTCCTGCTATTTTATGTAGTAATTATATTATAAGAAAGGATGAAAAATGAACACAAAATGATAAAAATTGGACACGAATGAAGTTAAATAAAAAAGATAAAAAGCTAAAACTGAAATCACCTAAAATTACAGGATCAAATTAAATAACTATTGACTCCAAAAGTGATAGCTTTTTCACATTATAAAACACTAAGTATTTTTCTATCTCAAGGAATGTAAACAATGTCATGTGGAATGTGAGGATTGCTTGAGGGTGGATGTCATGGATAATGGAGTATTAATGACAGCTCAATCACTTCATATCGTAATAAACAAATTAATTAATTAATTAATTTCTGCACAAAAGAGTATGAACTAAAAGTGTTGTTGAAGTCAAATTGTCTGGACTAAATTAAAGAGTTAAAAAAGGTTTATTTCATTAACAAATTAAAGATCGTTTGTGTCATTAATTAATTGCTTTGATTTATTTTAAGAATTTCTAGATGGAGCCAAGATGTGTCCCACGTGTTACGATGGTATGCACTTGTGTGGACCTACGTACCATGTAAAGTTAGTACATTTGTAATATATGTATCTCATTTTTGGCTACTTGCATATATATGCATGAATTAATTGCAAAGTCGGTTTTTTTTTTTTTTTAAGAAGAACAAAGTTGGTTGTGTTATTTCTTTCTTTAATCGTTCAGATTAGATAAATAGACTTTCATGTGTTCTTATTTTAGGTTCAAGATCTTTTTGAGTCTTACTTTTAAGTATAAAAAGTGAATCATAATATCTTAATTGTTCTACATAAAAAATATTATGCTGATGGACTTGTGCAGTTTTAAAATTACAGTTTTTAGTTGTCTGCTAACATCGGCATTGACAAGATTTTTTTTGAAATATTTTTTCTCTCCCTCATAAAAAAATACACATACATAATAAATTTTGCACATGTAAGTTTGCATATTCAGAATTTAAAATGTATAAATTTTGAAATTTTTGAAAAATATGATAATTTCAGAGAGAGTAAATTTTTATTTTAGACGCTAGCTTGATTAATTTTGAGAGCTAAAGATAATTTTATTTTGTCCAAGCATGCCATATCGTAAATTAAATGACAAGTATTCATACAGGATGGATATTCGTTTACCTAAACAGATCTGGTAACATTAATATATTTTGATAAAAACTTGTTGGAATTGTGTAAAATAAAGAAGTTTGTTTTATCCCATATCGGATTGTATTAAAAGTTGGAGGACTTCCTAATCTTATAAGAAGTCCTATTCTGTCCCACATCGGATTGTGGAAAAAGGTGAAGGACTTCCTAATGTTATTTAAGAAGCCCAGGTCTCTTTGATACAAGTGCATCAGTTGGTTTCGGTTTTGGGCTTATTAATTTAGGCCTAGTCGATTTCGGTTTTGGGCTTATTAACTTAGGCTCAATCCGTTAGGGATTATTATTTATATTCCCATTTGAGTTGTATATTGTTGTCGGTTCTGAATAATATACGAGATCCTCTTTTCTGCTCGTGGACGTAGCTAACAAATTGTTAGTGAACCACATAAAATTTCAGTGTCGATTTATTCGGTTTATTTGTCGTTTTTATATCTTTCTCGCATCAGTTATAACAAAACTCGTATGAGACGAACTCATGTATGAAACGGTGTAAAATTTAGCACAAATCAACATTCACCTTTTTTATAGTGTTAAAACATCAATATAAAAATAATGATTCGTCTCACCATGAAACTGTAAGTGTGTCTTATGTATTTAAGGGCTATTGAGAAATTTATAGGACTCAAATCCTCTATATATTATCCGATTCTATTTAATATATAATTTTTGGCTAAGTTTTCTCCATGTGTACTGTACACTTATAATGCATTTTAGAATGCAAATTATTTATATTGAAAGATACAATTTGTTTGCATTAAATCGTGCAACTATTAATATGAAAAAATAACTGCACGGTCCAGTATAAACAAGTTGCATATTTCGATATAACAAGTTGCATGATTTTAAAATGCTCTATGAGTGCACGGTGCACCTGAATGCATATGAGACCCACTCATAATTTTTATATATACACTTTTTCTATATTCTTTAATGTATGTATAAAAATTTATTCCAAAAATGCAAGTCTTATTAGATTTTGCTAGAGAATCGAGATATTGGCCTTATCGGTGAGGAAAAAGAGCGGGGCTTCAAATTTTTTTGGAATAAAATTATGTTATTGGAGTTTATTGATCACTCATGGAGGGTGCTATGGACCGCCTTTCGACGAAGACCAACCTTCTTAGAAGAAATATCTTGACTTCAAATCAAGACCTGAAATGCGTGTTGTGTGGGGAAAAAATTAATTCGGCAGACATGTCATGTTCGAGTGTACATCGCTTATTAGGTATGAATGAGATGCTTTAATTGGTTTGGAAGCACCACTGTCCTTCACTCTCATTCTTTCTCTAGTATCATTGCACAAAGTCATATGTTAAGAGGAAAGGCTGAGAGATATGTGGCAATTGCAACTTGGCAATGTGTGGTTTGGATGATTTGTACTGATCTTTGAAGGGGCGGCATTTTCGTTCAATAAATTAGTGGATGAATTAATTGAAAGCTAGATTTTAGAGCTGGTTTTGTGTTAAGAACTTAATTCGAAACTGTTTCACATATAATAATTGGCTTGTCAATTCTAGATTAGCTATTGATTGTTGAATATGTGTATTTGTAGCTTCTTTTGGGTGCCCCTTATATCCGGTTTGCTCCCCCACCCCCACCCCCCCCCCCCACCCCCCAAATACCATGAAAGTGTTCTTCCCATTAGATATGTTCATCCATCGATATCAGTGGAATCTTAGGTTGACCCCCCCCCCCCAACCACCCCCCTTTCTCTAAAATGTCATAAAAGTGTTATTTTTGTCAGATCTATTAATCCGTTTTTAATTTGTCTTTTAATTTTTATAGATTTTTTAGATCCAAGTCGTATGCGCAATCTCTATGATAATTATATTGCTATGTGTCATCCCCCGCCTTTCCAAATCATGAGGCGTAAATCAAATCAGAGAAAATGAAATTGACTGCATTGTGAGTATGGTGAATTGACGAGATGAACAATTACTAATAGAAGGTGACGATGAAGATAGTTTGTAATGCTACATTAAAGTAGATTAGTGATTACTTTTTTTTTATCGGGAAAATGGTGATTCGAATCCATGACTTGTTGGAATAGGTAGTGGTGATCTAACCGCTTGAGCTATTTCACTTCGTCAGATTAGTAATTATATAATTTGTCTTATTCGTAGAAAAATCAATGACATTGTTTTGTTAGGGCATATGGGTCATTCCCAAATTCTTATTATTGGGTCGAGTCTCTAACTATTGTTGATTACCTTCTCGATATTTATTGTTCTTGCATTAAAGTTTTAAGAGTTTTTTTTAATCAGAGAAATAGTGACTCGAACTCATGACCTCACGGCATAGGTAGTGAACCTAATGGTGCTCTAACCGCTTAAGTTATTCCACTTGTTTTTAAAAAAATGGAAACATCCTACATATAAGTAATTAAAATAATCATAATTTAATTGGCAGTTGTATATATAAACCAAATTGAAAATAATAAAACTGAAAACAATTAAGCCCATATACAGTATTTATGTTCCTCTTCAATTGTAACGGGCAAACAATATTTCAATTGTCAATAGAAAATACTGTAAAAACTGTAAGAAAAATATAACCTGAAAATACTATTCTTTAAAGAAGTAGAGAATGCTGTAAAAACTGTAAGAAAAATACAACCTGAAAATACTATTCCTCAAAGAACTATATAACGAAAGAAATCAATAAGATAAAATGCGATTAATTAATTGTGATTAATAAATAAGATAGAGCCCTATAACTCTATAACGTAGTCGAAACATTCTCAGTCAGAATAATATTATTCAATTCTTTTCCTAATAGTCAGAAGCATTACATTATTTTATATTATCATGAGAATAGGGTATTTTAATTATATTTTTATTTTCTGAAAGAAGGGTATTAATAATATATACTATTTTTATTTTTCTTTCTGTTTATCAGGTTGTCAATTCGTCGATTAATTTCAACATTAATTGTTACAATCATTTTAATTTAATTTGATTTAATTCCATTATGAACGGGCAGTGGTGTAAATTCGAAAACAAATAGTAATAGTATTGGGAAAAGATGTCTGGCCTTTCCCGGCCAATCTTAGTACTATTAATTATGGTTGACATTTTTACTGCTAGCCACGTTATTAAATGGAGATTGCTTTCTCTATGTATATTACATGAAAATAAGTAAAGAGACTGAACTAACTAAATACAAACTCTTTTTTTTTCTTTTTTCCATAGAATCTCATGTGCATTTAGGTGCACTCGTGCATTTATAATATAATTTAAAATTGTTCAATTTATTATGTTGAAAGATGCAACTTATTTATACTGAACCGTGCAAATTTCAGTATAGATAAATTGTATCTTTCGGTATAACAAATTGCATTATTTTAAAATGCACTATAAATGCACAGTGCAATTGAATGCATACAAAATTTAGCCCTCATTGTCAATATTATTGAGATCGTGCCAACGATTCGACTCTATTCGATTTAAAAACGGATATTTTAACAAAAGAAATTATCTCAGTAACAATTTTGCCCAAATTTCACAAATGTATCCTTTAAAAAAGTATAAACTCGTCTTTTTTTCAATTGTTCATTTGACTTGAGCACGGAGTTTAGTGGAGGAAATGTTTAATTGTATTTAAAGGGATTAAATAATTTTTTGATAATAGTGCTTTTATCAATTTATAAGGGAAGGAAAAAAGAAAATATTTTTATATGCAATTATTAATGACTTACGAAATAATTAGTGATGTTTGTAATGATATAGTTTGAAATAATACATTTATATTTTATTACTATTTTGAATATGAAAAAAAATGGACTTTTTTTTATTATTTAGAGCAATCTAAAGAAACGAAGGGAGTAACTTTTAATATTGTTTTAAAACGAGAGTTCGTGAACAATGTCACGATCTTCATTTTTGAATTATTATTGAATGATATTAATCCAAATTAAATCGATTTCTAGAAAATTGAATGAGTTATAGATCTTCATTTAAAAATTGTGGAAATTGAAAAAATTTATGAAGAAATTAAAATTCGATGAGAGTAAAAATCTATATATCAAGATGGATTGAAGGATTGCAATTTATTAATAGGTATAAAATAATTATATATATATAGGTATATTTGCATTTTTATGTGCAACTGCACCTAATAATTAGCATTAAAATTTTGTACTTATTAATAAAATTTTTTGAGAATTTGCTAGAAAATTTTGCTTGTGACGTCATATACCTCTAATAGTTGATTTTCAAATTTCATTTTGCAGGATTGAAGTGAAAAGCTTCTCTCTTGTTCTGCCAAAAGACGATGATTTACAATTTTCAATTCATTTATTTTTTTGTGTTATTTTTATATTTTTTACGTTTTTATTTTCATTTTGTAATTTAATTATTAAAGATTTATTATTTGGTGATGCAGAGTTTATGAGGTGACATTTTTGGTAAATAATTTTTAAAAAAAAAAATTGCACAATAACGCTACATAAACATGTGCAATCGTAAAAACCTCCTCCATTTTATAATGATAAATATTCGTATGAGACGGTTTCATGCGTGAGACGGGATACGACTTTACAAAAATTATATTCATTCTTTTTAAATTGTTAAAGTTTCAATGCTCAAATTATACTTCATCTCACCGTAAGATCGTTTCACGCAAGTGTGCCTCTTTTTTACTTCACGTGATAAACACTTGCAAAAAATGATGTTTTGTTTTTTTATTTTCCAATTGGTTTGGGACCATAATTGAGCACTGACAAAGAAATTGAGAATAATCATAAACTTTTTTTTAGGGGTTAAGCCTATTTTAATCAGAAATTTATAGGAATAAATATAATTTAACTCTCTTAAACCTCCGCTTGAAATGTCTTTCAGCTCATATTACGATTTAGTTCGTCGATTATTTTATTTCAGTGTGGTGCTACTGGAATAAAATTATAAACTGTTTTACCTTTGGGAACATATACGCACGATCCTGTGAGCATTATTCAAGCGTATTTTGTCTTGCGGGAAAAATGATTTTTCCTTGACTCGGTTGTGTTTTATTTATCCGTTTACATTTTCATTCGCTATTACAGTATTGCTAACATCGTGGCCCATTGTCTTACAAAGTTACGTGTTTTTTTACACTGGGTGTTTTATTTGTCTAATGGTATAGTTCCTCGTGTTTAAGGGTTCTTTTTAGAAAATGATATTCATAGTTTTTTTTAAATTGATCATATTCACACAAAATTCAAACAACTCATTTTGGAATGTTTGTTTTTAGGACTATCCCGTGTTGTTCTAGTTAGAGATTTAAAATTCAAATTTCAAAATTCAACTGCATCTATCTTTAAAAACCTATTAACATTTATACAATTGATTTAACATAATGTTTTTTAAATAATAATATCACATCAACATTTACACACATTTTATTTGACATAAAAAAAATTAAAAATAATATAATAATATCACATCATTTGTTTTACACGCTTGATTTGGTACAAATTCAATTCAAAATCTCAAAAAAAACACATGACATTACTATTTTGAAATGCAAAATTCGAATTTCCACCATTCACCATAAACTCAAAACAAACATCTTGTGAGTTCGGTCATATGAGACACATTAAAATCATTAGTTAATTAATTGAAAGAAAGTGTGAATTGATTAAGTGAGTAATTTGATAAGAGTTCATTTGAGTTCGGTCATATACTTTATAACTCAATCTTTAAACGTGTTCTTAAAATGAAGAATGAACACTTATTTATACTAATCCTATTAATGCAGAAAAGAGAAATCCTAAACTTTGGGCCAAAATACTATTTGGTGGCCAAGTCGAACATAAATAAGAAAAAGATCCTCATATCGTATCTTGATAAAACGAAAAAATATATCAAAAGTAGTTAATGGAGTTTATTCTACTGCAGTGAATAACTAAAAACATTAATTATCATATAACTTTAATGACGAAAAATGTATCTCGCGATTCAAATTTCATCAAAATCTCTTTGTCATCAACCATTTGTTCATCTCTTGTTCATTTGGTCAACTATTTCCTCCTAGTTAAGTTGTCCGTTGGTCTTCCCTTGGAATTTGCACGATCATTTCTTGGAGTTCGTGAGCTTCGATAGTGGCTCTACGGCTAGAAAGATTTTTGATTTGGCAAAAATTGTTATGGAAATCCTGGAAATCTAGGAACTATTTCATCTTTAATGCAATGGCTGCCCTTTGGAAAAAATGATCAATGGCATCAAATTTACTCGTGCAAGTGGAGTAACTGTATCCTTATTAAACTGTAATTTCTATTATTATTTGTGTCTTGGAGGATTGACACTGATACTTTCTAAGTATTTCTTGTATTCAAGGTAATAAAACATTACTTAATTATTCACATAACTACCTTCAGTCCACACAAATTTTTGTTTAAGATCAAACATCAATATTCACAAGCTTAATTATTAATAAACAAAATTCTGACACAGAAGCTGCCACGTTTACACTCTAAGAACTATAGGATTTATAAAATGATATTGTATTTAATGTAGGCTGATGAAAATAATTAATCCATAATTTTGTATGTATCTTACGCAACCATCTCAATGATGTATGTATACCTGACACAATACTCCCCAAGTATGATGGCATAACCTCTTCAAATCGATGAAATTTGAAAATGGAACATAATCATGAAGTGAGAAATTAATTAATGTGTTATGCTCTGTGTTACCGTGATTGATGTAATCTCATATAAATATCCTCTATTTATAAAATTTCCTTTTATAAAAGAAATTTTTTATATTAATTTAAAATATACTCCATATTATTTCAAATAATTTCATTTAACACCACAAAAAGTTTTTTAGTTTTTTGCACCGACCTAATGTCCGAACCAAAAAGTGAGTAAAAAAATATATTTTCATGACTACTTTTAATCATGAATGAGCTACAGTAATCAAAAGTGAAATAGAGGTTAAATTTGGTGATTATTAACCCAAAAGAAATTGTCCTCTTGACAAACAATTTGGTAACGTTTGTTTTGAGTTTTAAAATTTAGAATTTAGATTTTAAAATTTAAAATTAATTTTAGTTTGATATAATAATCAGTTTTAATAAACCATTGCTACCACACTATAAATTTACTGTGACATTATTCAAAAATCCAAAAACAAACACCCATTTTTTTACCAGCATTTTTAAATTCCTAAATTTCAGAAAGTATCTTTTTAACAATCAATTGAAACACCCGAAACAAACATCACCATCTTAGGTTAGAGCATCTTTTTTTTAATCGGTACTTAGGTTAGAGCATATACAATGGAGGAATGAAATTCATCCATCCAATCTCTCTCTTCCGCATCATCTTCACATTATTAATTTATAAAAATTTAATTTTTTAGATACACTCTCACAATGGTTCATCAATCATTCATCCATCCACATATCTTTTGTGGGTCCACATTCACCTCAATTCAGCCTATTTTTCTCCAAAAAAATATTTTCTCGATCCATCTCTTTGGATGGATGACCTTTTCTCCCAAATTTAAAGAACACACACAATGATTTTAAACATCAAGCACTCATTAGATGAACCATTGTGATTGCGCATTTGATTAGAAGCCTGAGACCTCGATCATAGACGGTTGATTACCGAGGTTCATCAATATGATTGAATTCACCCAATCGAAATTGAAATCACACTTAGATTGTGTTTTAAAACGCAAAATGGAAGGTAGAAGTGTTTTTTTTTATTTTTTAAGTTGGATCAAACGAACTGATGAAGAAAAAAAAAGGCCTACTTTTACCCCCAATGATTATAGCTTGTTAAAAAAAAACCCATAGATACGAACCTTGTCTGACGAGATAAAATGTTTAGTTGTCGCAAAGTTGAAGCATCCATGACATTTATACACTCTAATTAAGTAAAATTATTTCATTGGAAATTGAACTTTCTTGCTTAATTTTGCTTCAGTACAACTGTTTAAATGAGATTTCAAAAATTACTCTATAAGCAATAAATTTCAGATTTAATATATGAATAAACACTTCTAAAAAAAAATTACAAAGATAATTTCTTGTATTGAATATGAATTCGAGTACAATCTCTAATTTGATCCTCTGATTCTCTCTTCGATCTTGACTTTGACTTTCTTCCAAGATTTTCGGAGTCGGATCCGCAGTCGAATCTTATCCATGGCTTGAACTTTGGGACTTTGTAATATTAATCCAAGGGGTTTAACACCTTGATCTTGGATTAAAAGGGACTGGGACTTTGTAATATTAATCCAAGGGGTTTAGCACCTTGATCTTGGATTAAGAATGCGGATCCAAGAGGTTTAGCACCGTAATCTTGGATCGGAGACCGTTCTTACTTGATTTCTGAGGGACTTTTGAGAAGAACATGGATCCAAGAGGCTTAGCACCGTGATGTTGGATCGAAGACCGTTCTTACTTGATTTCCGAGGGACACTCGAGGGACACGAAGAACTCGAAGAACTTCAACTTGGAGAACGCGGATCCAAGAGGCTTAGCACCGTAATCTTGGATCGAAGATCGTTCGTGGTCGACTTCCTTGAAGAACGCCTTGAAGAATTACTTTGAATGACAAAACTCGGTCGCTAGGACTTACGAATTCTTGTGTATTCAATATTTTTTGTTGTGTCAAATGAGAGGAATGAGACCCCTATTTATAGGTGTGGAATGTGACATTTGCCCTAGATTTGACCGCTTGACCTCGACGAATAGGAAGGTTCTAGAACTTTCTAGAAATATCTGATGGGCTCCACAGTATTGGACTGGGCTCGATTTAATTTATTGGACTTTAGCGGCCCAATTATTTATTTATTGGACTTTAAATATTTATTGGTCTTTAGAGGCCAAATTTAATTAATTATTGGACTTTAGAGACCCAATTTAATTAATTGTTGGACTTTAGAGGCTCAATTTGATTTATTGGACTTTGGAGGCCCAATTTAATTAATTATTGGACTTTAGAGGTCCAATTTAATTAATTATTGGACTTTAGAGGCTCAATTCGATTTATTGGACTTTAGAGGCCAAATTTCATTATAAATTATTTATTTATTTATTTTAGGAATTAATCTTACATTCCCAATTAAATAAATTTAATTGATTTTCAATATCCAATTTTTCTCGTGTCATAATTTAATTCGTAATTAAATTTATTTGCTTTCAAATGTCCTCTCACACTTTGTTCATTTAGATTTAATTAATGATGTGGGCATGCGATTTTTTTTTTATAGGACAAATTTGTAAGTCTAAATTTCCATATAAGATTGACTTAATGGATATGGATAAATATATATGCAAGATACATATTATCCAAAGATATTGAATATCTTTTGCTTTAGATTTCGTTATAATCTATAAGATATGAATCTCAAAATTCGATTTTTCAAAATCTCACAAGATCTGAATCTTTTCATGATATTGAATCTTTCAAATCCTCTTCGACTTAGGATTTCAAGCTCTATATAAAGGGACCTTGGGCTCTTTATTTTTTTCATCTAAAGCAAGAACAGAGCCATTAACAGGTTTTTTTTTTTTTTTTTTTCCTCGCGTTTTCCCTTTTTTTTTTCTTTTCTTTTGCGTGTCCATTGTAAGGTACTCAACGGTAGAGTAAAAGGATCATTTATCATCATTCATCAATGTCAGCAATCTTCACCAAAGTTAATGACCATCATCTTTAACATTCAACAATCATCAATGTTTAATGCCATTCAACTAACTGCTTTCTCCTCAACGACCCAACCTTCCGCGCACAGGTGTTCGAAAGTCATCACTACAGGGCAGGCCCTGACGGTGCAATTTATCGGTGATGGTTTTGGTTCGATTCAGGGCAGGCCCTGTTTCGATGGTTCGGTTTTGGTTCAACTCAGGGCAGGCCCTGTTTCGATGGTTCGGTTTTGGTTCGTCTCAGGGCAGGCCCTGTTTCGATGGCTCGGTTTTAATTCGATTCAGGGCAGGCCCTGGATCGATGGTGTAATTTGGCTCGTCTGCTTTCTTCGTGAGCTTCTACAACTACCATTGATTTCTCCACTACCACTACTCAACACACTGCAAGATTTTTGCAACGTCAAAGGCTACCCCCACAACTACCTGGGCATTCTTTTTTCGGACAGTTCATTGAGCAGGTTGCGTGCGTCGAAAATTTGGGTAGAGACGAGCAGATTCGCACGACTTCGGGCTGTGACTTTGCAACGGTGTATCCAACCTCGATGATTTGTGTGTGGACTTCGCGAGATTGACTCAGAGCGACGACTGTCTTCAAACAGGAGCCATGCCGGTGATGATTCGACCCAATGGATTTTCTAGACAACTCTGCGCGATGGTAGCAACCTGGTTTGTGAGCGATGTCGACTGGGGACAGTAACGAATCGCGGCGGTGGGGAAGCAGACGTGGCGGGGACGCGATTTCCGACGAGGAGGAGGCAGCGAGGCTTCGGCGGTGTTGAAAGGCAGATCGCGGCGGGGACGCGATTTGCAACGAGGGGAGGCAGCGCGGCTTCTGGCGGCGCGATGAGGCGCTGGGTTTCAGCAATTCGGCGGCGTCGATGCAGCGGAGTCTTCTGGTCAGAACTTGGGCATGTGGGTTTGTGCGGCTGAGGCGGCGCAAATGGGGCTTCGGCAGCGAGTCGCAACGGTTCCTTCGGCGGACATCGGGCTCGCAGGGTTCGTGGTAGAGAAAATGATGCAGGAGTGGTTTTTTCTTTGCGACTTGGTGTAGACGTGTGCTTGGATTTGGGGATTTTTGCCGAAGAAGATGCGTGTTCTTCTGATTTGGGATTTCGGGGGTTTCCAGATTGGAGAAGACTTGAAATAAGGCCCAACTTATGGGTTTTAAGTTCTTGTTGGGTTATTTTAATTAAATCTTGGGCCCAATTTTGCTATGAATAATTAATAATTAACTAAAGCCCAATTACTTTAATTAAATTATTAGCATATTCTAGCCCATATTTTATTGTGAGATTTATGAGTTTTAATTCTCCGGAAACTCACGACTGTTTTTTTTTTTAAACGACCTCGCTTGTCCTTTTAATGCCCCGAATATATATCTAGTTTAACTCATTTGAATAAAACAACTTGAATTATGACTGAACTTAGAAAGGTACTGTCACATTTATGTTTCTTACGTTTTTTCCACATAAGACTTTTGGGCTTTTTTCTCTCCAAGCCCACTTACAAGCTGGAAGAAAGAATTATAATTAAATTGGGCTGAACTACTTAGGCCCATTTGCGGAAAATGAATTAATTGTGAGCCGTAAGATGTGCCGCATATCGGACGATTGAGAGTATGCATGGTACGATCGACCTTACTGCGATGGACGCCGCCATGAACCGCAATTCAGATATCGCTGGAATTCGGATGGCGGAGGAGTGTGTGTTGTGTGAGGTAATTCCTCTTAACTTTTGCTCGGCTATTCTTGATTATTCCTCTTCTTATCCTTGTTAAGTAATTTGCGTAATCCCGCTCAATGCCGCCCTTTCATACATCGAAAAGCTACTGCAAATGAAAGTGTTCCCGTGTGAGTTAATTCCTTAAATTACCGTAAAATCATCCTCTATGAATACTAATATACCATATATCCCTCAGGTTATTACTCAACGTGGATTGGAGAGAATTGCCTGGAGTCACTACTGTTATTTCATTTCTTTTATACTTGCTCTGTTTTAGTTGTTGTTGCTATTCAGACTTATTTCCTAATTCAATTAAGCCTCCCCCGGTTATTTGGTGTTATTGAGTTGGTCTCTTAAGTTTATGTTGTGGATAATTACTGGGACATTACAAGTGGTATACAGAGCCATTACGCTGCCCAATCTGAAAATCCATGGCGGAAGGGACTCGTTTGAAGGATTTGTTTGAATCTATCAAAAAACATGAGGATATTTTCATTGAAACTGATGTGTGTATCACTGGAATGGGGAAGAAAATCGAAACACTCGAAGAATTACTGATTGGAGTGGGCCAAAATGTGAAAAACATTAGCCAAAATATGGAGTACTTAATGAAGAAGACCACTGAGGGAGATCAGGGAGCATCTGGTTCAAACAAAGAAGATGATTATACACGCAAAGGGCGAGGCGATTTCTACACCCCACCACATCAACGAAATCAAAACAACAATGGGCAGGTAAACCTTCAAGCTAACAATCATACAGTTAGGCTTAAGTTTCCTGAATTTAATGGTGAGAATCCCTTGAGCTGGATTAGAAAAGCTAATCGGTTTTTTCAAATTATGCCTATGAATGAAGTAGCCAAAGTTTATCATTCCGGGTATTACATGATAGAAACTGCTGATATTTGGTATATGGAGTATGCGGAAGGAAAAGAGGGCATTGAATGGAATGAATTCTGTGAGATGGTTATGCAGCGTTTTGTTAGACCTGGGAAGGAAGATGTAGTGATAGAATTCACCAGATTACATCAATCCAGTGATGTAGAATCCTATCAAGAGAAATTTGATGAGCTTAAGTCTCTTGTCAAGGTGAAGAACCCAAACTTAAGTGAGGATTTTCTCACTTCTTGTTTCCTGAGTGGGCTGAAAGAGGAGCTTAGAGTTCCTGTTCAACTATTCAAGCCAACAGAACTATCTCAAGCCATTAACACAGCAAAAATGCTTGAATCCACTCTTGATATTTGGGGCAGAAAAAATAAATTTGGAGGAAGTAAGCCAAGTTACAACAATTCAGGGAAACCACCTGGTAATTTCAAGAAGGAAGAGAAGAAAGATAACCCAGAAGCAAGTATACCACACAAGAAAATTAGTGATGCTCAATATCAGAAAAGGAGAGCACTGGGGTTATGTTTCCACTGTGATGAAAAATACTCATATGGGCACGTGTGCAAAAACATGCAATTCAACTTAATCATTGTGGAAGGAGATGATAGTAAAGATGAGGAAAACAAGCTGTTAGAAGAAAATGATGAAGGTCAAGGGGGAATATCTATCAATGCACTTATGGGGAATGTGTCTCGCATCACATTGAAGGTCATTGGTAGTGTAGGTAAGAAGAAACCAATATTCTCATTGATAGTGGGAGTACTAACAGTTTCATTGATGTGGGGACAGCCAATGAGCTCAATTGTCTCATTGAAGAAACTACACCATGGGTCATTACTGTAGCTGATGGTGGGAAAATTACCAGCAAATATAATTGCTCAAATTTTTCATGGAAAATGCAAGGGGTTTCATTCTCAACTGACCTCAGAGTTCTTAATTTGGGAGGGTGTGATGTGATTTTGAAATTGATTGGATGTGGGAGCGTAGTCCTATCACATTTGATCTCAAAAGAAGCACTGTTACACTATTGAAGAACGGAGAGAATGTTGAGCTACATGGGGACAATTCTGGAAGCAGAGTGGAAATGATCACTGCTAAAGGGGTAGACAACTATATACTCAAGTCTTCACATGGAATTGTAGTGCAGATGTTTACTATCAACACTGACATGCAGCAGAAAGAAATTCACTGGAGAATTTCAGAAGTACTCAACAGATTTGAAGGAGTTTTTGCTGAGCCTAAAGGACTACCACCCCATAGGAGGATAGAACATGAGATCAACCTAAAGCCAAACACACAACCTATTTTCCAGAGGGCTTACAGGTACTCTCATGCACTCAAGAATGAGATAGAGAAAATGGTTAAAGAAATGCTTTTGCAAGAATTAATCCAAGTCAGTTCAAGTCTTTTTGCTAGCCCTTCTATTCTTGTGAAGAAAAAGGATTTGACATGGAGATTTTGTGTGGACTATAGAGGGTTGAATGATCAAACTATCAAAAATAAGTACCCTATGCCAGTCATAGAGGACTTATTATCTGAGTTGCATGGTTCAAGAATCTTTTCAAAAATTGATCTCAGGCAAGGATATTTTCAGATTCTTCTTAAGGAAAGTGATAGATATAAATCAGCTTTCATTACCCACTGTGGGTTATATGAGTTCAAGGTTATGCCATTTGGGCTAACTAATGCCCCAGCAACATTTCAGAATATGATGAATGAGGTCTTTGCTGCTTTATTAAGGAAATTCGTGCTAGTGTTCTTTGATGATATACTAGTTTATAGCTCAGATATAGAAACTCATGTGGGACATTTATCTGTGGTTCTACAAATTTTAGCTGAGCATAAACTATATGCTAAAAGAAGTAAGTGTGCTTTTGTGGTGAATCAAGTGGAATACTTGGGGCATATTATATCAGGAGATGGAGTAAGGACAGATCCTGAAAAGATTAAAAGTATGGTGGAGTGGCATGTGCCTAAAAATCTCAAGGCATTGAGAGGGTTCTTGGGGCTCACAGGCTACTATAGAAGATTCATAAAGAATTATGGAGTAATTACCAGGCCTTTGACTCAACTTCTTAAGAAAGATAGTTTTTGCTGGAATGTTGAAGTCTAACGAAGCTTTGAGAAGCTTAAAAGGTTGATGGTGGAAGCATCGGTCTTTAGCAATGCCCGATTTCACACAACCATTCATATTAGGAGACCGATGCTTGTCCTAATGGGATTGGAGCAAGACTACGTACAAAGGGCAACCCATTCTTTCTTTAAGTTAAGTCTTTGCACTAGAAATCAAGCTTTGTCTACTTATGAGAATGAGCTATTAGATCATCGATGATAATTAGTTGTCTAAGTGGAGTCACTATCTCAATGGAAGCTAATTCATAATAAGGATTCCCATTCTAGTGAAGATTTGAAGGAACAAAGGTTGAGTAACATCCTTCAACAAAATGGCTAATCAAGTTGATGGGCCACAACTACACAATTGAGTACAAAAAGGAAAAGAAATAAAGCTGCAGCAGATGCTTTATCTAAGACAGATTTGAGCAGGAAAATGGAGAATGATGGTCATGAATGCTATTACCACTGAAAAGATCGACCATTATGGGTGGAGGAGATTCTATCTAGCTATGCGAAGATGATAAGACTCAATTATTTAACTCGGACCTTATTAACCCCAATGTTGATGAGAGTTATTCCATTAAGGATGGAATTCTCGAGGTTCAAAAGGATCTGGGGAAATGCCAATAACATTAAGGAAATGGTGATTGAAGCCATTCATAATTCGGTTATGGGGGGACATCGAGGATACAAGCAAGTTATATGAGGTAAGAGTTTATTCTATCGGATCAATGAAGAAGACTTTGAAGATTTCATTAGTGGGTTGTGATGTTTGCAAGAAATGCAAAATCGAGAGTGTCCCTTATCCGAGGGGGTAAAGTATAGTGTGAACAAGTTTTACGGTGAAACTGGTTAAGGAGTGTGACTTATATTACTAAAGTGTGTGACTTTTTACTGTAAAGTGTGTGACTTTTTACTGTAAAGTGTATTACTCATAAAAATGAAGAGTGTGACTTATATTATAGCAAAGAGTGTCGCAGTGATAACTGAAGTGTGTGACTTATATTACTAAAGGGTGTGACTTATATTACTAAAGTGTATATACAGAAAAAAAAAACCGGTTCCACATCCTACAAGTTTCACAAAGATACAACTTCTATCCAGGTTGTTACAACCTCCGAAGTCTTTTAAAAGGCCATGGAGTCAAGTCACCATGGATTTCATTTGAAGCTCTACCCTAATTCGAAGGTAAGACAGATAATTTGGGTCATTGTTGATGGATGACTAAGTATAAAGTCATTTCATAGCACTTAAACATCCTTACAGTGCTGAAACTTTAGAAGAAATATACTTGAATCAAGTTTATAAATTGCATGGATTTCCTGAAACCATTATCAATGATAGAGATGTGGTATTTCAGAGTCTATTTTGGAAATCTCTATTCAAGCTTCGGGGGGTTCAAATTACATAGTACGTTTTATCACCCTCAAACCGATGGGCAAAAGTGAGAGAGTCGACAAATGCCTTTTGAAACCTACTTAAAGGTGTATGTCCTATGTGAAGTCAAATAAGTGGGTGAAATGGTTGGCACTATGAATGGTGGTATAACTCCAATTACCATCAATCTATACAAATGACACCTTTTGAGGCAGATAATGGATACAAGTCGGCCGCAATTGGTTTTGGGGCCATACTTCTGAGGAAGTTCAATGAAGCGAAAGGAACTTTGTGGAAAGACAAAATAATGGTCCAAATACTTAATGAAAAACCTTCAATCTGCTATGAACCGTATGAAATATTATACGAGATAAAACGAGGTGTAGGGGAGTTCCAGTGGGAGACATGGTCTATCTTCTAATCGAACCATTTAGAAATGCTCCCGGACCAACTAAAGCGATAAACAAAATTATTTAAGTATTTTGGCCCATATCGAAAGATAAATGCAAGGTTGGGAAGGTGATACAAATTGGAGCTACCTAATGGATGCCGACATACACCCGTTGTTCCATGTGTCTCAATTGAAGAAGCAAATCAAAAGCAAAGTACACACCATTCCTCAAATACCGAAATAAACGAAGAGGGTGAAGCCATCGTCGTACCCTAAAGAATCTTGGCTAGCGAGTGGTAAAGAAAAGAAATCGGATGTTAACCAAGTACTCACTAATTAGAGCAATCGGCCTACTCCGAATCGCTACTTGGGAGGATTAGGAAGTCATCGTGTCAAGTTTCCAAATTTTGTGACTTGAGGACAAGTCAAAGATTGGGGAGGCATTGTCGTGATTTATGTTTCTTACGTTTTTCCTCATAAGACTTTTTTTTGGATTTTTTTTCTCTCCAAGCCCACTTACAAAAGTTGGAAGAAAGAATTATAATTAAATTAAATTTTGAACTACTTAGAGCCCATTTATGGAAAAATGAATTAATTGTGAGCCTTTAAGATGTCACTATTGTCGGATTTACTAAGAGTATGCATGGTGACGATCCGACACTTGATGGACGCCGCCATGAACCACAAATCGTATATCGATTGGAATTTTGATGGCGAGGAGTATGTTGTGAGTTAATTCCTCTTAACTTTTTCTCCCGCTATTCTTGATTATTCTCTTCTTATTCTTGTTCGCAATTTGCGTAATCCTGCTCAATGTCGCCCTTTCATACATCGAAAAGAAACGCAAATGAGTGTTCACTGTGAGTTAATTCCTTAAATTACCGTAAAATCATCCTCTATGAATACTAATATACCATATATCCTCGTGTTATTACACAACGTGATTGGAGAATTGGTTCGAGTCACTATCATTATTTCATTTCTTTTATACTTGCTTTTTTTAGTGGTGGTGTAAATACGCTTTATACTAAATGCAGCCGGGAGTGACTTTTTTTTACTATCAGAGACAAAGTAGGATTTAATAATTTAACCACTTAAAAATGCCTTTTGTGGGGTGAGTTAACAGTTTAACCACGTGTAACCACCTTTGGTGGTTTAGCCGTGCCTAATTTATACTGCATGACCAGGAGTGACGGCGATTTAGGCACAAAAGCCATGTAGCATGTCGACTTGATTTACGCAGTAGTAGCGTTTTTAGAATTTCCCATTTATAGGGCTCGGTTCGTCATCTTCATATGTGGTGATGTGATTTGCGGTTATCACATCTTCGCCAGTGTTCTTCTCGATTCTTGAAATCAACACGGATCTCACTCGACCATCACTTCCTCTAATTGGGATTGTTTGCATGTTGTTGACACAAGTAATGTACCCATTTTTTTATCATCCATGTGACTTTTTTGTAGAGCTCTTTCATCGTGAAGACACTTTGAATGTCGAATGCTATAAGCATCAATTAGATGAAGTTACACTCTCTTCATCGCCTCTTCCTTGCTTGGGTATGGATGATTGTTTGTATTTTCCCTTTTAGCTCTTCTCACATGATACAATCAAGGTGGTTTTTCGCCTCATGCGAGATGGATACAAGTCAAAGTCCTCGAAAGTGCTTGAAAATTTGACAATTCTCACTTTTCTACGAGTGTTTCTTTCTACATGGCCCCAATCTTTTTGACAGACCCCAACTCTCGGCGATTATCTAATGGCCCCAATCTCTCGAAGATAGTTCCTATTTTCCGCCCTAATCTCTCAAGGCGGTCTCGATTTACGCCCAATCTTTCAAGACAAATCTCAATTTTGACGCTCATTCGAGATCCCAACTTTTTGAAGATTGAAACTTCGCTCCATTTCCGGACACCTTCCTCAAACATATCTTCCATTGAGCAAACTACTCCTTGGGATGTAGTTTGTATTCGCACTCTGTTGATCGCGTGCTACCGGACTTTGTGGCGCAGTACCCCAAGCCATCTTGGCACTCTTAGCAGCAAAACCACTTCCTCTCAACATTTTCTCGAGTAGTATTGACTCCATATTCGATTGTTTGGGAGTTTGACGGGGTGACTCTTTCAATGTCGAGGTTTTTTGCGAACTATATTCGGCCTTAACAAGAAGGTTAATGGCTTGAGGACCATATGACCTCACATCACACGACTCGATATGTCTCAAGTGCTTTCGGTCCTAGCTCCTCGAATAGGGCGAGTGAATCCTTCAGTGGCTATGAAGAAGTCTTGTTGTGTCGAAGTTTAATTCAAGGAAGAGTCAATTTTTCCAATGCCCGATTTAACTAATGATTTGTTTGTCCTCGGCGCGAGATGGAGGCACACTTCCTTCGCTAGGCCCAACTGGTCATCCTGATTATTTCTTTTTCGGCGAATCTTTCCCGGTCTTATTCGTCTTCGTGATCTTTAAGAAGTATTTAGCATTAGCGAAGCATGATTAAATTTCGGTGAAGGGTTTATCATCGCCGAACAACACCGCTTTATATTATTTGCGCTTCACGATATTTGAAGCATTGGTGTAATGTAGGGTATCACATTGTAGTCATGCAACCATGGACGCCCTAAGAGCATGTTGTATGATGTCCTCGCATCTATGACATGGAAGAGTACAAATGAGGGCATCTCATCGGTCAAGAATACAATACTATTGTGCCCAAGTAGCTCTTTTGTCCTTCTAGATTGAACCCCGATCATCAACCAACTATTCATGAGGTCGCCCGCTGGTATCCCCAACTTTTTCATCACTCTCAAAGGTAAGATGTTCAACCCCGAGCCCCATCAATTAAAAATTCGATTCACCTTTTGGGAGCAGAGTATAAACCAGCCATTTAATAATGGTCGATTAGGTTGTGAACCAAAGTAGCAAGTCTTCGTCACGTAAAAGTTATAGCTGCAGAATGATCGGGGTCGGACCGGCATGCCCGTTATTTTCCATTAGCCACACGACACTAAGTATTGTCATTTTCGGTGAGAACATTCGTAGTCGCCTTTATCATCTTCAAGTATAATCTTCCCTTGTTCGGTTATCCGCATGATTTTCTCTTTAAATATAAAGGCTCTTGAATTGATGCCCACCAATCGGTGATATATTTACAATATCTAGGTCATCTGTCCGCCCAAATTTTTTCGGTCGTTTCATTTCGCAACTCGATGAATTTCGCTTTAAGCAAGTCGCGTTGAATATGCCTTAACTTCTGAGTCCAAGAAAGGATAGTGTTTTCGTTGCAACTCTTTAAAAGACGTTCTCCTTTTCCCATTGTCTTGCATGACGTTCTTTCCTTTTCATTACTTGATCATTCTCATCTTTCTAAATTTAACGGTTGTAGCGATCACCGCCATGGATTCTTTGTTTTGGGTCCTTGGCGGAGGGCTTGCCCCATTTCGACTTCTTGACTGATCCCCTCAAACTTATGAGATTCTTGAGATAGTGGTCTTTCAACTCCACTCGGGCTATACTTATCTCCATGTCGTGAGCCTTAGTAGCGAAATCGTGAAAAGATTTCGGTGAATTTCTTGGAGGATATACCAAGACTCCACAACATTCCTTGAATGCACATTTTGATTGTCAAGTCTCGGACAATCTATCCTTAAATTCGACTTTCAGTTCCTCCATCGATTTATGTAATTAATCTTTGGTTCTTTCCGCCATTGGCGGGCACTTATCCTTTCGATCATCTTAGCTTGTCCTTAGAAGCATGAGAATCTATTTGAAATTCTTACTTCCCGGCCGCTATGGACTATCGATTGTGTTGGCATCCAATCAATGTACCAATCAAATGTGTTTCCTTCGGGTGGCGCAAATTAGCTGACTAAGTGATTCCGTAAAAGTACCAAATTGTTGCAAGTCTCTCCTGAAGTGAGCGATATGTTGCTGGATTGCCTTTGCCGTCAAATTGTTGAAATTTGGGAGGTTGATAACCTATCGGCATTTTCAAGCCGTCGATTCTTTTAGTGTATGGCTTGGTGTAGGTGAAAGAAGATTTGGAGCTTTCCTCGTTACTTGTCCTTGATTGTGCGAGTATAATCATTTTATCGATCAACCTAAACTAATTGCGCTCCAGCGGAGACTTATGTAAGTCCTTCATAGATGCATCGTCTTCATTTTTTTGATCTTCAGCTTGAACGTTTTTCGTCCTCCTCGTTCCCTTCGACTTCTTTTTCCTTTAGAACGACTTGACTCTGCCTTATCTGAATTGCTCAGCTTTAGTAATCTGAGCATCTTGTCGCCAGATATTTCGTGAGTCCTTGATGACTTTAGTCAGATGTGCTATCTGGTCCTCGACGGTCGTAACGCTGTTACCATCACCAAAGCCATGTTGGAATCGATGATGGAAGGAGGTGGAGGCGAGGAGTGGAGCCTGTGAGTTGTTTCCTTCACTCACAACATTGTCAAAAGTCTTAAATTGATTCACGAACCCTTCGACATGCTTCTTGTGGTGACATTCACGTTCTCGAAATTCATCTCTGATGATTCCGCAGCAGTCCTTATGATCTTGATCTTAAGTGGGTGTCATCGTAGTAAACCCAGAGCTTGAAGAGAAGAGATGAGAGGTAGAGATCATCCCACTTGGCTGTGCTAAAATTTCAGGAACACAAATTTAAGTAGATTAATATATGAATAAACACGAAAAAGGAATTACAAAAAGATAATTTCTCAGATTGAATATGATTCAGTACAATCTAATTTGATCCTCCGATTCTCTCTTCGATCTCGACTTTTGACTTTCTTCCAAGATTTTTGAGTTGGATCCGCGGATCTTATCCATGACTTGAACTTTGGGATTTTTAAATATTAATCCAAGGGTTTAACACCTTGATCTTGATTAAAAGGGATCGATTCTTTGTAATATTAATCCAGGGGTTTAGCACCTTGATCTTGGATTAAAGGGGCTTTTGAAGGACTTATGGTAAAACAACGGATCCAAGAGGTTTAGCACCGTAATCTTTGATCTGAGACCGTTCTTCTTTGATTTCGAGGGACTTTTGAAGAAGATCGGATCAAAGAGGCTTTTAAAGACCGATGTTGGATCAAGACCGTTCTTACTTGATTTCAGGGACTACCGAGGCTTAGCAATCGTGAATCTTGGATCGAAGATCGTCGTGGTCGACTTCCTTGAAGAACGCCTTTTGAAGAATTTGAATCACAAAAACTTACGCCAGGACTACGGTATTCTTGATATTCAATATTTTTTGTTGTGTCGAATGAGAATGAGACCCTATTTATAGGTGTGGAATGTGACATTTGCTTCGCTGGATTTGGACCTCCTTGACCTGGACGTAGGAAGGTTCTAGAACTTTCTAAATATCGATGGGCTTCCACAAGATTGGATTTGAATTCAATTTAATTTATTGACTTTAGCCCAATAATTATTTATTTATTGAACTTTGTATACCTAATTTAATTAATTGTTGAACTTTTAGACGCTCAATTCGATTTATTTGGACTTTGAAAGCCAAATTTAATTAATTATTGAACTTTTATACCAATTTTATTATCAATTATTTATTTTAGAATTAATCTACATTCCCAATTAAATAAATTTAATTAATTTTCAACATCCAATTTTCCACGTGTCACAATTTAATTCGCAATTAAATTTATTTGCTTACATACTCATTTAATACATATAATCATTTAACGCTCACATGGTTAAAATATAATCAGGTTTCAAATTGGCTCACCGAGCAAACTTTTCCAAATTCATGTGCATCGGTGTAATTTTGAACTGACTGGAAGACGAATCAAAATATATTAATCTACATACCCATCCGATTCGAATGTCCTGAGAATTCTAGTGTAGTAACAAAATTATGTCTATTTCAAACACTATCAACCGCTGAGCAAACCATTGAGTTTTCTTTTCATCATAGATTCTGCAGACTATGCTAAAATACAGATTTGATCAATAGTTGAGAAACATCTCTCAAATAATACCTCTTGACAATTTTTTCTTCTCTCACAATCACAGATTGCTTTTTGCCAACTTCCAGCAGTTTAAAGCACGGAAAATCTTCAAATCATTTTTGTGCCATCCTTTTCAGAAAAGGAGAGTAAAATTTCTTTGGCAATAGTCACAAAACATAATTATTGATTCCATATCGTGGGGAATATTAACAAATACTACAATGAATTAAAAAACATGCATATTCAGAAGAGGGCTCACCGAAGGGCACGATTTCAGCATTGACGAGATTGCCAAGTAAACAAATACTAAAAAGCAGGGTCTATGATTTAGTCGTATAGCTAAAGGCAATATCATGAACACGATATTCACATGAAAACTATCAGAAAAATTCTTGAAGAAATCAAACACTTCTGCAAAAGAAGTACCTACAATAAAGAAGCATAAATTTTAGAGTAGTAGGAAAAGAAACAAACAGCTATGCAAAGAAATAAATATTTAACTAACAACTTGGCACTTGCCATAAGACACCAATATTTGGAGATAAATCTTCAACAGCAAGAATAAACCCATAGGTCCTGCAAAATAGCATTAGAAGCCATTAATGAAGCTTGAGAAAACGAGAGGTAATCATACCAACTTGGAGATCTTCATCTGATACCAAACAATCGTACTCCAGAATGCAAAAATACGAAAAATATAATGAGATTATTGAGAAAATCCCAGAATAAATATACATGTAAAATATTTTAACCATCAAAGAACATATAGCAACCACATTAGTGCATGTTCGAATGGAACATCCAAACGGGATGAAGCGACCCAGAGGCCAAAGTTGTAAACTATGTTGTGGGGATCACTACGTCCAAAATACAAGAAAACGATGTTTTATGGGAAAAATCTCAAATATTTGCCGCAAAAAAGAATGGAGAAACATGAGGAAGAAACATTAAATACCACAAAAAACAAAGCTGAATCAACAATGGCAGTATTACAGCTTCAATTAGGTGTGAATCTAAGTTCAAGAGTTCAACTAGTTGAGCTGAAACAAAAAAAAAATCCAGTTTGAAATAAGTTCAATTCATTTGTTAAGAACTTAAGACAGATGAACAAATGCCAAAATGAACATATAGCTGAAATGTATGAATGGCAGGTGACAACACATCCAGCCATTAAGATTGCTGCTATATGAAAGGATCTATGTAAACTAATACTCCCTCCATCCAATTTTAATGTTCTACTTATTCCTTACCGACGCCCACAGTTAATGTTCTCGTTAATGATTGACAAGAATACCCTTTAGTTTTCTCCCCACATACCTACTTTATTCATAAATCAATCACTTTTTTCTTAAAACATGTGCCAAAAAGATATGGGAACACTAAAAATGGACGGAGAGAGTATCAATTTGAAAATTGGTGGTATTGCTACATGATAATTATGTCATACCTCTTAAACATTTCCCCAAGACCACCATAATCTTTCATAGAAATAGCACACAAAATTAACACATATGATGTCCACATAGATGCCCACAAAAAGAATATGATGATTAGCTGCCAGGAGAATATTGCAGGTCTGTCGGTCAGCGACTTGAGTTCAACATGATCCACTGATGCCTCTAATCCAACTCATTGCATTACTTTGCAAAAACAATTTTCTTGGGGGAGCATCGAGGCTATAACCTAACAAAAAGATCACCTGGAAAAAAGTTGAACATAAAGTTTTCCTTTAGCACATGTATGTGCTTAAAAGGACTATCGAAAGCTAATAGCATATTTCTCCACCAAGACATACCGAATCACAAGAACCAAGGGATAAAGAGAGACAAATGTGATGCAATGACCCACCCAAAAGCTGCCAAAGATATTAGCCCTGTGTACATTGAATCAACAATATGCTCATCCGATCAAACATAACTGAGAGTAATACTGCAATAATCTTTCATTCATCTTACAATACATCTGGCCTAAATCACGTTCAGAAATATGGAAAACAAATAAAAGCGTGAATGAAAAAATAACCTCCTAATTCTTTCCCAACACTTGCCTCAAAAAGCACCTACTACAGACATCAAGTTATCCAATATTCATTCAAGCCACGGAAATTATAATCTACTCAATGTTTTAAGAGGTCAAATTGGGGGTATGAAAATATGTCACCATATTATTGCTTAGATCATGTGTACATATAGATAGAAGTGTATACATGGCTAAAATAACAAGCCTCACCATATATAACATGCCTATATTGGTATGAGTCAAGGCAATAAAAATTGAATTTATAAATAGGAAGTATTAGTTGAGTCAATTTTGGGAGTAGGGTAGGAAATATATATAAAATACAACAAGTTGGACCACTTCTTTAACTTCAAAAAGCTTATAAGTTATAGGTGATATACATGGGAAAAAATATTAAAGATCAATTCATACCTGACGATGCTCCAAAAAAGACAAGATGACAAACAGGTTTTCAATCGGTGATGTATTAAAGCCAACGTAAGAGACAATTGTGAAAAGGATTCCACAAATACACAAGACAGCAATATCACCAAGGCAGAACCTCTATTAGAATAGTTCAATTTATCAGTTTCCTGGATGTATTTAAAAAAAGAACTTTAAAGACAGATTTTAATGACATAAAGGACTAAACTTTATTACCTACATCGTTGAACAGCTTGCCAAGGCCTAATGATTTCAAATTATGACCATGTGCTGTTACAAGTGTAGGCCCAGTTGCACGGATAAGAATTGCACTGATAATAACTGCAACCACAGAAACCAGACTGCATCCAAAAGTGTGTTGACATTCTGTACAGCTAAATGATATTTAATGAACAGATTACCAAATAAAGGGTAAGAAGGTAAAATAAATATCTATAGATGATTAATTCAGTTGTTACCAGCTATTTAAAGAAATACAATTTTCTCAGGAGTATGCGGTGTTTGGATAGCAATGCAATAATAAGCTTATAATAATAAGTTTAATGTGCCAACCTAATTGCTAACTTTACCAAGTAAGGAAATACTGTTTGATCAAGATTAAGCAGTATATTGAACAACAATTCAATTATAAGTGACTGACATGGAAACTATAATGTTTGGTAGATAAGACTCTAGTGATAAAGTATCTCCAGTTGAGACATGGATACAATGGGAATCATCATATCGTTTATATCATCATTTCATAGTATATTTACATTTGGTAATGTGAAAAATACACAATTACATTAGAAGATTTGATTTTCGTTCATTTAAACGAGCTGATCGTGACATTAGGTTTTCCCGACTTTGATAAATCATCTGATATCTGTCTCAGGGTGAAAGCATCCTGTGCGGTTATGAGTGATGTGCCACAAAACTAAAGGATGCAGGTATAGTATGATAATATCGTATTGTGCATGGAATCTAAAATGCTGTTCTAGCAACATTCCTACCAGGCTTCACTAACCCCAGAGTAAGAGTCTTAAACATGTATTTGATCCTTCTGTATCAATTAAATAGTTAAATCTAACACTAAGCCAGGTGATGCATGTTTTGGGTTGTAAAAATCCGGGTTTTGATCTACAAATCTAAATCCCAATCTAATTTGGGATTTTGAAATCTAATTTAATAAAACTACCACTACAACACTTATAAATCTATTATCACACTTTTCAATACAATCAATTTTCTCTCCTTACACTTTTAACATATTTAAATCATAACCCAACATCATCCAATCATTACATCACACCCAACAAAAAAAATAATTATACAACACCATGCAATCTTGCACATTAATTTGACATAAAGTTAAATCACACCCTACTCAAAATCCCAAAAACAAACATACACCTATTATTTATCAGGATTTCAAAACCCCTAGATTTCATAAACTGGTATTTAGAAACCACTCAAACCCAAAAAACAAACATCACCTAAGAAAAAGTTTTGGCCCCATCAAACTCAGACTTCAATAATCAGATTATCTGAACAGGGAAGCTTAGTGCAGAAAAACAATTAAGAATCAGCAGTTACTTGATAATAGAATCACAAGAAACTAACTTTGGTTATACAATACCAGACTTGTGAGCTCAAAGGGATTTGGTCAACAGGTGCAATACAATTTGCTAAACATTTAATGGACATTTTCCAAAAATTGGTCTTTCTGGTTTTATTCAAATTCAACATGATAACAGAAAAACAATGAAACAAATTCAAAATGAAACCATTTTAGAGTTGTCAGCAGTGTTTATAGCAGTTTCTCCTATAAACTAGAGTGCACATAAAAAGTATTAGTGCACCACTTATATGCACTCGATTTATTTGCAACATGAGATATTATACAGAGATAGAAAGAGATTACCTGCATAACACATGACTAGGTTGTCCTCCATTTCTATATCAGTAAACATGAATAGTCAAATAACATTGCTGATCATTATTCAAAGTTTAATTCACTTGTATATGAAAATTTACAGAGTCAAAGTAAGAGGACTGAGAATCGAGAGCAACAAAGGCGATCCATGGTACATTGATCCTGCTCATCACATCCATTAAAATTGTCTTACAGCTAAGAATCACCCATTCCAAAACCAATAGAAAAGAACCTCCAATTTACAACAGATTTACACTAAAATTCAAATCGCACGAACCTGAATACGACGACATTGATAATTGCTTTAGCCAGTATCCCTCTGCCACTACAAAAACACAAAATAAACAATAACAAAAAAGGCAAGGTAAAGCTTGGTAATCACTTACAAGCCGACCTATACATCATATATGAAATAGTGAGAGATATTACAGCGGCGCAGGCTTGTAAGCGGAGTGGAGACTTCGGGGCGAGAGGAGAGGTTGAGATTTTGGAAAAATAACTGAGAATTAGCCTGAATACCTTTAACTGGCCCTTTTTTTCCAGCCCCAGCCCACTTATCTTTCTTCTTGCTTTTAACAAATTTTTTTTGTCTTTGCTACTTGAATCTGGTTGGGACTATGCTTTTTTTTTCTAAATACAATTAATATTATTTTTTTCAAAGGGTACCTCCAATTTAAAAAAAAAATATTTTTAGATTCAATAAATTCTAGTGAAATTATAATAATAGTACTACTATACTTTAATACGAATTCGTAATTTTTAATATTAAATAATTATTTTAATATTATTTAATTTATTTTGTCCTACCCCGAAAATTTTGAATTCACCCCTGAAATTAATATAATCAAATTAATATAATCTCGTAGAAAAATGATTTTTTTTTTGTTTGTTATACAAGGACCCTCGAAAATAAATAAAAATCTAGAATCGGCTTCGTTCATCAAAATAATTATGACGAAAAACATCTAGATCTAGATCAATCGTTTACTAGAGGGTTTAGATCTAAAAGAACTTGAGGATTGTAATAAAAATTATATATATTCATAAACTATTAAAAATCCCGTAGAATCAGATAAGTTTTCTTTTAAATTTTCATTAGAGAAATGTAATTTAAAAGAACAACTGATAAAAAAAGGGAAAATCATGAAGAAAAAAGACTGTTCTTCTCTTACATCCTCTTCACAACCATGATTATTTTTTCGTTCCAGGTCGAGAAAAGTGGTCAAGACGATGAACCTACTTCGAGGGTGATCGTATTGTTGTGTTGGTTTTGGGCTTGATAGGTGATGGGCCTTAATATTAATGAGATCATGGGCTTAACACAAAAAATAAGCCATGATTAAATATGGATGCAAAAATCAGCCTAGGTGGCCGTCGGCCACAAGATTTTAACAAAATCGTCGAGAAAAATTATTTCTGCCGTTAGGCGCAGCCTAGACAAATTTTCATTTTTTTTTAAGACCAGCACTCAATAATAAATAAATTAAATTAAATTTGAAACATTACACAAAGATAGTCGGATGATGGCGGTCACGATTCTAACTTAAGTTTTGGAGAAAATTGATAAATATATGTAAATCTATTTCCAATTGTTCTTTTGTAGTTATGTTAATTTTTAAATTATTTTGTCTTTCGTTTTGATACTGATAATTGGTAATTAATTAACTATATAGTTGTAGTTGGACTATTTACCTGAATTTATGTTAATTTATATTGTAATTTGAAAGAAAAAAAATTAAAAAGAAGTTGGACAGTGTTGTTACCTAGATTTTTACGCCTAGGCAACAAACAAATAATAAACGATGAACAAGCAATAAATATGTAAAAACAATTGGAAAATATAAGCTCTTAAAGGTTTTTTTTTGTATTAATAATTTTAACTCTTTTCTTGGGGTTAAACTCTATTTATAAGATTAATTGTGTTGATTATAAACCCTAATGAGTTGTTTAACAAACCCTAGAAACCTCGAAAATGAAAGATATATGAGATCTACATTCCTTAACATCCACCGTCACAATCTCGCCTTGATCCTTTTTTTCCTTACTGGTCTTCTTTGTTATTCATCGAGGTGATCACGGCATCTTTCCGTGATTGGCGGTTTGACCTAAACCTCTTTCACGTGTCGCCTTTATAAAGTAGCTTCGCCTTTTGAAGTTGCTTTCGCTAACCTTGTCATTTTGGGCTCTCGAGGTCGCCTTTAGCGGAAGTTTATGCCTTAGAAGGTCGCCCTACAATATCTTATGAAATACTCATTATGAAGGACATGTGGTAATTATCGCCTGCAGGGTACAACATAGCCCTTGACTTGCTACTTGAGTTGTGTTGTGTGAGTTCACTCCTGAGAATTATCTCGGGATGAATTTGAATTGCGCGTCGCTGTAATTGAATTATAGCGCATTGATTCCCGTATTAAGCGCCTCAAGCAGGCATTATGACATATTGGCGATTCTGATGTAGCGCGTTTGCCTATGTTGTGTTCTCGAGCGATCCTAAACAAGAGAAACGTGACCCCAATCAATCCGGCGTTCTTGATTTATTTGATTTTGACCCGCGTTAATCTTTCAAAGTGCTTTGGATTACTTAACATGTTTATAAACCCGGCACCCGCCTCGCTTATTTTTTTTCTCTTTCGGCATCGAATCCCTTTTTGAAATTTCCGGCTCTCTCTCCTGCAACTCATCCCATAGTTCTCCCCTCAAGGTAAAAGCCCAACATTTTCTCCTAGCATTGTTTCTAAAATTAGGATGGGTAACTTATAATGGCGGGTGAGCAACCATTACTCCCGTCTTGGGTATGGTAGGTTTTTTACTCATCCAGATGTCCCGCTTCCTCCGGGGGTTGGGGCTTCACCTTGAGGTAAAACCCTGTTGGGATTGATCTGTCCCTGGGGATTCAAACTATAAGGCATTTCTAATGATGTTGAGGCCGAGAAAGGGTTCGACTCTCATATCTTGGAATTGTTGACACCATTGAAGAGTTGACCCTCAAGCCCTGGCCCCTTATAATGTATGTGGAGGGGGATCGGAGATGTCACAGGGATGCGTCTTCTAGAGTTAAGGGACCCGAGGTAATGAGTGGAACTGAGCTGTCGAACTCCTAAACAAATGTGGTTGAGACAAACCCGTCTCGTCATCTCGATCCATTCATCCGGCCTCAACCTCACCACTTGAGAAGCCCGGCCACCTCGACCCAATTTTGTTATGGTTGCGTACATGAAACAACGAGATATATCGTTGGAGGCGTAAAATCTGAGTTCATCAAGAAATCTGTTTATGGCATCCTAATTGTTAAAGATGGTAATCGACGAATATCCGATACTCGACCACCATCAGGACCGATCGACGGCATTTCTATTACCCCGTGAGGATGAGCGAAATGACCAGCCTTCTTGGGAATGATAAACATCAACAAAGAGTTGTTAGAGGTTGGTTACGCTTTTTCCTTCTTGCGTGATCTCGCACCTATCGCAATTTGGGACTCATCCATCATGCAGATTACTCCTAATGGGTTGTTGGAAATTAGCGGTGCCGGATCTATTCGGAGATGATTTTTAAATACATATTTAAATTAATCAATTAATTACTAACATGAATTAATCCCTAAATCAATTCAACATAATAATTATGTTTAATAAACAATGATGCGTACATTTAATCCAATTAAATCCTAAGCATGTTGAATCTAGGAGTTACGAGATTACTAACCTCTTGTAGAGACGACCGATGAGACGATGGATCAACCTAAAGAGCCTTCTCAAATATGTCCCAAGTCCACTAACCGCAATCCCGTGGGAGGACCTCTACGAACAAATTTTAATAAGAGGAAAACAAAAATTTTTGCCACCACCTTTGTGGATTTCTAATATTTCCAACACATGAGAAATTGCAATGGGAATGAAAAATTCATCCTATTTATAGGAGGAGGGATTTTAGGTCAAGAAATTGAGGGAGAAAATCTTTTTCCTGTCTCCAAGAAATCTTGAATATATCTCTTTATATTCTTTTCTCCTTAATTAAATTTTAAAAAAATCTCTTTTTTTATTTATCCCTTAATTTTCCAAAATAACAAGGCAAAAGAATCAAGATTTGACTTTTGAATTTATGGATAATTATGTATTCCTATACTTATCTCTTTCCATAAATATCTACAAAAAAATCAAGAAAATCTTTTCTTTCCTTTTTCCTACATATTTTTCAAAATATTCATAGAAATATTAGGCAAATGATTTTCTTCTCTCTTTTTCATTAATTGACTTAATTTTTGGCTATTTGAGGGCCTTTTAGAGAATTAGATTGAACTCAATGGACTATGCAAATTATAATATTGGGCCAAATATATTCAAGTCCATTAATATTAATTTATTCCACTATAAAATTAATATTGAACTATCCATCTTAACCCATATTACAACTTTACTATAATATGGCTCCCTGGTCATTATTTCCTGCTAAGATTATTTTAGTCCATTAATTAATTAAGCCAAACGAAATAAGTTTTATATTAATTAATATATTTATCCTTGGAGTAAAGATAAACCAACATTATTATCCATACTCTAAATAAATTTCCACCTGCAAGATTTGATATGATAAAAGTTCGAGCCCCACCAAGGGATGGTAAATCAAACAAGATGTACTTGCATTAATATTCTCCATATTAATGTCGCCAATCGTCATGAATTAATAATATTGCCCAAGATATAAGGTATCGAATCGCACGACTCTCTTCCTATCATAAGTCAAAGAATAGTTATTAATTTCATTAATGATCCTATTTAAGGAATGAGATTAAAAAACAACACACCAGGTTCAATTCGTGATATTCAAGATCAAGAATTTATCCTCCCCGTATCCAATTCAAGATCCAAACGCACTAAGATAATCTCTTGGTCAAGACAAGCCAATCCGAGTCTTATACATCAACCTTTCATGATGGTTGTTCATTTCATCTAGGGCGGAATTTGTACTTAATTACGGCGAATGCTAATTTGATCTTCTCATGAAATGGGTATCACCAAATTAACTACAACGTAATATCGTGATCGATTTTATTAAACAGTTTGCACAAATATACATAACATTCATTCATATTTAAATACAATAAAGGATTAATAATTTATTTCAAAGAATAATAAAACTCATTATATACAAAGAAAAGATATTTCAAAGATAACCTCAACATCAATGAGTGTCATTTTGGCCCGATATTTCTAATGTATATTTACTCTAGAAAGACAGCCCACCCGTTGAAAGTCAACTATCTTCTTACTCTAGTGGCTTTGCATGGAGCCCTTTATTGGATCCGGCCCCCATGGCTAAGTCAAGGTTTTTCTAGATCCCGAACAAGATTTGGGATTGACACAACAAGTAGTGGTTTTGTTGGGGAGCCAAGCGTTGGGCGAGCACGATACCCTCATGCCATCCCGTGCCGACTAACTATCAAGACCGCTTTTCTCGTATGATTTTAATTTTCGCTTTAACCTTTCTATAATGATCTCTAATCTTTTTTTTTTTCGCAGGTCTCAAGATTCACTCATTAATCAAGGCTTTATTACGGGACTTTGAGATTCCTCTCGTCGTGCCCTCGAAGAGCCCGCCTTTTCGAACTATTGCCTATGGTGAGTACAGAGGACAAGTGATTTGACGCCGGCCTCCCAAGTACCTGCGTCATCTCAATGTTGTTGATCAAAGATTTAAGGTTTTTTATAGAGGGAAAGTTGAACATGTTGTGGGTGTTGTTGTTCATTTATGCATTTTATAATGTGAGCCGGTCTCAAATTAGTTTTGATTTGTGGATGTTCTTATTCGTAAAAAATCATAAGTTGTTATACATGTTCGTTGCGATTTATCCTTTTGAATTTCAACGGTGATTCAACAATTAATTCCATCGACCTATTGTATGGACTATTATTTGTGGTGTTGTTCTGAAAAATGAGATTTTCTTCTTTTAACTATTATTCACGTCCCTAGTCTTCAAACTTCGTGAACTAAAACTATAGAATATTTTTCTAGTGAAAAAAAAATTAATGAATATGATCAACTCTGGAGTTATTATGGTCCAAGAATAAATAACATTCAGACATCAATTGCACAGTACGATCAATAAAACAATTAATTCCTTCCTAAATTTATTTTCACATTTTCCTTATCGATATAAAGCATTATTTTCAGTTCCCAAAAGAAAACTCTTCTTCAAACTCTCATCACAATATTCATAAATCATGACAAATGTCATTACTTTGGATCACACATACAATTCCCAATTCAATCTAATATCTTTATTTTATATATATATTTTACAAATTTACCTCAAAACCCTATTCATTATTTAATCTTCTTCGAGCGTCCTACGCCCACCTACCTATGAAAATAATTGTGGGATTGATGGAGTGTCTTTTTTTGACAACAATTAATATTAAAAAGATAATATCTTTTAATAAAATAGGCTACTTATTTTAAAAGTGGACAAATTATAAAACAAGACGATCTTTTTTTTTTTTTTGCTATTAATTGTACTTTGAGGACGATCTTTGACTTTTGTAGGTCGGGTAACATACTTCATATTATTTTTAAAAAATCGATCTCTAAAAAAAATAAGTAAAATAAATGGGAGTACTTTCATTAATTACTTGATACGCATTAGCTTTTTATATGTTTGCCCGAATTAATTCAAAAACACTTTTACAAAATTTGAAATTCAATTCTCAAAGGTAATTAGTGACAAAAATAAGTCACATATTTTGCAAATTGTCCTAAAATCTTTGTTTACAGTTCTTGTATTTTTAGACGTTGACACCCATAACATATTTAAAACTTGCAACTTGTTTCCTTTGAATTTCATACTGTTATGAAAATGCAAATTCATGTTTTACGTAACACAAGTTGCACATTTCAAACTAACAAGTCCGCAACTTAGCACAATAAATTACAAATTTCTAAAATACACTATGGAGTGCAATCGTGCATTTGATTTACGAGATCCACCTCAAATTTTATTGATGAAAAATTGTGTGCTCCCAGTTCACCGAAACTTCCGAGTTTTTAAAGATCAACTATTATGTATAAAAATTATCACTTATGCATGAAATTATGATTGTTGTGCAAAAAAATTATTTAAAAAAGACATTTTATATTTTAAAATAGTGATTTTTTTATGCAACAATAATAATCTCTCGCCGCATAAGTGGGATCTGAACATGTGCAAAAAAAGGTCAAGAGAATGTTGAAAATCCTTCAAGCTATCAAGATGGATCCTCGGCCAATCCCTCTCAGAACATCTGGACTCGAGGAGGACCGAGGTTTGGTTATCTCCTCTTACGAATTTTTCACGCCACAAATGATAATACACAGAAAACACGCGAGGAGGGCTCGCCTGCCAGGCTCTCAGAAGCGCTCAAGTCGATTATCATTCTTAATCTCAAAGGAGTGAAATTGGTGAAAACAATTCAAAATATTGATGTAAAATAAGTAAAATCGGTGGTTATTATACATTATATGTGTACAGGAAGGGTATTTATACCCCTCCGGTCGAAAGTTTCTCTATCTCCTCCCCTCCCTCCATGTTCGGATCGTGGGTTTTCCTTAATCTCTATCCTCGCAGGTTGGTCCACGTTTCCCGTCTCTTTCCTCCCGTCCTTTGAATCGACTTAGATTATAATTCCCCGACTCGCGTGTTTTACAACCTCGACTTCCACTTTTCGGCTCCTAGAAAAATCGAAACCAACTCTGAATCATACCTAACTCACACGGATCAAAAGCCTTCTCTTGTAAATCGATAACCCGGGGCACATAGTACACCACCTAAACTTCTATTTAGCTGCCTCAATTGTCTATTTGTTCCTTTCTCAATACCTCCCTTCCATCGTCTTTTTTCATTCTATGCCGCTTCTTTTTCCAATCATCTCCCTTTAAGGCATTCCTCCAAGTTTTTCCCCGTTTCAGTTTAAACAAATTTTTCATGCATAACCTTAGTTTCCTAAAGCATGCTTCTATGTGTTAACATAACCCAAATTCCCCGAACTAAATACATTTCTCATGCATAATGTTACGAAATCAATCTCCTCAAACTAAACACATTTCTCATGCATAAACAAAGTATATGCATGCCTTGATTCTCATATGCATCCAATCAAATCTCAAGTTTTCAACGGTGCTCAATCTTTTTGTAGTTCAAGCATGTTTCTCAATCTTAATTTGTAAAGATTGATTCAAAGTTTTAAATTTTCTCATTATTTCATTCTTAATTTTTAATTCAAAATTTTAAATTTAATATTATATTAATCACCCTAAGTAATCCATTTTCTTTTTATTCTTAATTCTTTTCATTTTATTTTGAATTAAATTTAATTAAAATTTTCAAATCACCATCAATATTTAAGTATTAACACTTGATTATTAAAGTCAAATATATCTACTTCAATTTTTTGGTACTAGTTTTGTTCGTATGTATGCACGGGGTTATTAACAAATTTATTTTTATAATAATTTTTATATTAATGTCACAAATGCCAAATACTATGTATGTACCAGCACCAAGGGAAAAAATACATTTATTAGAGAATCTCACTTATGAGACAAAGCATAATTGGACATTAGCACTTTAATACATGACGGTTAATGTTAATTTATTGACATATATAAATGCCCCCAATGTATGAGACCTGCTTTCATTTGAGTTTTGGTAAAAAAAAAAAATCCCTAATGGGAAAACACCCAAACAATCAGATTAATAAGCATCATTTCCTCTTTTGTTCGTTATGAAGTTTAGTATTTCTGTAATACTATGTAACCATTTATCAAAGATATTGCTTTCCTTAGCCATTATTAATTTGAATTTGAATTTTTCATTTTCAAGCAGATAGCATGTTAGTGAAGATCCGTTTGACACATGGAAAAAAAAGCTTGTAGAGGTGCACTCTCCTTTTATATAGCAAAATTTCAGTTTAAAAAATATCAACTAGATCATCCCAAATAGTAAAAGATGAGTTATGATGTCTCTGCATTCAAAATGAAAAGTTTTTGAAAAATATTATTGTTCGTCCAACCTATGAAATACTAAATATTTACCCTTTTATAAAATATATATCAAATTTACTTTGTCCTGATGTATATTCAATCTCTTCCCTCTTTCCCTCAACGCACATAAGGACACATAAGGAAAAATAGAAATCCATATTTGCAAACTCCTTCCAAGGATCTCCTCACACAATCAATACAAAAAATACAATCATACCATCATCATATTCCATGTGAAATTATGAAGCACCA